>ML791341.1:124921-166658 GCA_009831015.1 Picea engelmannii
ATATATATATATATATATATATATATCAATTACAGGTAGTGAAACTTATCATAACTCAATTAAATGTAAGTTGATTCATCACCATTATTTAATAAAAACTATGTCATCTATATTGGTTGGTGGTCTATAAGGGGGTAGATTTTCACTCTTGCTAGATACCTTTAGGTTTTGGGCAGTTAGCACATTTCCTTGTGTGTGAGGAAGATGAGCTCTTCGCCAATAAAAAACGGTTTTAGATTTTACTCCAAGACCAAAAGACAATTTAATCCTAGATAGTACTTTGCAAGAAATCCAATACACTACTTCTGGTGGGGTCATATGCTTTCTAATAACATCTACCCTTAGTCCCATACATGAAATCAGATGAGACTACTTCTAGTGGGTCATATGTTTTCTAATAACATCTACCCTTAATCCCATACATGAAATCAGATGAAACTACTTCTAGTGGGGTCATATGTTTTCTAGTAGCATCTACTCTTAGTCCCATACATGAAATCATATAAGACTACTTCTAATGGGGTCATATGCTTTCTAATAACATATATCATTAATTTCATACATGAAATTAAATATTACCTCCAAGTTACAATTTACCATGACCCAAAAAAAAATATTAATACACTTGTTATTACTTTATACTATTTTAGAGTTCTTTGTTTATTTCGTTTTTATTTTTCATCTCTTTTGTTATTTCCACACAACTTTTTTCCTTTATCGTTTTTATATTACTATATTATTACCTTATATATTACTATATTATTACCTTAGTATTTTCCCAACTTTTTTATTATTCAATGTGATGATAATGTTTACTATTTGTTGATAGTAATAAAATTTATCAAATAAATAAAGAAAATGAAATTAAATATTTTTAATAATGTCATTTTTATTTTATATTTGAGTGTATTAAAAATGACCTTAGTATTTTCCCAACTTTTTTATTATTCAATGTGATGATAATGTTTACTATTTGTTGATAGTAATAAAATTTATCAAATAAATAAAGAAAATGAAATTAAATATTTTTAATAATGTCATTTTTATTTTATATTTGAGTGTATTAAAAATGAAAATATTAAGATCGTTATAGTTTTTTTTTTTAAATGGTGATATTTTGAAAAATACTTAAATTGAAATTAAATATTTTTAATAATGTCATTTTTATTTTATATTTGAATGTATTAAAAATGAAAATATTAAGATCGTTATAGTTTTTTTTAAATGGTGATATTTTGAGAAATACTTAAATTATAAATCTAGGTAAAGTTTCCTTATATCATTAAGTTTAAAATGTTTGTATTACAAAAAAATAATGTTCCATCCAACCTCTATAATTTTTGTATTAATGTAAAGTTGTCTTATATTATTAAGGGTAAAACATGTTAAACAATATTAATATCAACTTCTTTATTGTAAATTTTACAAATTCACTTATTCCAAGATATGTTCGCATTAGTTGAATGACTTGCTTTGTTATAGAACTCATAAACATTGGTTTTGATTTTGTCATTATTCATTTTTTAAATTTGAACTCATAATAAGAAGAAAAAAATTTGATAAACCAAATTAAAATTTATAAATCTTTTCAATATTTCAATTTTCTTTCATTAATATTTTTATTATTATGTAAAATCTTATCTTTAAATTTTATTAAATTAAATTATATTTGAATAATTAAATTAAATTTTAGAATTTATAATCTCGTCTTTTTTAAGCCTAAAATTTTAATTAAAAAAATATGGAATACATATATACTTCAATTATTTTATTATGTTCTCTCCCCCGGATGGGGTGACACTTGGTGCACACATGTCACATGGTGCATTGGAAACGAGGGAAGTTAAAGCCCTTCATCGCCACCCACCTCCTACGTCTAGTCGAGATGCATAGCATTCATATTAGGCAAAGCTCAGTGCGTCAGGATAGATCGACAATCTTAATGGCAACTCAAGTTTGGCCCTTTGGTACAGGTGCAAAGCAACAAAGCTACGTTAACCTAGCATTCATGGCTACCTAGGCCATCACTTCCTCCATCATCATGTTGATTTATCCTTGTTGTGGCTTTTATCTCTAGCAATTGTCTTTAGTTTTTCATCCTCCCCTAGTTTTTATGCTCCGATATTGCAAAGCCTTCGTAACTCTCCTTCTGGCAATTATTAGCACCTATGGCCTCCCCTCTGTCATCCACCCCCCGGGCGTGCTTTTCCTTTCCATGCCTCATGAGAGAGGCAAGTCCTGACACAGGACGACCTACTATAGTCAAGTAGGCAGGCATAAGCACACAAGACCTCTCTCTCTCTCTCCCCTTCCAAAAAGCAGCTTGGGTCGCTCACCCCGCTCTAGTCAGAACTGGTGTGAGGATGCTCAAACTGAGTTTCGTCCATCTAAATCAGAGAATTTCTATGGAGGTTGCACAGTGGAGGAGGAGATTCCTCCTAATTGGGAGGAAATTCTGCCTAATTTGCAGAAGACCACCATGGAGCAGCGACAAGTTGTATAGTTGAAGAGAAAATCCCTCCTCTGATGAAGGATTATTGTAATAATTCTACCAACTCCAACGACGAGGACCCCTAAATAAAGTGGGGTGATTGTTGGAGCGAGGAAGAAAACCATAGAGAGACATACACATAAGAGAAATTTCACCCGGCTTTGGGCAGCCACGACCCACCTAGCTCCTGTAGGCTCACGGAAAACCACCTGGTCTTGATTTTCAAGATGCGAAGGGACTTGGTCGAGCAACTACACAATCAACATATCCTCAGTAAGCACATGGACATCTTGTTCGACTCCCAGTCAAGCAAGCCTGTGAAAAGTCGATGCCTCACTTGTTGTCATCCATACACCTTCAAAATACGCCAGAATGGGTGCTCGGGTTTGCCTCATGTCTAGTTTGCTTACTGTTAATTTGGTTTTAGCTATAATTTTTTTGTGGCAATCAAACTTCGGTTCATTCACTGGTCCAGGAACATAGTCCATTGCTTGTTCTAGTTTCCATGCATATGGAAAGTCCCCTTGTTTTTACAGACAGGTGTCACTTTTTGGTCTTTGAACAATATTGTCCACCTGTTCTGGTTTCCACTTATGTGGAAGAACAGGTGGCGAGTTTTGGTGTGTCCTCAGACATGTGTAGTAGCTTTTGTTAACTCAAGGTAATACAAAAAAAATTATTTACAAAAAAAAAAAACTATTTAATTATGTTTCCTTTTGGCTATTAATTTTAAATATAAATGTATTTATATTTAAGAGAACATAGTAAGAAAAAAAAGGACCTAAAATTGTTTATGATTCACTAAGAATTTATCTTTGTTTGGCATAAGGAGACAAGTTAACCATCCAAGACCTAGAAGTCTTTGGCAAGAGTGGAAGTTTGTCCCTTACTTACCATCAACAAATCATTTTAAGTGACATGATTTTCCTTGAACAATGGTGGTGAACATACATTCATGAATAACAACCAATAATAACTATTCTTATTACTAATTAACAACTAAATTATAATAAATTTTACAACCTCAAAAAAAATTGAATATAAATGTAAACTTATTTATATTTATTATTTAATGTTACTTTTTCTTAAAATATAAACTTCTTCATGTATGTTTCATCTACTCCTACTTTCCTACTTCATTACATTTTCTTTGTTACTTTGTTATTTTTCCTTTTTCTACATATATATTTTTTTATTTTCTCTCCTCCTACTTTCCACTTCATTGCATTTTCTTTGTTACTTTGTTATTTTTCATCTTCATATATATATATATATATATATATATATATATATTCTCTCATGATAATAATTATAATAAAGGTGTAAAATTTTAATATTTTTCTTTTAACTCAATTATATATATATATATATATAAACTCGGGATGGGGTGCCACAAAGCACGGGGCTACCACGTAGCACAGACCAGAGCTCAGCCATTAATATGGCAGGTAAGCTCCCCTCCCCTCACCATTAAGTGGGAGATCGCCATAACTGCCCGTCAAGCAGTAAAGGATTGCTCCCTAGCACGAGCAAAGTGACGGCCATGAGATACAGTGGATGGGAGACGTTGGTGGCAGCGGTCATGTCGACCCTATGTGTTATCATCCATCAAAGCAGAGATTGGAGCTATTTCACCTTGGCATTACACTAGCCCAATAGATCTGTGCACTGGTACAACTACCAGAGGGCTTATAGCACACTTATGTTTCTCATTAGCACCCTCCATTGCTCCTCTGTGCCGAGGGAAAGAGGCAGGTTGCGTCGTGGCCCTGCCTGGCACAGCTTCGCCGCTAGACAGAGGAGGAGGCAACAGCTAGAGCGGGCATTATCCATAGCCCACACTCAGCGTAGGGAGAAGGATAGGATGCCACCGATGGCGTATGTGGAGGAGGTGATTCTAAAGGAACCAATCCAATTCCTTCTGAAATCCCTCCTCTTCACTATTCCAGACAATTGGCATCACCCCAACCAATTTCCAGCAGGCATTAGTGCACCAGGCACAGACTAGCCTGTGCGGGAGACTAGGGAATCTTACACTTACATAATTGAGGAGGAATTCCTCCACCTTGACCCTGAGGATGCCACACATCCAAGCGAATTCAAAATTTCAAGTGTAGCGGAGGTAGTCAAGGAGAGGTTCGGGATGGCGAAGGACAAGGAAGGAGAACATGAGGATTAAGTCGAGGCAGTAGGTGGCTTGGAGGTGGAGGGTGGCCTAGTCCTAGTGCCACCACCTATTACGACAATCCCAGATCCCTACCAAGAACCACTACCATTTTTCCACCTGGAGAAGCTTGTGATAATGTTCGAGCTTAGAATCTAGATGGCGAATCAGATTCACCGTGACATCCTCATGCACCAACGTATTGATATGTTGTACAAGGATACTCAAATGAACTAGCAGGCCAGAAATGCCCGACTTGCGCCAGGTCATTTGTGTTGCAGCCTCATAATGGCCCTCTCAGTAGCGGCCCTAGTGATGCAACCTCCAATGCAAATGGGTAACTCTGTGGCTTGGTTTTCAGTTCGTCTCAATGCGCTGCCACAACGCATTTTCAATTTTATGCTTAGGACCTTGTTTAATTTCCAGCTTAATGTCCAGTTTAACTTCTAGTTTAGTCTTCATGGTTGCTTTGAATAGTGGTGCACAAAATTAAGTCTGCCACTTGCCCTGGTTTCTGTTTGGCAAGGAAGATGGCGGACTGTCAATTTTGACATTGACATCACAATCTGCCATCTGTCCTGGTTTCCGCTAACTCAGTGGAATAGTTGGCACACTGCTTTTTTTTTTTGTTTTTTTTTGACAAAAACGGTTAATGGGTCTTTATTATTAGATAGCAGTGGAAAAGACATTGGAGCTATTACATCTGAGTTGAATCAGGTTCAACTGAACTGTTACAAGACCAGGAGGATCTAGCCTTCTACCTGGGTATAGTTCTTGGAGCTAGAAAACTATCCTAATCTATAGGCTTCGCAATATGCGGAGGCTTCTACACAAAATGTCTTCCTCGCAGTGTTATTTGTAGAGTACTTGCTTGGCCTGAGAATTACTGGCCGAATTTCCTCAGGCCCTCATTCTTGGACAAATTCCGCTCCAGATGCCAATCTTTATTCAAATTTTCCATTTGTGCTTCCATCTTGCTGACTCCTTTTTCGAATTCCTTCTTTGGGTCTTTGACTTCATTGCAAATCTATTCCATCTTCTATGATAACTTGATTTTTGACGCTATGATGTCAGCTTCTAGCATTTCCATTCGCCGTCCTGCTTCAATATCCAGGTTCTGGAGAAAATCGTCTTGGTTCTGCAAAAATTGTTTGAGCCTCTTCATTTCTTCTTCCACTGATTTTAGCCTTTCCTCCGTTGATGGTTTGCTCCCTGAGCTGGAAGCCATTTCTTTTCCTTCTTCTCATGTTTTCCTTCTTGTGTGTGGGCGACTTCCTGCCTCTACTGGTGTTGTGCCTCTGTGTGGTCGACTTCATAAAATCAGAATGCTCAGTGGATGAAATGGTCCTGCCCAGCCTGAACTTTTATCCTCATTCCCTTCCAGAATCGGGCTCCGCTTCATGTGAACGATCCAATGCACCAAGCCAATCTGCGTCAACTGGCTCAGTGCATGGGTCTTGTGATGGAACTTTGTCTTTTCTTGAATATTCAGCGATCGAATGATTGAAATTCCTCTGAGACCTGACACCAATCTTGTCTTTGGTTGTCTTGGATTTGCACCTGTGGAGTTTCTGAGCATGTGACGTACCTCTTTGCCACCTCGTGTCCTTGCATTCTTACCATACATTTTGGTCCTCTGTGGTCCAATTTTGCGTGCCCTAGGCTTACAGGATTGTCATGCTGGTCGTGGCTCCATTTACTTGGAGTGTTCCATTGCTTAAGAGGGATCCTTTGTTGGCTTCTACATCTACTGATGCATTCATTTTCTGGAGAACATGGAATAGCTGATATGTTCTCAGTTTTCCCAGAAGTAGCTGAACTTTTTCCAGTATGTGTTGGAGTTTTGCATGCTTGAGCATGTTTTGAAGGATAAAAGATTGAATTATGAGTCCGGAGTCCCCTATAATCACTGGGTCCTGTACATTTTGGTTGATAGCTTGAGTCAGCCCTTGCCAAAGTGCCAATGCTTCTGCTCTATTGTTTCTTTCTGTTCCTAGTCCCCATGCATAGGTAATTTCTAGAAGTTCGTTGGGGCTTATTAGGACCCCTCCTCCTCTTGCCACCCCTAGATTTCCTTTGGAGGCCCCGTCAAAGAACAATATATGCTTGTTTCTCTTTCACTTCCATTCCTTGAAGTCCTCCTCTTCCTTCCGAATTTCCCATGTTTCCTGTTTTACCTTACTGCCTGTTTGTTGTGAGTGGTCCCTAATTTTGAAGCTTTTAATCCATTGTTCCTCTTCTGGCTCTAGGGGTCCTAAGATCTTTACTTTGCATAAGTAGGGGGAACTTAAACCAAAGTAGGCCTTTATATTTGTTTCTACTTGTGATGGGTTACTTGTGGTCTCCCTAAAAATCTTGTTATTCCGCTCCAACAAAATCTTCCAAAGGATGAATTTTGGAAGTGCTCTCCAGAGAGTGGAGAGTTGGCCCTTATTCGTGGCCTGAAAGGGGCATTGGGAACTCCAGTTTCGTAGCAGGATGGAGGTCTCTTGAGGTATAGAGATTGTTCCTGGTTTCAGCCCAAGGGCCAACTGCCATACCTCCTTGGAGTAAGCGCATTGCAGGAGAAAGTGGTCTGAGGTTTCCTCCTCTTGTGAACAGAGAGGACATCTGTACGGGCCTTTCGATCCTCTTCTTCTATGGTTTTCTCCTATTAGAATACCCCTATGTGTTAAGGTCCATACAAACATAACTATCTTTGGTATGGATTTGGAAGTCCAGATGGCTCTCCAGATTGTTGGGTCTGTTGGGACATGGGGGATTGTTGTAAGATTTTTATACCATGTTGTTGTTGTGTAGGCTCCGAAGAGTGCTCCCCAACCTCTCTTGTCTTTTTCCCCATATTTTAATGGGGATTTCCCTTGCAAACAGTCCGTCAGAGTGTTCCATACCCCCTCAAGCTCTGAAGGACTGTTGATGGCTTCCCACCTGAGCCATGATTTTCCTCATCTTCTCTCCGAATCGAAATGTCCCACAGGTTGTTTAAGTTCTGAGTTCTCATCCAATCTTTTAGCCTATCTAGTCCTTCCACTGACCTTAACGTCGAATCTCCTAGGATTGAGTCTTCCCAAACATTGATTTCCTTACCATTCCCTGGTATCTAGGTGAGGTGAGGTCTAAATATATTTAGAGCCTTTAGACATAGATTGAAAATAGGTGATCCTTTCTCCACAATTGCTGGCCAATCTAGGAATTTTTTCCTCTAGCCACGGAAGTATTTCTTCCAGATTGCTTTTTTGCTCCAAGAGGATTTTCCCGTAACAAGGTTCCAGAGAAGCTTGGCTCTTAAGGCTAAGTTTTGGGAGTGTATGTCCTTGAATTGGAGGCCACCTTCTGAGAAGGGCTTAGTTACTTTTTCCCAGCTTATTAGATGCAATTTCCTCCCTTTTTACTTCCCTCCTTCCCACATGAACCTTATGAAGAGAGCTTTGATTTTATGGATCGTGGTGGAGGGGGCTAGTAGCAATGAACTTTGGTAGATCGATATGCTTGCCAACACTACTTTAATAAGGACTACTTTACCCGCAATGTTCAGCCAGTTTTCTCCCCAGGAATTGATTCTTTCTTTTAACTTGTCTATCGGCGGGAGCCATTGAGACACCTTTGGCTTTGTTCTGAAAATTGGTACTCCCAGGTATTTAAACGCATCCCACTTGGTACAACCTTCCATTCCCAGGACTCTTGATATCTCCAGCATTTCCCTTGGCGAGATGTTCCATCTGTAGATCTTTCTTTTAGGCAGGCTTACTTCACTTCCTGAGATCTCTTTGTACACGTCCAGTTCCATTTTAAATTTCTTTGTTGTCTATACACTTGCTCCTCCCAGCACTAGTGTGTCATCCGTGATTGGGCATGGTTTATGTATTTTACCCCTGGGGATATTCTCAGGCCCAGGAGATTGTTTTGGATCTAGCCATGATCCATTTGGAAGTTGAGCACTGAGGCTTGAATTGCATAGAGAAGAAGAGAGAGGGGAAAACCTTGCCGTAGGCCCCTGGAAGCTTGAAAGAACTTAGTTACTTGACCGTTCACTAGAGGGGTGATCCAGGGGGATCCAATGCAAGCTTTGATCCAATTTATAAATGCTAGAGAAAAGTTGAAGTTTTCCATGGCTTTGAACAGGTGATTATGCCTAACTCTATCAAACGCATTTGCAAGATCAAGATTTATGATCATACCTTTGTCTTTTCTTCAGATGCTTGAGTGTAAGGCTTCCTGGACTAGGATTATGTGTCCACTATATGCCTTCCTTTAATGAACCTACCTTGGTTCTTTGGGATGATTGCTGGGAGAATTTTTTTTATTCTGCTGGCTATTATTTTTGTTGGGATATTGTAGCTTGTGTTGCAAAGAGAGATTGGTCAGAATCTTCCAAAACTGACTGCTCCTTTTTATTTCGGAATAAGGGCTAGGAAAGATGAGTTTGTTCCTCCTCCTATCTTGATGCAGTTATGGGATTTCCTGATCAGTTTTATAAGGTCTTCTTTTATAATATCCAAGTCGTTTTGATAGAATCTTGTTGTGAAGTCGTCTGGTCCCGATGCCTTATATGGGCTCATCTGGTCTAGGGCCTCTTTTATTTCTTGTTGGTTTACTTCCTTTACCAATTTGTTGTTGGCTCCTTCTTGAATGACGTTTAGAACTAGGGAGAGTGGGTATGCTTTTGAGTCTATTAGGGACATTTGAGTCTTCGTGTAAGGAGTTTCAAAGGCTTTTGTCGCAACTTCTTTTATGTCGTCAAAGTCTGATATAATTTGGTCCTGAACTTGAATTTCATTGATTGTCTTGAACTGCTTCCTTACCTCCGCTTGTTTGTGGAAGTAACTTTTGGATTTATGTTGCCAGTACATTTCCTTCTCTCTACAGGCTTGGTGCCATTTCCTTTGGAGTTGGTCCTCTTGGTGCAGAGTTTCTTGAGTTGTCTCATGTTCTTCCATTTCCAGCTAGTGATTTTCGAGCTGTTTTTGGGATTCTTGGTGTTTAATAATTGGATTCTTTTGGGTTTTTTCCTAGGCTTTAAGTGTTTCCTTGAGCCTCCTATGTTTTTCTTCCCATCCAAAAAAGGTTGACCCTATAACTTTCTCATTCCAGATTTTGGTAACCAAGTCCTGGAATCCTTCATATTGTAGCCAGGCTGGGCTAAATCTGAATGGCATAGGCCCAAGATTTTTGTCATGCGAAACCTCTAACGAGATTGGCTTATGATATGGCACACTGTGTGGAAGGATATAAGTTGAGGGCGTGAGGCCCAAGAGCATAAAGGAGCTTTGGACTAAGAATCTGTCTAGTCTGGCAGCAATATGCCCTGGTCCTACTCTCTTTTCTGACCACATGTATTTCCCCTTGGTTGGTTTGGCATCCTTGAGCTCCCATTCTAACATGATGTCTTCTACCCATTCTCGTGTTGGGTCTCGCACAATGGATCCACCTTTTTTATCAACCGCTGCTAATGTTACATTGAGAATCCCCCCAATAATGATGTTTTCTAGGTCATTTGAGAGTAGGAAATCTTTAATCGAGTCCCAACAGTTTCTTTTTTCATTCATTAAGACCGAGACATAGAGGTTGAAAAGTTTTACCAGCCGAACCATTTCTTTGTGTAACAGACTAGTGTAGATCCAATGCATGCATGTTTCAGTTTTAATTAGGTCAAACTTCATGGTGTCCCAGAGGGTTCCTAGACCTCCTGAGACTCCTCTTGTGCTTACTACTATTCCTTGGCTTTTCTTCAAGAGGGATTTTGTTGCTTGGAGGAAGTCCTATTCCTCCATCTTGGTCTCCTGAATTAGAAGTATCTCTGTCTTGGACATTTTGATTATATCCTTGAGGGCTTTTTCCTTTATTCTGCTACCGAAACCCCTACAATTCCAGGATGTTAGCTTCATGATTTACCTAGGGGGGGATATGGGCTCCTTGACGAGCCCTGGAGTGTTTCCTTGTCGTCTTGACATTGATCAGTTTTCTGATTGTTGGTTGCGAGCCACTGAGGACATCCTTGTAAGTCTCATTTTCTCTTTCTTCTTTCTTGGATTTCCTTCCTCTGCCTGTTTTTTTAGGAGTGACAATGGAGTCACTAGAGCCCTCGTAGTCACTGTCTGGGGAGACCTCTCCTGATTCCATGTATGTGCCTCTCTCCTTCTCAACGACAGTCTTTCCCTGCCTCTTCTCTTTCGGCCACTGGTTTCTCTCGGGTTCCTGGGGTTGTATTTTCTTGTGTTTCTTCTTTAATTGGTTGGGCTTCCTTTGGCTCTTCACCGACCGTTTTCTCTGGGTGTTCTTGTTCTAGTACTCTGAAACTTTTCTCTGCTGCTGCTTCTGGTCGATTTCCTTGCTCCTTGGAATGTACAGGGATTGTCTTTTCATTCCGCGGTCCTTTTGCCTTGGTTGGTGCTCTTCCTTTTCTGGGTTGTTTCCATCCTTCTCCATCTTCCTTCTCCTTGCTTGGGTTTTTGGGGCATTTTCCCTGAAAGTGGTCATATTCAAGGCATCCCCTACATTTGAACGGAAGTTGTTCATAGTCGATCTTCTGGTAGTGCTGCCATTCTCCAACTTTTATCTTGATTGCCTCTGGGAGGCCAACCTATATATCCACTTCCACGCAGATGCGCATGCAATAGTATTGGTATTTGGGGTCTTCTCTGTCAATGTATTGCCCTAGTCCATTCCCTATTTCTTGGAGAGAACTGGGGTTCCAGCAGTGGATCGGGAGATTGGGAAGCTTGACCTAGATTGGGACGTCCTTGGGCACTTCCACTGCCGGATCGAAGCTTAGCGCCCAATGGTTCAGGTATAGCCCTTGAGTTCCCATAAAATACGGGCCATTCCTGAAGATGAGGTCTCTGTCTTCCTGAGAGATGAATTCAAAGATGAAGAATTCTCTTCCCACCGCATAGCAGGTTACGTTGTTCTGGATCAAGGGACGTTGGTTCCTTTGGATCCAGTTATCTGTAGATCTAGTTGATGGCCAAAGACCCATGAACTTCCCTACCAATCCACGATCGGAAAAAGAGATTGCTACCCGCATAGGATGGTCCAGAGGTAATTCGATCTCAGGGATCGAGTCGAGCTTCTTAATGAAGCTAGGGGGAGCAGTTGGGGGAATCTTCTTGCCTTGGGCGGCCAAGAGATTGCGAAAGGAGGCTTCAGTAGAAGTAGGGAGTGGGGGCTCCCCTCCTCCTGAGGCTTCCATAGCTGTAGTTGAGACGCTTCAAATCTGGAACCCTAGGCGGTCCTCAGAGCAACGCCGAAAAAAAAAATTGTGTGTACTGCTATTCCCTGCATAATAAACATGTTAGCAACAACATATACAAACAATTGGAAGGAAATGAAAACTAGAATAGTTGGCACATTGTTGCTATGTGCTTTTTTTGTATTGGAAAAGTTTTAATAGGATTTTCCCTCTCTTTTTATTAATATATATATATATATATATGGTTTAACAATTATGAAAATAATAATGCTTTTTTAAGATAAGAAAAAGTTTACAATACTCAAGACTAAAACCTGACCACCTATAATAATTTGTTGATGTTTTGTAAAGGGGAAAATGTTTCCTTATGTCCAAGGAAGATAATCTCTTATTCAATCAAAATCAATTTAAAATCATACACCAGAGACAAAAGGATGGTTTCACGCCTTAAGAATATCCACCAATTACATAATATCCCTATTTGATAATTGCTAAGACTATTAGAGGAAGATCTATTATAGAAAGAACCTGACCACCTATAATAATTTGTTGATGTTTTGTAAGAGGGAAAATGTTTCCTTATGTCCAAGGAAGATAAGCTCTAAGTCAATAAAAAACAATTTAAAATCATACTCCAAAACCAAAATGATAGTTTCACGCCTTCAAAATATCCACCAAATACACAATATCCCTATTTGATCATTGCTAAGACTATTAGAGGAAATATCTATTATAGAAAGAATTATGTGGTATGTGCATCACCTAACAATTAACTTCATACATGAAACCTAAAATATTACAACCTAATAAAACTTTACCCTCTTACCTCAAAAAAATTATATTTAATTATTTTATTTAACCTTATTAAAATTTATTTATTTATATTTAATTCAAACATCTTTATATATATATAATCTAATTTTAAGGTCACGGTCAAGTCAAGGGACTCCGCACAAGAACCCCTTGTTTGTGAGACAAGGGACTCTCTTCGCACAACGATTTAACTGTTAAAGTCTACAAAGATGTACATATCCTACTCCTTTGGATTTGAATTAAAAGAAAACATGTGTTCTTAACATTATATTGATCAATAATGAAATTAAATCTTTAATCGAAACTTATGTATACTTGTAAAAGTGTACATATTAACATTTTTTTGTGTTTTCTAGTTTGTCTGTGACTTGCGGGACTAGCCTCTGGCTTGAGAAACCACGACTCATGGGAATCTAAGCCTTCAAAATCACCCGGGGATCGCACCCAGCCTGAGCCACACCAACCTTTAACATGGCTAGATTTTTTGGTGTCCCTGGAAGTTTTGAACATATGACTTCATAACACAGAGTGCATTAACAGAACATGTTGTCACCATGTGTCCCCAGAGGTTTCAAACCTATAACTTCACATCATGAAATACCTTAACAAAACACTCCATTTATAACTTAATAGAAATATATATATTTATTTTAATAAAAAGTTTTTCCACCATAAAATGAATCCAATATTTTCAATTTAAAAAAATTCAACCCATAAAAAAAAATTGACCATTGAGTTGTATAAAGCTTATTCCACCTTTAACTCCTATTGGAGAACAATTCCATTTTGGAGTTAGAATATAATGTTTCAATGTAACGTTATATGCTTCAAAGAGTGAGTGGACCCTTACAAGATTGATTTAATTAAATGGTCGATATGGTGGGACTAGTTGTAGCGTGTATATAGAGAGGGGTCACAATCTAAGGTATCTTAAATGTCACGTGTGTCTCCCCATGGGATTCCCCTTCTCCATAGAAGGTGAACATTTTCTTATATGATTACAGTAAATGATATCTTCTCCATTATTACTTTGAAATTTTAAAAAGAAATATATCTTCACATCTCATCGAACTCATCGAAATGGATGGCTCAACCAACAGAATTTATGTTCACTATTAACTTTACGTTAATGTTTATAAAAATGAACTCATCGAAATGGATGGCTCAACCAACAAAATTTATGTTCACTATTAACTTTACCTTAATGTTTATAAAAATGTCTACGTAATGTCTTTGGACATATATGTTATAGAATTCAAGTATTTATTAATAAGGAGTAAGTTAAAGTATCTAAACTAATATTTCCCAAAAAGATATCATTGAAATACCTATAATAACATCCATAAGAATGGTTTATTATAACATTTAAAAAAATGTTAATAAAAATGTTAAAAATAACATTAACAAAAAGGTTTCATAAGAATAATAAATAAATAGTATTATATTGATCACGATTAATCATGTTTATGTTCACTGTATCGATTATTGTTGATGATATTGATTATAATGATTATGGTTGATCATTTTGTTCTTTATTCAATTTGGTTAACTCTAATCAATATTATCTATTATTATTATAGTCATTATGATCATGGATACAATATACATCTTAACCCCTATGACTCCTTATAGGATCATTCTCTAAGCACCTTTATCCTAAACCCATTTTACCCCATAATTTATATGATCCCTAATACAATCACCCCCTCGGTACTCGTATTGTAAACACACTATACCCCCTAGTTTTTATGGCCCTTGACATAGTTACTCCTAAACACACTAACCCCTTATTCCACAATAAACTTTGACCACTATGACCCTAGACACACTATGACACCTATTATTAACCCATTGACACACCTTTACCCCTAACTATTATGAACCTAAACACACTATACTCCCTAATTGTCAAACACCCACTACAACAACCTAGATTTTTCGTCCTTTTTCTTCGAGGGACAGAATCCCTGAGACTTCTATGGGGC
Organism: Picea engelmannii; assembly: GCA_009831015.1. Classification (NCBI taxonomy): domain Eukaryota; kingdom Viridiplantae; phylum Streptophyta; class Pinopsida; order Pinales; family Pinaceae; genus Picea; species Picea engelmannii. Next base: position 139,564 of record ML791341.1, read on the forward strand.
CTAACGCAGACCCTCCCTTCCCTTATCCTCCTCCAAACAACCACAACCTGGCCTTAGCGCAAGCGCCTTTCGAAACTCGTGAGTTGGGAGTCCAGACTCTCGACTCCCTTTTCTCCAAACACCGATACCCGAGATATGTTACGGGTATGTCTCCCTCCTCACTAGCGTCTGCTACATGTAACCATAGGCTAGGCCAAACACTAACACCACTCACAATTTCGCTAGTTGAGGTGTTAAGCCCTCGTGCTCCTCCTTTGCGAATCCCCGAGACATGAGAGGTCAACACTACGTGGACTCTGCCAAAGCGATGCGCTCACGCCACTTGTCTCCTCAGCTGTACTCTGCTCACGAGCTGTGTCACCGCCGCCCATCGCATGAGACCTCGACTCTCGGCGTTTCGCGGCCTTAGCGATCAAGGTGCAACTTCTTCATCCTGCAAAACCCCGAGCAACAATAAGTCAACAATGGGTTGACTCTTTCCCAGGTGACAAGTGTCCACCACCGGTCACCCGCTTCTACCTTCCTATGGGCGCTTGTTGTTACACCACCTGTCAACCACGCGATCCCCACTTATGGATGGGCCATGTGTTTGCACGAGCCCTCGGCGCTCGGCACTTCGCGACTTCTATAGTCGAAAAGAAACTCTCTCAAGTTCCAAACCCCTGATAGGCAATAACCACGAAAGTTCTAATCCCACGGTTCCCCCGTGGCCTAGATCCAATGACCATGATCACGTCACGATCTCCCAAATCGTGAGTTCATGCAGTCCTACCCTTGACCACCCCAAGTCACGAGTCAGCGAAATACTGCCCTCCTGCCAGTGCAAAGGCTAAGATCGATGGTCAATAGAGCTCTGTCAGATCCTTGGATCTACGGTCCTGGATCCCATCGCTACTTGTGAAGGCTAAAAAGGGTCAAGGTGTTAATGCCTGTGCTCCTTCTTTAGATCCATTGATCTTGACAGATCTAGGGTATTTCCGAAAGGATTCTGACCGTTCGTCTACCAAACGATAGGGTATTCTCTCTTTCTATAATTGGACACTCTATCCCTTCTGAGCTTGAATCACGAAATTCAACCTCTCGGGGCTTCAAACTTCCATGACTCCGAGACCTTAGAGAGCTACTCTTTCTTGCATAAGGTTTCTAGGTCTAGATCGCATGAATCCTTCAGATGGTTCTTGAGAAATCGTCCCTGATCTTAGTCGAGTCTCTGGGTAAATATTCAACATGGTTCCAAGATTTATGGGGTAATCCTTGGGAAAGAGTACTCTCGAGGAGCCTTCCCGAAACATTACGAGAGTCAAGAAAACAAGACGATTCTCAGTGGAGCGAACTCATACCCCAAACTTAATCCTTTGTACAGAAACTGACTATGGCATGTAAGTATACACATGCATCCATTATTTCCAGTCTAAAACACCAGGCAATCATTCTACACATAAATTATTATGGGCATATAAACATAAGCACGTATTCATGATATTCAGTTTGAAATAAAAGGTATAAAACACTTATAAGATCTACCAGGCGTGATGCAACTGCTGAGAGGGGTGCTCGTTTCCACCCAATTGTAGGCTCAATGACTCCAACCAGACTTACCACTAGCCACCCCCGAGCTAGACCACAATGCTTTGAGGTTCAGTCTCCTACTTCCATCTCAACAAAAGTCAAGGACGAAGGTTACTCTCCTTCTCCTGATACAGAAAAATAATCCAGGACAAAGGTTACTCTCCTTCTCTTGATATTTAGAACTCCCTGTGTTTTCCAAGGTTTTCTCCAGTTCTATTCTGCGATCCCTGTCGCGCGTGCTCTTCTCCTCCTTACCACATTTCCTCTCTTGCCAATTTGAATGCAAGGTTGCGTGTGGCACGAATTTCTCCATCCGTGGACAGGTCTGAGGGTTGTTACGGATGGGCGGTTCACCCCCATCCCCTCATTAACTCTTGAGGAGCCTCCACACCTACCAATCTGATGGGAAATCCATTCCAGGATCAGAGAGCTGCTTTGGTTTTTGAGCAAGTATAAACCAGTACGGTATTGGCTCGGTGGAAGTTAACGCAACCATTCCAGGTCCCTTCCACTACCTCTCATTATCCATCGTGGTCTCTTTTAGCACATCCCTCTCCCAACAGTCATGCAACACATATTCATAACATAATTTACATTCATCAACCTTTTATGCAAAGGTTCGTCAAATCAAAGATTCACATCTTTGAGTTTGCCATAGTTCTTGGCCAATATAGTTATTTTTACAGACTGGGGGAAACAGGGTGGTACAGTTCCCTCCCCCTTAAAGGAACATCGTCCTCGATGTTCTATCTATCAATATGACGTGTATGTATATAAGTAAACAAAATCGGATATGCTTGTTTCATGGCATCTTCCATTTCTCACGTAGCCTCATCTGGGCCAAAATGTTTCCACTGCACCTTGACCTATTCAATGGTTTGATTCCTGAGTGGGGTTTCCTTTCTGTCCAATATGCATTGAGGTTTTGGCAGGAATTCTCCCTTCGGTTCCACCTGGATCACAGACCAGTCAATTATATGATTAGAATCATGTACATATTTCTTCAATAATGAAACATGGAAAACATTATGTGCTTTTACTGTGGGAGGAAGTGCTAGCCTATAGGATACAGGTCCCACTCTATCTAGAACTTCAAAGGGTCCTCAATACTGAGGTGCTAACTTGGCACAAGCTCCCATCCTCAGGGAACTCTTCCTGGGCCTAACTCTGAGATATACATGGTCTCCTATCTTGAATTCTCTTGGAGTTCTTTTTCGATCGGCGTAACTTTTATGTCTGTTCTGAGGGACATTTAGATTTTGTTTTATCTAAATCACTTGTTGTTCCATTTCTTTCAACATGTCGGGTCCAATAGTAATTATGTTTATTGGGTTACTCCAACTGACTGGGGTGTTGCATGGTCTACCATAGAGGACTTTGAAGGGACTCATCTTCAGGGATTCTTGGTAGCCGTTATTGTAGGCAAATTCCACCAGTGGTAGGTAATCTTCCCACTTCTTAGGTTGATGCATTACATGCATTCTTAGCATGTCTTCCAGTATTTGGTTCACTCTTTCCGTCTGTCCATCGGTTTGAGGATGATAGGTTGTGCTAAATAGTAATTTGGTCTCTAGACCAGCCATCAAGGATTTCCAAAAGTTGGAAGTAAATTTCCGTGTCTCTGTCAGACACAATCTGTTTAGGCATACCATGTAGTCTGAATATCTCCTTCATGAATATGTTGGCGATATCTATTGCCTTGCAAGTCGATTTGACGGGAATAAAATGGGCAGACTTGCTCATTTTATCCACCACTACCATGATGGCATCATTCTGTTTGGTCGATGTTGGTAATCCGGTGATGAAGTCCATGGAAATGGTTTCCCATTTCCATTCTGGCATTGATAGAGGTTGTAATAATCCTGTTGGGTGCCGGTGTTCTACTTTAACCTATTGGCATTCTAGGCACTTAGCTAAATAGTTAGCTATGTCTTTCTTTAACCCAGGCCAATAGAATTGTTTCCTAGTGGCCATGATCATCTTCTGATATCCAGGGTGACCAGTATATGGTATTTTATGTAGTTCATCCATTATGAACCTCTTCAAGTCGTCACAATATGGATTATACAATATGTTTCTATAAGTTAGCATACCTCCATCTATCATCTGGTAGCCTTCATACTTTATCCCTGTGGGTTCTTGCTCCATGTACGAGGTCACGGTCTGGAAGAATGTGTTTGTTTCTTGTTTATTCCTGACTCTTTCTTTGACATTAGTCTCGCAGGTACTCACCGTTGCCAGGTGAATTGTTTTCATACTTCTGCTAAGGGATTCGGCCACCTTATTTTTCTTTCCTTTAACATGTTTGATTTCAAAATCAAACTCACTAAGGAGGGCCATCCACCCAACTTGTCTGGCATTGAGCTTTGGTTGGTCAAACAGATATAGCAATCCACAGTGGTCTGCCATAAGTACAAATTTCCTTCCCAGGAGGTAATGCCTCCACATTTTTAAGGCGTGCACTATGGCGGCCAGCTCTAGATCATGGGTCACATAGTTGACTTTGTGCTCATTCAATTTTCAGGATTCATAGGAGACTACACTTCCTCCTTGCATAAGGACTCCTTCGAGCCCTTCCTTGCAGGCATCTGTGCACACGAGGAAGTCAACTTCGGGATCGACGATCTTCAACACGGGTGCATGGGTCAGAAGGTGTTTTAGGGATTGAAATCTTTCTTCACATTCTTGTGTCCATGTGAATTTAGCTCCCTTCTTCTGGGGGGCAGTGATTGGAAAACCAATTTTGGAGAATCCTTTTATAAATCTCTTATAGTATCCTGCTAAGCCCATAAAGGATCTGATATCTGAAAAGTCCTTTGGGGTAGGCCATTCCATGATAGACCTGATCTTGTCAGGATCTACTGCTACTCCCTCTTCAGGATCCTGTAGGGTGTCCTAGACACTGGCACCGCTCCCGGTGCAAGTTCTATCGAGAAGTCAATGTCCCTTCTTGAAGGTAAACACAGTACATCTTCCGGAAATACATCTCTATATTCTCTTAGTGTGGGGTGGTCTTCGAGGCTTGGTTTGTCATCTTCAACTGATTCCAACACCTGTATCGCATATAGTGGACATCCCTTTCTGCAATACTTTCTCATTTGAAGGGATGATATTCATCTCACCAAGATAGGTTTTTGGATCCCTTGAAGGGTTATCCTTCTTCCTTGTTCACTTATACATTCTAAGGTTTTATGGTAACAGTCCAGTCTGGCTTTATATGTGGCTAGCCAGTCCATACCAATCAACAGGTCATACGATCCTAGGGGTAATACGTTAAGGGTTTCTTGGGTGGGGAATTCACCTATAGTGAATTGGCAAGCTGGTATGACCTCCGCTACCTTTCTTTTGGTGCCAGTGGCTAACTGTACCAACCATGGCTTGGCATGTTTATGTGGCTATAATTTACACTTATCAACAGCCTTATGGGCTATATAACTCAAATTTGAACCAGGGTCAATTAGAATAGACACTAGATGGTTGGTGATCATACCTACCATCTCCACCACTGAATCTTGGTGGTCAGATTGTTTATTATCCACGGCTGCATAAATTTGTGTTATGCTCCTGGCCACGTCATTGACAGTGGTAGCTTCTTGAACGTTGTAAATTCTCCGACTATTCTGTTGTCTGTGCGGGCAGTCCCTCAGTAGATGTTCTTCTCCACAACCCCAACATTTTAAGGGTTCTTTCTTCGGGTTATCAATATTTCTTGGGGTAGATCCAAAAGGTTTATTTCCGCTCTAGGAGGGGAAATTCTGTCGGTGTACACTTCGGGTTGGGAAGCTCATCCTTGAGTCCTTTTTATAGTTTTTAAATATTGGGGATTTAAACCCCTTTTTCTGGAACCCCAAACTATTCTTCTACTTCCATCCTTCGCAAGGTTCTGTCCGATTCCCCAGCTGTTCATAACAATATCTTGCCTTTCGGATAGTGTCTTCTAGGGTATTTGGCTCGTCAAACTCAATCATGTTCTGATAGTCCTTAGGTAGTCCATTGATGAATCGTTGCACCTTTTCCTTTTCTGCTTTTATATAGGGTACGTACCTCAACAACTCAAGGAATCTGCTGACATATTCCTCTATGGTGAGTTGACCCAACTTGAGTTCATAGAATTCTTTAGTCTTTTCGTCGAAATACTTTTCCGACAGATACTTCTTCCTGAAATATTTCTCAAACCGTTCCCAAGATAGGTCCTCTTCATGAATCCCTTTTACATTCTTAAGGTCTTCCCACCAAATGGAGGCCTTTCCATTCAATTCGAAGGTGGCTACTCGGGCCTTCAAGTTTTCTGAGAAGTCATGGACTCTAAAATAATTCTTTAGTCCAAGCATCCAGGCTTCCGCTTCCTCCCCCTTCTTTATTTCACCGTCGAAAGAGGGTGGTTTGGCCTTCTTGAATTCTTTGAGATTATGACTTTTGGAATGCTTTCGTTTCTTCCATTTTCTTTGGGAATAAGAACTAGTTCTGCTACTAGAAGATCCCTCCGAGTTGCCAGTTTCTTTTCCAGAGGAATCGTCTGACGCTTGTCCCTTATCTCTAGGGTGGACCTTTCTCGAGGTGCTCTTTCCAGTGTGGCCACTTAAAAGACCACATTTTCGTATCTCAGGTGGACTTTGAATTTTCTTTGTCTGTCGTCGGTTTGCGTGACTGGTGTCAGGTCCATGTTGCAATTGTCTTTGTATGTCAGATAAACTCTGCAATAGGATTGCATTAATTTTTGTTTGCTTCTCTTGCTCTTTTATCAACCTCTCATTGTTAGCCTTGCAGCTCTGTAGTTCAACCATGAGGCTTCTCATAGTCTTAGCTAGATCTGGAGGGGTCTCTACTACTCTCCTTTCATTAGACTCTTTGTCTCTATTGTGGGAGCCATCCCCCACTTCGTGGTGCGTCACCATTCTATGTGTATGCAGTTTTCCCACGGTTGATCGTCCGCTTGTTGTGCAAGAAAAACACTTATTGTTAGTCAACATTATATTCATTCACAATCAACGCATAATTCATATTTTTCAAATGCATACACACAATAGGAATTTTCATTCTTAAATTATGATTTTGATAAGGGGGGTTAGGATAGAGGGTTACTCCTTTTAAGAGTACTTCAAATGGAGTTTCTGCGCAACTCGTTCATGAGCCCAAGTAGGCCAAGTGTTGTAACCATGCTCTGATACCAATTTTTCAAACACCCACTACGACAACCTAGATTTTTTGTCCTTTTTCTTCGAGGGACTGGATCCCTGAGACTTCTATGGGGCCTAGCGCAAACCCTCCCTTCCCTTATCCTCCTCTAAATGATCACAACCTGGCCTTAGCGCAAGCGCCTTTCGCAACTCGCGAGTTGGGAGTTAAGACTCTCAACTCCCTTTTCTCCAAACACCGATACCCGAGATATGTTACGGGTATGGCTCCCTCCTCACTAGCGTCTGCTACATGTAACTGTAGGCTAGGCCAAACACTAGCACCACTCGCAATTTCACTAGCTGAGGTGTTGAGCCCTCGTGATCCTCCTTTGCGAATCCCCGAGACGCGAGAGGTCAACGTTACGTGGACTCTGCCAAAGCGACGCGCTCACGCCACTTGTCTCCACCGCTGTACTCTGCTCACGAGATGTGTCACCACCACTCATTGCACGAGACGTCCGCTCTCAGCGTTTTGCAGCCTTAGCAATCAAGGTGAAACTTCTTCATCCTACGAAACCCTAAGCTACGATAAGTCAACAATGGGTTGACTCTTTCCCAGGCGACAAGTGTCCACCACCGGTCACCCACTTCCACCTTCCTCTGGGTGCTTGTTTTTACGCCACCTGTCAACCACATACTCCCCACTTACAGATGGGACATGTGTTTGTACGAGCCCTTGGAACTCAGCACTTTGCGACTTCTACAGTCGAAAAGAAACACTCTCAAGTTCTGAACCCCCAATAGGCAATAACCACAAAATTTCTAATCCCACGGTTCCCCCGTGGCCTAGATCCAATGACCACGATCATGTCACGATCTTGCGAATCGTGATTTCATGCAATCCTACCCTTGACCACCCCAAGTCGCGAGTCAGCGAAATTCTTCCCTCTTACCGGTGCAAAGGCTAAGATCGACGGTCAATAGAGCTCCATCAGATCCTTAGATATACGGTCCTGGATCCCATCGCTACTTGCGAAGGCTGAAAAGGGTTGAGGTGTTAACACCTGCGCTCCTTCTCTAGATCCATTGGTATTGACAGATCTGGGGTATTTTTGAAAGGATTCTAACCATTCGTCTACCAAACGATAGGGTATTCTCTCTTTCTATAATTGGACTCGCTATCACTTATGAGCTTGAATCAAGAAATTCAACCTCTTGGGGCTTCAAACTCCCATGACTCCAAGACCTTAGAGAGCTACTCTTTCTTGCATAAGGTTTCCAGGTTTGGATCGCATGAATCCTTCAGATGGTTCTTGGGAAATAGTCCCTAATCTTAGTCGAGTCTCTGGGTAAAGGTTCGTCATGGTTCCAAGATTTATGGGGTAATCCCCGGGGAAGAGTACTCTCGAGGAGCCTTCCCGAAACATTACGAGAGTCAAACAAACAAGATGATTCTTAGTGGAGTGAACTCATGCCCCAAACTTAATCCTTTGTATAGAAACCGACTATGGCATGTAAGTATACACATGCATCCATTATTTCCAGTCTAAAACACCAGGCAATCATTTTACATAGAAATTATTATGGGCATATAAACATAAGCATGTATTCATGATATTCAGTTAGAAATACAAGGTATAAAACACTTATCAGATCTATCAGGCATGATGCAACTACTGAGAGGGGTGCTCATTTCCACCCAACCGTAGGCTTAGTGACTCCAACCGGATTTACCACTAGCCACCCCCGAGCTAGACCACGATGCTTTGAGGTTCAGTCTCCTACTTCCATATCAACGGAAGTCAAGGAAAAAGGTTACTCTCCTTCTCTTGATAAAGAAAAATAATCCAAGACGAAGGTTACTCTCCTTCTCCTGATATTCAGAACTCCCTGTGTTTTCCAGGGTTTTCTCTAGTTCTCTTTCGCGATCCCTGTCGTGCATGCTCTTCTCCTCCTTACAACATTTCCTCTCTTGCCAATTTGTCTGCAAGGTTGCATGTGGTGCAAATTTCACCGTCCATGGTCAGGTATGAGGGCTGTTACAGATGGGCGGTTCACCCCCATCCGCTCATTAACTCTTGAGGAGCCTCCCCACCTACCAATCTTTGAGTTTGCCATAGTTCTTGGCCAATATAGTTATTTTTACAGACTAGGGGAAACAGGGTGTTACAATTCCCTCCCCCTTAAAGGAACATTGTCCTCGATGTTCTATCTATCAATATGATGTGTATGTACAGAAGAAAACAAAATCGGATATGCCTATTTCATGGCATCTTCCATTTCCCACGTAGCCTCATCTGGGCCAAAATGTTTCCACTGCACCTTGACCTGTGAAATGGTTCGGTTCCTGAGTGGGGTTTCCTTTCTGTCCAGTATGCATTGAGGTTCTGGCAAGAATTCTCCCTCCAGTTCCACCTGGATCACAGACCATTCAATTATATGATTATAATCATGTACACATTTCTTCAATAATGAAACATGGAAAACATTATGTGCTTTTACTGTGGGAGGAAGTGCTAGCCTATAGGCTACAGGTCCCACTCTATCTAGAACTTCAAAGGGTCCGCAATACCAAGGTGCCAACTTGGAACAAGCTCCTATCCTCAGGGAACTCTTCCTGGGCCTAACTCTGAGATATACGTGGTCTCCCGTCTTGAATTCTCTTGGATTTATTTTTCGGTCGACGTAACTTTTATGTATGTTCTGAGCGACCTTTAGATTTTGTTTTATCTGAATCACTTGTTGTTCCATTTCTTTCAACATGTCGGGTCCAATAGTAATTTTGTTTACTGGGTTACTCCAACTGACTGGGGTGTTGCACGGTCTACCATAGAGGACTTTGAAGGGACTCATCTTCAGGGATTCTTGGTAGTCGTTATTGTAGGCAAATTCCACCAGTCGTAGGTAATATTCCCACTTCTTGGGTTGATGCATTACATGCATTTTTAGCATGTCTTCCAGTATTTGGTTAACTCTTTCCATATGTCCATCGGTTTGAGGATGATAGGTTGTGCTAAACAGTAATTTGGTCTCTAGACCAGCCATCAAGGATTTCCAAAAGTTGGAAGTAAATTCTGTGTCTCTGTCATACACGATCTCTTTAGGCATACCATGTAGTTTGAATATCTCCTTCATGAATATGTTGGCGATATCTATTGCCTTGCAAGTCAATTTGACGGGGATAAAATGGGCGAACTTTCTTAGTTTATCCACCACTACCATGATGGTGTCATTCTATTTGGTCGATGTTGGTAATCCGGTGATGAATTCCAATGAAATGGTTTCCCATTTCCATTCTGGGATTGGAAGAGGTTGTAATAATCCTGCTAGGTGTCGGTGTTCTACTTTAACCTATTGGCATTCTAGGCACTTAGCTAAATAGTTACCTATGTATTTCTTTAATCCAGGCCAATAGAATTGTTTCCTAGTGGTCGTGATCATCTTCTGATATCCTGGGTGACCAGTATATGGTATTTTATGTAGTTCATCCATTATGAACCTCTTCAAGTCATCACAATCTGGAATATACAATCTGTTTCTGTAAGTTAGTAGACCTCTATCTATCATCTGGTAGCCTTCATACTTTATCCCTGTGGGTTCTTGCTCCAGGTACGAGGTCACGGTCTGTAAGAATGTGTTTGTTTCGTGTGCATTCCTGACTCTTTCTTTGACATTAGTCTCCCAGGTACTCACCACTGCCAGGTGAATTGTTTTCATACTTCTGCTAAGGGAATTGGCCACCTTATTTTCCTTTCCTTTAACATGTTTGATTTCAAAATCAAACTCACTAAGGAGGGCCATCCACCTAGCTTGTATGGCATTGAGCTAAGGTTGGTCAAACATATATCGCAATCCATAGTGGTCTGTCATAAGTACAAATTTCCTTCCCAAGAGGTAATGCCTCCACATTTTTAAGGTGTGCACTATGGCGGCTAGCTCTAGATCATGGGTCACATAGTTGACTTCGTGCTCATTCAATTTTTGGGATTCATAGTAGACTACACTTCCTCCTTGCATAAGGACTCCTCCGAGCCCTTCCTTGCATGCATCTGTGCACACGAGGAAGTCAGCTTCGGGATCGGCGATCTTCAACACGGGTGCATGGGTCAGAAGGCGTTTCAGGGATTGAAATCTTTCTTCACATTCTTGTGTCCACGTGAATTTAGATCCCTTCTTCTGGAGGGCAGTGATTGGACATCCAATCTTGGAGAATCCTTTTATAAATCTCCTATAGTATTATGCTAAGCCCATAAAGGATCTGATATCCAAAACATCCTTTGGGGTAGTCCATTCCATGATAGACCTGATCTTGTTAGGATCTACTACTACTCCCTCTTTAGATATTACATGGCCCAAGTAATGTATTTGCTTCTGGAAAAAGTTGCACTTGCTAAATTTGGCATAGAGTTGATGCTCTCGTAGCACCTAAAGCACAAGTCTAAGATGTTCCTCATGTTCCTCTCTAGTCTTGGAGTAAATTAATATATCGTCAACAAAAACTAGCACAAATTTGTCTAGGAATTTGCTGAGCACATTGTTCATCAAGCACATAAAAGTGGCAGGGGCATTGGTCAATACAAATGGTACTACTACAAACTCATAGTGGTCGTATATCGTCCTGAAGGCAGTTTTGTGGATGTCTTCACCCTTGATTCGTACTTGATGGTATCCAGATCTCAAGACAATCTTTGAGAAGATGGAAGCACCTCCCAATTGATCGAACAAGTCATCGATTCTGGGTAAGGGGTACTTGTTCTTTATGGTTACCTTATTGAGTTGTCTATAATCTATGCACAGTCGGAGGGTACCATCTTTCTTCTTTACAAATAGAACTGGTGCTCCCCATGGGGACATGTTGGGTTGGATATAGCCTTTGTCCATCATTTCTTTTAGTTGTAATTTAAGCTCAACTAGCTCGGGTGTGCTCATCCTGTAGGGTGTCCTAGACACTGGCACCGCTCTCAATGCAAGTTCTATCGAGAAGCAATGTCCCTTCTCGGAGGTAAACCCAGTACCTCTTTTGGAAATACATCTCTATATTCTCTTAGTGTGGGGTGGTCTTTGAGGCTTTGTTTGTCATCTTCAATTGATTCCAACACCTGTATCGCATATAGTGGACATCCCTTTATACAATACTTTCTCATTTGAAGAGCTGATATTCATCTCACCGAGACAGGTTTTTGGATCCCTCGAAGGGGTATCCTTCTTCCTTCTTCATTTATACATTCTAAGGTTTTATGGTAACAGTCCAGTCTGGCTTTATATGTGGCTAGCCAATCCATACCAATCAACAGGTCATACGATCCTAGGGGTAATACGTTAAGGGTTGCTTGGGTGGGGAATTCACCCATAGTGAATTGGCAAGCTAGTATGACCTTCGCTACCTTTCTTTTGGTGCCAGTGGCTAACTATACCAACCATGGCTTGGCGTGTTTATGTGGCTGTAATTTACACTTATCAACAGCCTTATGGGCTATATAACTCAAATTTGAACTAGGGTCAATTAGAATAGACACTAGATGGTTGGTGATCATACCTTCCATCTCCACCACTGAAGCTTGGTGGTCAGCTTGTTTATTATCCATGGCTACATAAATTTGCAGCATACTCATGGCCACATCATTGACGGTGGTAGCTTCTTGAACATTGTAAATTCTCTGACTGTTCTGTTGTCGGTGCGGGAAGTCCCTCAGTAGATGTTCTTCTCCACAACCCCAACATTTTAAGGGTTCTTTCTTCAGGTTATCAATCTTTTCTGGGGTAGATCCAAAAGGTTTATTTCTACTCTGGGAGAGGAAATTCTGCTGGTGTACATTTGGGGTTGGGAAGCTCATCCTTGAGTCCTTTTTATAGTTTTTAAATCTTGGGGATTTAAACCCCTTTTTCTGGAATCCCAAACTATTCTTCTGCTTCCATCCTTCGTGAGGTTCTGTCCGATGCCCCTGTTGTTCATAACAATATCTTGCCTTTCGAATAGTGTCTTCTAGGGTCTTTGGCTCGTCAAACTCAATCATGTTCTGATAGTCCTTAGGTAGTCCACTGATGAATCGTTGCACCTTTTCCTTTTCTGCTTTTATATAGGGTACGTACCTTAGCAACTCGAGGAATCTGCTGACATATTCCTTTATGGTGAGTTTCCCCAGCTTGAGTTCATAGAATTCTTTAGTCTTTTCGTCGAAATACTTTTCCGACAGATACTTCTTCCTGAAATATTTCTCAAACCGTTCCCAAGATAGGTCCTCTTCGTGAATCCCTTTTACATTCTTAAGGTCTTCCCACCAAATGGAGGCCTTTCCATTCAAGTTGAAAGTGGCTACTCGGGCCTTCATGTTTTCTGAGAAGTCATGGACTCTAAAATACTTCTTTAGTCCAAGCAGCCAGGCCTCCACTTCCTCACCCTTCTTTATTTCACCGTCAAAAGAGGGTGGTTTGGCCTTCTTGAATTCTTCGAGATTATGACTTTTGGAATGCTTTCGCTTCTTTTGTTTTCTTCGGGAATAAGAACTAGTTATTCTACTAGAAGATCCCTTCGAGTCGCCAGTTTCTTTTCTAGAGGAATCATCCAATGCTTGTCCCTTATCTCTGGGGTGGACCTTTCTCGAGGTGCTCTTCCGAGCGTGGCCACTTAAAAGAACACGTTTTTGTATCTCAGGTGGACTTCAACTTTTCTTTGTCTATCATCGGTCCACGTGACTAGTGTTAGGTCCATGTTGCAATTGTCTTTGTATGTCAGATAAACTCTGCAGCAAGACTGCATTAATTTATGCTTGGTTCTCTTTCTCTTTTATCAACCTCTCGTTGTCAGCCTTGCAACTCTGTAGTTCGACCATGAGGCTTCTCACAGTCTCAGCTAGATCTGGAGGGGTCTCTACCACTCTCCTTTCATCAGAATCTTCATATCTATTGTGGGAGCCATCCCCCACTTCGTGGTGCGTCACCATTCTATGCATTTTTAGTTTTCCCGCTGTTGATCGTTTGATTGTTGTGCAAGAAAAACACTTATATTTAGTCAACATTATATTCATTCATAATCAACACATAATTCGTATTTTTCAAATGCATACACACAATAGGAATTTTCATTCTTAACTTCGGCTTTGTATAAGGGGGGTTAGGATAGAGGGTTATTCCTTTTAAGAGTACTTCAAATGGAGTTTCTGTGCAATTCGTTCATGAGCCCAAGCAGGTCAAGTGTTGTAACCATGCTCTGATACCAATTTGTCAAACACCCACTACGACAACCTAGATTTTTCATCCTTTTTCTTAAAGGGACATAATCCCCGAGACTTCTATGGGTCCTAGCGTAGACCCTCCATTCCCTTATCCTCCTCCAAACGACCACAACCTGGTCTCAACGCAAGCGCCTTTCGCAACTCGCAAGTTGGGAGTCAAGACTCTCGACGCCCTTTTCTCCAAACACTGATACCCGAGATATGTTATGAGTATGGCTCCCTCCTCACTAGCGTCTGCTACATGTAACCGTAGGCTAGGCCAAACACTAGCACCACTCACAATTTCGCTAATTGAGGTGTTGATCCCTCGTGCTCCTCCTTTATGAATCCCTGAGACGCGAGAGGTCAATGTTATGTGGACTCTGCCAAAGCGACGCGCTCACACCACTTGTCTCCTCCATTGTACTCTGCTCACGAGATGTGTCGTTGCCACCCGTCACATGAGACCTCGGCTCTCGACGTTTCGCGACATTAGCGATCAAGGTGAAACTTCTTCATCCTGTGAAACCTTGAGCCACGATAAGTCAACAATGGGTTGAATCTTTCCCAGGCGACAAGTGTCCACCATCGGTCACCCGCTTCCACCTTCCTCTGGGCGCTTGTTTTTACGCCACCTATCAACCACACGGTCCCCACTTAGGGATGGGCCATGTGTTTTCACGAGCCCTCGGCGCTCGACACTTCGCGACTTATACAATCGAAAAGAAACTCTCTCAAGTTTCGAACCCTCGATAGGCGATAACCACGAAAGTTCTGATCCCACGGTTCCCCCGTGGCCTGGATCCAATAACCACGATCACGTCGTGATCTCGTGAATCGTGAGTTCGTGCAGTCCTACCCTTGACCACCCCAAGTGGCGAGTCAACAAAATGTTGCCCTCCTACCGGTGCAAAGGCTAAGATCGACGGTCAATAAAGCTCTGTCAGATCCTTGGATCTACGGTCCTGGATCCCATCGCTACTTGCGAAGGCTGAAAAGGGTCGAGGTGTTAACGCCTATGTTCCTTCTCTAGACCCATTGGTATTGACAGATTTGGGGTATTTCCGAAAGGATTCCGACCGTTCGTCTACCAAATGATAGGGTATTCTCTCTTTCTATAATTGGACTTGCTATCCCTTCTGAGCTTGAATCACGAAATTCAACCTCTCGGGGCTTCAAACTCCCACGACTCTGAGACCTTAGAGAGCTACTCTTTCTTGCATAAGGTTTCCAAGTCCAGATCGCATGAATCCTTCAGAAGGTTCTTGGGAAATCATCCATGATATTAGTCGGGTCTCTGGGTAAAGGTTCGGCATGGTTCCAAGGTTTATGGGGTAATCCCCGGGGAAGAGTACTCTCAAGGAGCCTTCCTGAAAAATTACGAGAGTCAAGCAAACAAGACGATTCTTAGTGGAGCGAACTCATGCCCCAAAATTAATCCTTTGTACATAAACCAACTATGGCATGTAAGTATACACATGCATCCATTATTTCCAGTCTAAAACACCAGGCAATCATTCTACACATAAATTATTATGGGCATATAAACATAAGCATGTATTCATGATATTCAGTTTGAAATACAAGGTATAAAACACTTATCAGATCTACCAGGCGTGATGCAATTGTTGAGAGGGGTGGTTGTTTCCACCCAACCGTAGGCTCAGTGACTCCAACTGGATTTACCACTAGCCACCCCTGAGCTAGACCACGATGCTTTGAGGTTCAGTCTCCTACTTCCAGCTCAACGAAAGTCAAGGATGAAGGTCACTCTCCTTCTCCTGATACAGAAAAATAATACAGGACAAAGGTTACTCTCCTTCTCCTTATTTTCAGAACTCCTTGTGTGTTCCAGGGTTTTCTCCAGTTCTCTTCTGCGATCCCTGTCGCGCGCGCTCTTCTCCTCCTTACCACATTTCCTCTCTTGCCAATTTGTCTGCAAGGTTGCATGTGGCACGAATTTTTCCATCCGTGGTCAGGTCTGAGGGATGTTATGGATGGGTGGTTCACCCCCATCCCCTCATTAACTCTTGAGGAGCCTCCCCACCTACCAATCTGACGGGAAATCCATTCCAGGATCAGAGAGCTGCTTTGGTTTTTGAGCAAGTATAAACCAGTACGGTACTGGCTTTGTGGAAGTTAACGCAACCATTCTAGGTCCCTTCCACCACCTCTCATTATCCATCACGGTCTCTTTTAGCACATCCCTCTCCCAGTAGTCATGCAACACATATTCATAACATAATTTACATTCATCAACCTTTTATGCAAAGGTCCGTCAAATCAAACAGTCACATCTTTGAGTTTGCCATAGTTCTTGGCCAATATAGTTATTTTTACAGACTAGGTGAAATAGGGTGTTACACTAATCCTTATGGCCCCTAACAAAATCAACACCTCACACACTATACTCCCTAATCCTTATGACCCTTAACAAAATCAACACCTCTCACACTATTATCTTAAACAAATTGACCCCTAAATACACAATGACCCCTAACCCATATGATCACTCACATAATTATCCTTCACATGTTATCACCCCTTAATACACTTTGATGCCTAACACGTTATGGCCCCGAACACACGAACCCCCTAAAGCACTATAAACCATAACTATTGTTACCCTAGACATGATATACCCCTTAATTCCTATGATCATTAACTGATCAACCCTTAACAAACTAAGATGCCATTATTCATTTCCACTCAAGTAAGAATTCGAGAAGAAGAAATGAACTATGCATTAGTTTTATTTGTATCTCCATGTTTTGAGCCACTCAGTTGGGTTAATCTTTTGGAGAAAAGTCCTAAATGTTTATAACCCAAAGATATTATATTAACACAAGTATGAAAATTGTGCAAGGGAGGTCCACTTCAATTTATCTAAACATAATATATAAGCCAACCAATCATTCAACAAAGGCTACAAGTAAAGGATGAGACTATTAATCCAGCCCTTAGTTTACATTAAACCCTTGATACACTATGAACCACAACCTCTACTAACTTTGACATAATCACCCCCTAACTCACTATGCCTCCTAACATAGTCACCCTTGAACACACTTTAACCCTTACATCACACAATACAACCCCTAGTAATTATGACATTATATGCACTATACCCCCTAATTTTTATGACCCCCAACAAAGCTCCTAATTCACTATATACCTGAACACACTAACCCCCTAATATATTATAACCCATAACCTCTATGACCCTTGAAATAATCAACCCCTAACACATTACCACCCTGAACACAATCACCCCCTAATACATTTTAACCTTGAACACACAAACCCCTAATACACTATGATCCCTAACCCCTATAACTTGTGCAATAATCACCCCCTAACAAACTATAATCCTTGACATAATCACCCTTGCACACAACGTAACCACCAATGTAATCACCTCATAATAGACTATGACTCCTAACACATTATGACTTCAAACACATGAACTCGATAATACATTATAACATTTAATCACCATCACACCAGACATACTATGACCTATAACATACATTAACGCACCTTGATGGCCTTGAACAAACTTCACCCCTAAGTTATATGACCCCAACATGATCAGCTCCTAACACACTATGATCTTAAACACTCTAACCCCATAATGCATTATGACTAATAAACCATATGACCCCTTATATAATCACCCCCCATCCTTACACACTATGGTCATGTTGATTGTAGTGTTCTTTTATTATATTCATTTAAATTCAAGACCGTGCCCAAGTCTTTGAACATGAAGTCAATGACATGATAAGGCAGGTAGAGAATAAGGCCTCCCCTCTTTATTTGTTTATTGAGGGTGGTACTCCCTCTCTTTCCACATAGAAAATCAACATTGAGGCATATTAGACCTTAAGTAGATTGTATGTTGTGCACTCTAATGTGAAAAGTATTCATTATAGCCCTTGGAAAGTAAAGAAGAAATGTCGAAATCAAAGTTACTAAAAACAAACTCAACCATGTAATGCAAATTTACAATCATTTTTCCAATAGAGAGTGAGTGGAGTAGGTCAAATGAAGTTGGTTGGTATCCATACTAATTAATGATTATTGCAGACATTTATATGACTCTTAATTGTTAGAAGAATGACAAAAGAAGTAACCCACATTTGAAATACAAAGATACAATACAATATTCAAGGGGACCTAGATCGAATGAATAACCTCGTAGATAAAAATGAAATCCAATAATCAGACTTAAATTATCCAAACACAATCCAATAATTCATTCTCGAGAATTTATCAAAACCCACCCAAGTATAGCATAAGAGAAGACAATGTTTAACAACAAGAAAATAATGTATCTTGAATTAAAGTGGATATCTTCAACAAGCCATAAGGAATGTCATGCTAAAGATTAAGACTTTCATGCTTGGATGCATCATAAAATTTCCTTGATTTTTACAAAACACACAATCAAGTGATATTATCTTATTCTTAAAAAAACTCAAGCATGAAAAGTGTTTGAGAGGGATTGAATCTCTAAAGATATAAATGAGTAAAAATAAACTAAACATGTTGAGACTCACAAAAGAAACAACAAAGTGAAAAAGAGTTTGGAACCCTGTCTTCTACTTGAAAACTTCCTCTTATAATTTTTTAACAACATGTTTTCAACACTTCTTCTCATTCCAATCTCATCCTTGACGAGTAAGTTTTCTCAGCTTAATATCCAAACCCTTATACTTATATTTAAAAGAAATTTGATAAGACAAATTATACCTCTAAAATGGGTGGACACAAATCATCAAACATGATCCATGCCCCTAAAATGGGTGATTGTTGTAATATGTAGCTTGAATTTTTCATTCCCTTTCGTCTATTATTGACATAGTAACCCCATTATGTTATATTCATTAAAGTATTTCCCTTTATATTCACAACTAAGATTTAGTTATCCTCTGCTTTTACTTTTTGCCTCTCGACCATCCTACACCCTTTACATTTGATTCATCTTCAACGGTTAAGGATCTCCTTAATTTTATGCTTATTATTAGACTTTTTTTAATGTTGAAATGACTACACAACTAAGATTGAGTTACCCTCTACTTTTACGTTTTGCCACTCTCAACCATCCTGCACCCTTTACATTTAATCCATCTTCAATTGTCAAGGATCTCCTTAATTTTATTCATATAATTAGAATTTTGTAATGTTGAAATGACTACACAACTAAGATTGAGTTATCCTATGCTTTTTACTTCTTTTACTTTTTGCCTCTCAACCATTTTGCACCCTTTGCATTTAATTCATCTTCAATTGCTAATGATCTCCTTAATTTTATGGCTATAATTAGACTTTTTTAATTTTATGCTTATAATTAAACTTTTTTAATGTTGAAATGACTACACAATTAAGATTGAGTTTTTTTTTCCACGAAAAAAAAGTGTAATTCTATTCATTTGAAGAGAACCAAATTACATTTTGTAGGTGCCTTAAGCACGACCCAACCATGAGTAAAGTGATCAGAAAATAGAATCCTGAAGGGGCATATACGTTGACTAATAAGCCACAAAGAAACATACAATAAATAAGTTGGGAACAACCCAAAGAAAGTCGGAGAACGACCAATGAAATAATAGAAACCCCTCCACGAAAAATGCGTCGAGAAAGAAATCCCAAACAAGACCTCATAAGCCAGAAGACCAGGCCAGAGCGGTATGAAGCTCTCACATCAAGCATAACTAGAAGGAAGCGACAACAAAGAAGACCCCATCCAACAAATACCAGAAAAAGAGAAACTAAAGAGTTGCAAGCCCTCTAAAAGGACCTCAAAGTGTCGACACATCAACACTGAATGTCGTTAGAAAGGAGCTCAAATCACTGGCCAAACCCCCATCTGATATGAGGAAGAGAGAGACACCAACACCCTTCAAAGGGACCCCGATCTGAGCATACATCAAACCCTGAACAAACCAACATAACCATAGAGAGGGACTGCAAACAGGAGTGGGAAAACCCCAAAATAAACCTTCTCGAGAGCAAGCATCAATGAAGGCCTCCAATCAAAATCCAGAATCAGGACAAACTGAGTTAGAGCGGCATACATTCCCAAAACCCTGAATCCCTACTTCAAATATTCAGAACTCGGCATCAATAACTTTGAAACTAGAACCACAGAGCAGAGGGTATACATCAAACCCTGGAAAACGCCCCCAAACTAGAGAGGGTGATCAGAAGGAGACAACATAGACGATTTCCAAAAGAGAGGGCCCACCCACAGAGAAAAACCAACAGCAAGAAGAGATGGCCTAAAAAAGACCCCAAGTCACCAAAGTAGAAGTACCGCACGAAGAAACCCAACTCCAGATCCGCTCAAAACAGTTTGATCACAAGAATCGGAGCACCACAGAACCCAAACGCAACGAATCAGATCAAAAGACAACCAACACCCCACCAGGAATGAGGCTAGACGCAATGACAGAGAAGAACACGGGCAAGGAGCTCCCGCCACAACAACCCCCAAAACTACCTCCTCCATAGCTGCCGCAATTGTCGCTTGTCACCAGATAGAACTGTAGCCAAATCTAGGAGCACGCAAACATGCACACCGTAGTAGAGAGCTCACTCAGACATCGGTGATAAAAAACAACACAAACACAAAAGGTGGAGACTGGGGAACTGTGGCTAGGGATGCAACTAGTGAAACCCTAGATGTGGATCTATCAAGCCCCCTACACTTATATCTACACAACTAAGATTAAATTATCCTCTACTTTTACTTTTTTCCTCTCAACCATCCTGCACCCTTTACATTTAATTCATCTTCAATTGTCAAAAATCTCCTTAATTCAATGTCTATAATTAAACTTTTTTTAATGTTGAAATGACTACACAACTAAGATTTAAGTTATCCTCTGCTTTTACTTTTTGCCTCTCAACCATCCTACACCCTTTACATTTAATTCATCTTCAATTACCAAGGAACTACTTAATTTTATTCCTATAATTCATCTTCAATTACCAAGGACCTACTTAATTTTATTCCTATAATTAGACTTTTTTAATGTTGAAATGACTAGGTTGTTAGGGGTAGCCTCATTTACCATTTTTTTTGGTTGGCGTAAATGTTGTTATGGATTATGGATTCATAGTGTCAATTGAGTTTTTTCTATTCCTTCCATTGACCCAACATGATTTCCCCATCATTTTTTAATGTGTTCCCTCTCCTTATTACTAACCAAGTTTTTCTCCTATTTTATTTTATTTTTATTTTCTCACTAGTTGCTCTTCTCAACTTTTTTATTTTCTCACTAGTTACTCTTCTCAACTTTTGTTAATTAGGTTTTTAAAGATTATCTTTCTTTTTCTTCGTTTCAATTTCCTAGTGTGTCATTTTTCAATTAGGTATTGTTGTTTATTATTGATTAATTTTCTCTTTCTCCTTTTGTGTTTTTTTTTGAGATTCAATGATTATTTTATTAAATTATGACTAATAAGTAAGAATTTAAATTAAAAATCGTGAATTTCAATTTTAAAAGTATGAATATTAGTGTTTCTAAAATGAAAAATTGAATTCTAAATGAATATTGATTTTCAAAAATGTGAATTTCGATTCTAAAAGTATTTTCAAATTCAAAAATGTTAATTTCAATTCCAAAATTGTGAATTTTGATTCGAAAAGTGTCAATAATGAATTGATAAAATGTGTATTTGGATTTTAATATTTTGAATTTATGTTTTAACGTGTATATATCTAAATCTAAGATTAATATACATCAATTTGTTTTTGTATGTACATGCATATCAGTAGTATGACATGAATTGCTAAATATTTCAATATTGAACGTATGCAACAAAATAATAAAAACAAGTGATGACAATCATTAAATTACAAAGTTGTACTTTTTTAATAAATATTTAAGGCATTGAACAATAAGGTTCCATATAAATGCCCGCAAGGGTGTAGACCGATTGTTAAGTGTCGTGTAAATGGAAGGAAATATGTAAAGGAGGTCTCAAGTTCGATTCTCACCCCGATTTACTTGTGCTCCATGCTTGTGGGTTGTGTGGTGTACATGGGGTTATAGTGGTAGAGGACGGGTATCAACCACGTGTCACGCGAGTATGAGAACTGCAATTTGTCGATTCCCCCAGTATTAAAAAAAAAAAATCCATATAAACAAAATAATAAATATAAGTCAATCCTTATTACCAACTTACTCACCTTAATTGCAAACTTTGTAACTTGTTTATTACAGGAAATTTATTCATAAAACCCACATCCCGGGCCACGAGAGGAGAGAGCAATTAACCTTAAATATTTTTACCTAAAGTAATAGCTATTAATTAAAACCAACAACTAATTTATGAGTTCTTTCATGATACAAGTCATCAAAAAATGACAAGTATGGAAATTTCGTATTCAATAAAGTCTCATTCATTAGTATCACTCTCACTCTCTCTAATATGTTTAACATGTTCTCATTATGCCTCAATCGTTTCAAATTCCTTCCCGTTTATTTTTATTGTCTCTCCCTTCTATCCTTCCTTTGGTGACCATGTCCATATGATGTTATTCATAGTAATAAACATTGTTCCTTATGTTCTAATGACTTGTTGTTGATGTATTTTTAAACATTTTTTGTTCACAACTTCGTTTTCTTTTGATGTTCCTATGGGCTTCCACCAATGAACCACTACATTGTATGTCCCGATAGATGCATTTGAATCTCGGTAGACACTAACTTCTTCCCTACCCAACCATATTTCAGAATGTAGGAATGATGATCATACTATGAGCATTTATCCCTCAACAACATCTTCTCTTGAAGAGAAATCATATCTAGGCTTGTTACATACAGGTCCAACTTAGGATATTCAATAGTGTGGGCATTATCCATCAAGTAGTATTCCATGACTTCATATATGTGTGGGTTTTACATCAATGTTGTTTCTTAGTTCTCGTATTATGGATGGCCATAAATTATGTCTTGAGTGGTCAATGTCCATAAAGGGCATGTCCAAATATTTTAAGATAGTCTCCTAATAAGTTTTCTTGGGATGCCAATATTGTTCCCCTCCCTTGTCAATCCCTTTCTTTAAGAATGAAATATATGTTTTTAATCCTTTCTTTATATCTTTCATATCAAAAGGTATCTTTATATGTGGATTTGATAGTCATTCAAGGTTGCCCTGTAAGTAATCTTGGATGGTCATTGCGCAACAAATGCTACACATTGATAGGAGGTGACCACTTTTCATCTCGAACTAAGGCTTTATATTGTGTGATTAGTGTGCCAACAACAAGATGGAATTTGAAATATTGGCATCCTTTGATACCAATTATCTTGTAGTTGTCGTCCAATATGTGTGGATC
Source organism: Picea engelmannii (assembly GCA_009831015.1). Lineage (NCBI taxonomy): Eukaryota > Viridiplantae > Streptophyta > Pinopsida > Pinales > Pinaceae > Picea > Picea engelmannii. Next base: position 162,813 of record ML791341.1, read on the forward strand.
TACAAAGCTTTTGAACTCGAAGAATTCATCAATTAGATATAGGATGAAGAATTGTGGTCCTCACATCTCCTATAATTGTCCATAATCTTTAGTAGGGACAACATGTCTTTCCACTTTATTTGAGTTGATAACCTCCTATAAGTTCCATTTATGTCTTCATGTATGTGTCCCACCAAGAGGAAACCAACTTCTACAATTTCAAACACCCAAATTGTTGTTAGAAGGAATGAAAATGTAAACACATAGTGATTTTTTTATCACCCACAAGATTATTCATTTGCAACAATAATACTGGTGGAATATTTTTATTTGATTTGTAATATCAACACTCACCACGGGAGATTTCATATCATCTTTTTGGGTATGGTTCATTGCTGCAATAGAAGATATGTGATGTGTGAGTTGGTGGATCTCCAACAGAAGATGAGTATTTATGAGAAAGGGATGGTAGAAACTCGACAAGAGGTGCTCAAAGAAGCCTTACAATGGAATAATTGCATTAGATGTGGGAGAAAATTTGGTGGTGGAGGCTCAAGAGAGAGCTAGGCATATGATTTGAATTGGGGTGTAAATTCGAACTTTGAGGGAGATGGAGAAATAATGGTGGGAGTTTAAGCAATCTCAAGAAGTACAAAATCAAATAATGGAGGAAAAGTGGAATTTGGTGGCTACGAGGGTTGATGGTTTTGAAAAATTTCTAAACTTTCCTAAAGAGGGTCCTCTACACAACCCCCCTCCTGCAGCCAATGCAACGAATCAATGTGGGTCCGAAGCAGTGAAAGAGGAGAAGAACTACGACATTTTTGGACCTAGACTAGGGAGCAACAAAAATATTTCAGTGGAAGACTTTTAGGTACAAGAAATTTGCCATGGGCCAACTTTTTAAATCTTCAGCTAATCTTGAACGTATTGCAATTTTTTGTTCATTTTATATCAATATGTATGACAACATACTTCCCATATTAAAATAATTAATTCTTATTCATATAATTTAGAAATCTTATGTTTGAAATCCAAACTTGCAATTTTGTCAACAAGCAAAGACCTACCCTTTACATATTTATATTACAATGTCGTCTAGTCAGACCACTACCCTTTCTAATACAAAAATACGCATTATTATTTAAAAAAATAGAGTGAAGTTTATAAATTGTCTTTAATTTTTTTTATCTTATTCTATGCAATATTACAAACTTTCTTTATCTATTAAATTAGTTATTTGTTATTTTAACACTTAATTGCAAACAATGCAAGTACTTTACATGTTGAAAGGGCACATCTTTGTGTATTTTCATGTATGTAATGAAAAAACAATAATATAAATGTTCAGATTTATTAAGGTTTGATTGCTTAATAGTATAGAGTGAATTTGGATTTATCTATATCTTGTTTAAATTTTTAATAATAGTTTTAGGATAAGTTTAAATGTTTGACATTTTTTTTTTATTTTTTTGACAATTATTGAATTTAGTTATATAATTGTTAGTGAAATGACAATTTTCCATTGTTTAAATTATATTTTTGAATATATAAATTGATTCAATTTCCTAAAAAACTTCTAAAACACTCGAATTATGTAATTTCAACAACTGAAATTTACAATTCTAACAACATATCTAAATTTCTAACTAAATTTTCAACAAAGCTAATCGAAAAAATGTACCTACAAAAAACATAAAAAGTTTAAATTACACAAAATTTTCAACAAAACTAATCGAAAAAATGTACCTACAAAAAACATAAAAAGTTTAAATTACACAATAACTTTAAACTTGATTCATGTTTACATATTTTGCATTTCTATGTAACTTTGTGGACAAACGTGGTCGTAGAGCTTATGTGAAATTTCTTCTTATTTTCATTAAATTTGGAGCAATGATTACTAATATGTATTAAATTTGGACCATGTATACAAATGACAATCTTGAAATTTGTGACAAATGACTAGTCACATCCATGAAAAAGAAAGGGACCAGGTGAAAGGAGCCCCATAGACCCTGCTCCCCACCCGGGTGGAGGAAAGCATGGTTGAGCGTCCCACCACATAATTCAATCCCATAAAGAAATTGACCATTCACTTTCTATAGCTCCTAATGGACAATGGAAGACATTGTTTCAATGTAACATTATATGTTTCAAAGAGGAAGTGGACCCTCCACACAAAGGATAGTTAAAATCAATTTCATTTAGTAAGTATTTGGTCGGTTGGATAAGACGCTAAAACAGAATGTGCATATGTATATGGTGGGGACTACTTGTAGGGTCATAGTCTAAGGTACTTGTATTCTCGGAGGGGATAAATATCTCTCCCCAATAGAATATGGCTCCTCTAAAAAAATTTAATTGTTAGGACGAAATGTTCCAAGAAAGATCTATTCTTTGACATCCCATTGATATGACTTGATATGACTTCACCATTGAACTCAATTTTGTATGTTTATGAGTTGAATTGTAAATACCAAAGAGTCCACTAGTGAATCCAAACTAACATGTATAAAAAATATCCAAACACTTATACCAATATTCCAAAAATATTCCTTAAAATTTATGGCATTAGTTTAAACGTTCTATCTTTTGGGTGTTTTTTTACAACTTTTTCCATTTGATTTTGCCCGAAATTCAGTGATGAATGGTTGGATCTGCATATTTGGGTGGCTAAGTTTGTATAATTTGAGTGCCCCAAGTGTTTTTCAACACGTTGAATCCATTTATACATTCAGAAATACAATTTAAACAACAGAAAATAGTGATTTGTCCAAATTTACATTGTCGGATTCCGACCAAAAAACTCAAAAGGTAGAACGTTTAGCCAACACCAAAATTTATGTGCAAAATGTTTATTATAACCCTAAGTTAATGTTTAAAGAAAAATTAATAATAATATTAATAAAAATGTTGAATGTAACATTAACAAAAATGTTATAAAAATAAATAATAATAATAATAATAAATAATTTTTACTATATTGATTATAATCGATCATGTTCATTATTGATCATGTTCAATATATTGACTATTTTAATCATTGTTTAACATGATTAATTAATATTATTATTATAATCATTACGATTATGAATATATTGTACATCTTAATCCCTATAACTTATAATATAATCATCTTCTATGATCTAGATATATTATGATACTTAACATACTAATCCATTAACACACATTTAACCCTAACTATTGTGAACTTGAATACATTATAATTCCCTAATCCCTACGACTCTTAACAAAATCAAACCCAAAAATACCATGATCCTAAACATAGTAACACCTTCATACACTATGGCCTCTAACCCATATGAGCATTGACAAAATCATCCTATAATGTGTTATGACCCATAAGGGTAAAATCATGAATATGGGTAACACTTTCGTGACAATCGGGTCTCCAAAATTTCTAGCGGTAATTTTTCGGCCGAACAAATGTTTCTTTCAACCAAAATCTTTTTTGGCCGAAAATTTTCATGTCAAATTTAACGGTGTCCTCGAAATTCGTGTACAATGTTTTTTGGATGAATGATTTTCCTGTGGTAAGAATATTTCGACCGAAATGTTTATTTTTAACAGATTCCGTTAAAAACTAGGTTTCGACCGAAAGAATATTTCGGCCGAAAACTTGAAAATGGGACTGTTTGCAGGAAACTGCAAATTCTCTCCATCTTATTTCATCTTTGGAGGTAGCAGACTCCTACAAATGCTCAAAATTTAGTTTGAGAATTGATACCAACATTTTTAAAATTGAATCTACTTTCATTGGGTATAATTTGTTTTCATTTTCATTGTTTTTATCTAATTTTATTTAATTTTATAAAAAAATCACTGCATAATATTTTTAGGTGA
>ML791341.1:166946-201680 GCA_009831015.1 Picea engelmannii
TAATAAAATAGAGTCTATGTAGATTGTTGCAGTATATTTCATTTCTTAAAAACATAAGTTTAATAATAGATACATTGTTGTGGAAAACAATAACTCATTATCATTCCTTTCATGTTTAAGGAACATACTGTTAAACAATTGTCCAATTGACATATCAAATCTTGATAATAAAAAAATTGAAAAATAGTCATTAGAAATATAACAAAATTATTCACAAGTTTTGTTTTTACTATAAAGTGAAATTCTAAATAAAAAAAATACTTTTGTATGCCGGAAGTTGAAGAACTTGTGAAAATACATCTTTTTTTGTCATAAAACAAGCAAAAGTGTTACCCATCTTCATGATTTTACCCATAACATAATCACCCACAACACACTTTGATTGCTCATGCAGCCACCCCTTAGCACAATATGGCCTTGAACACATAAACCTCCTAAAACACTATAAAACCAAACCATTATTACCTTAGACACATTATAGCCCCCCAATCTATATGACTCTTAACAAACTATAATCCTAAAATACACTAAACCCCTAATACATTATTAACTATAACCTTTATGACCTCTAACATGGTATGACCCTTGACACAATCACCCCTACCATACTTTGACCCCTAACAAAATCTCTCATTCACACATTATAACCTCAAACATTATAACCGCCCCATACACTATAACTCCTAACCCCTATGATCCTTGACATTATCACCCCTAACACAATCACCCCATAATATACTTTGGCTCTAACATAATACAAAACAAACCCTACTCATTATGACCCTAGATGCACTACACCCCATCATCCTTATGTCACTTAACACAATCAACTTCTAACTCATTATGAACGTGAATACACTAACTTCTAATACATTATAACCCTGTACCCATATGACCCTTGACATAATCACATCCTGGTATATTATCACCCTTAACACAATCACCTCCTAACACACTTTGACCCTTGACACAATCAAACCATAATATATTATGACCTCAAATGCAAAAACCCCCTAATACAATATGACCCCTAACCCCTATGGACCCTTAAAAAATCACCCCCTAACACACTATGGCCCCTAGCATAGTATAAACCTTAGTATAATCACCTCTTAACACACTTTAACACTTGACACAATCACCCTCTGACACATTATGACCTCAAACAAATGAACCCAATAATACGCTATAACCCCTAACCACTATGACACTAGACACATTATGACCCATAACACACATTGACCCTTAATCCTTATAACCTTGAACATGTTATCTCCATTATCCCAATGACCCTCAACTGAATCAATCCCTAACACACTATGACCTTGAACACTCTAACCACTTAATGTTGTGACTGCTAACCCCTACGGCCCCTGACACAATCGCCCCCTCACACACTATGATTGTGTTGATCCTTTTTTTATTCTACTCTATTCATTGATTTTCAAGACCATGCACCAATCCACAAAACATAAAATCAACAACAGGATAAGATATATAGAGAACAAGTGTAACACCCTGTCTTCCCCCAAGACTGTAATTATGCTAAGAATTCATATGATTATGTTATGAAGCATGTAATTGTGTTTTAATTAATGAAAACAACAAACAATTGATTGAGAGGGAACAACCTTGAAAGTACTATCCATGATATCACAGGTGGAATTGATGAAGTGGATGGTGAGGTGGAGTTGAGGTGTTTTGTAAAGAAAATAGAAAGCTTGTTTAATAAGCTAACTCATGCTTGCATGGCATGAACATACACCTACCATCGTACCACAGTTGTATGGAACCAAGTGAGATGTTATGAGGAACACGACTGGTAGTTGGGGGAATTAATAACTGCTAATAGTCTTGGTCCCTTGAAGAAGGAAAGGGTTAGCTGAAGTAACCCAATGTAGAGGACACCACAGATTGCCCCTTCAGGATTGGAAGAAGAAGAGACCAAAGGTGGAGAGACACCACCAAACCAAATGACCAACATAGAGAGAGAAGAGCATAAAATAGACAGATAATCAGAGAACACGCACGAGGGTGTGCACACATAGAAACGAAAAGAGAGAATGAAATACAAAGGATCTCAAGAAGAGCAAGAACCTAAGGAAGAACTAGTGAGCATCAAACTCACAGAACAATAGTGCAGTGAACAGAGGGTTCGTGAACATTGATTGAAGAGAAGAGAAGGGAGAGATTTCCTTGAAGAAAATAGGAAGCTCATCCAACTTATTGATGATCACCCTAAAACAGAGAAGACTTGGATCCAGACTGGATGATCCGGATTTATGAGCGGAATAAAAAGAATAACAGCCTAAATACAATAACACAGAGATATTGAGAACAACAACAGATATCCATTGAACAATAACTTCTATTGAATAAATAAAATAGGTTGAAACAGTAAAACTACAAAACTGAAAACAACTTGCTCGAATGGTGATAGATATCTCTGAGAAGAGATGTGGATGTTATGCGCATCCATCTAGGCAGAATGATTACAATGAGGCTACAAAGGCCCTTTTAACATTACTCATGAATGCCAAAACCATAGACATCCAAAATCCTAACCCTACGAGATGAAACGCCAAAAGTTATGTGGGCCCCGATGGGGTAAGTTGGTACCTCAACTTCTCGGAATCGTAACGTTTGCATAGGACCTTCATTTTAGGGGTGTGATAGCTCATTGGAAAGTTCTTCTCGAGAACTACACAGTATGTCGTCAAAATATAACTCTATCTATAGTTTGGCTGGGCAAGCCAAAAAAACATTGTTTAGGGCCCCAAAATAGCCCTTGAAGTACAAAAAGATGTGTTGTCATGAAAACTTCCAAAATAAGCCAGTTTGATTAGGTGGGCAGCCACTAGTCTCCACCTGGAAGATGTGTAGGGCTTTAAATAGCCCCAAAACTGAAGAACCCACAATTACAAAGAAGTATAAAAGAACGTGTTGGAATAAAAATTGTCAAGAGGAGCTAGTTGGAATAGGTGGGTGGCCATCAATATCCACCTGGATCATTCATCCCCCCTTAGGAAGTAATGGTCTCCATTGCGTTGAGTTCCCCCATCAGGTGAGGAAAATTCTATTGAATTTGGCCCTGGGTGAGCCACTTGCCTTGGTGTAGGAGTTTCCTTGCCTTGACAATCCGATAAAGTTGGTTCCTCTGTTGGCAAGTGCCCTTGACCTGTGTGTCCACTATCTGATCAATGGATTTGTGTTCCATGTAGTCAGGGTTGAAATTTGCTCATATCAATTGTTCTATGATCTCTTAGGTGTCCAATAATGGTGGAAAATATGGCTGAAGGAGGTCCACATTGAATATTGGGTGCAAGCCAATGAAGGGTGGAGTGTTGAGCTCAAAACGAATTGCTATCCACAACCTTGGTGATAGTGTAAGGAAAAAAGTGAAGTGGGCAGAGCTTCTGATGGGGCCCTATAAGCCGCTCTTTCTACAAATGTAACCAGACCTTGTCTCCCACCTGAAACGGGTGTGATACCCGGTGTTGATCATGGCACTGCTTGTACTTAGCATTGGATTTCTGAAAAATCTCATGGACCTGTTGGCAGATGTGTAGAATCCGCTCAATGAATCTTGTGGCTTTGACAACCTCATACTAAACATGGGAATATTATGCCTATGTGGTTGCAAGAGGTAGTGCAACATCAATGGGACCCAAGGGTTGGAATCCCAGCCCCACCTTAAATGGGTTATCGTCGGTGGAGCTATGGAGAGCCATGTTGTAGCTGTGTTGAACATAGGGAAGACTATCATCCCATGTACGCGGATTCTTAGAGTTGTACATGCACAGGATGTGCGCAATCATCTTATTGACGACCTTTGTCTGGCCATCGGTTTGGAGGTGGAAAGTAGTGGATTTAGTGATCTTCGTGTCCAACAGTGAGCAGAGACATGACCAAAATGTGTTGAGGAACATATTTTCCCGATCTGAGGTGATGGTGTATGGCATCCCAAAATGGACCCACACACGTTCGAAGAAGAGCTTGGTAGTATCTTCCGTTGTGATGCTCTTCTTGCATGTTGTGATAATGTCCATCTTCAAAAACCGATCAACCACCACAAATACATAATCATTGTCGTGCTTGGTGGATGGAAGGCCAGACATGTAATCCATCGAGATGGATTCCCAATGCCTTTTGGGAGTAGGATGAGGGGTGTATAAGACTTTCTTCTTGATGGTTGGCTTGGCAATGGCACGTGTAGTGCAAGATCTGATATACTTGTTGACATCTTGTCGAAGTTTTGGCCAATAAAAATGTTTCTGTAGAACAACCACAGTTTTCTCCATGCCAAAATTTCCTGCCATCCAATTGTAGTGAGCCTCCCAAATCAGCTTTGCATGCTCACTTGTGGGAAAACAGAGGTGGCCCAGATGGCATAGAATTCCATCCTGGATGTGAAAACTGGTGAAATTCACTCTTATAACTAAGAGCTTATAGGTGGTGGAGAATTCAGGGTCATGCTGATAAAGTTGGGGCCACTTAGATGCCTCATGCCCACATGAATGGAGCATTGTGGTAAGTGCAGCAATGAGAAGGAGACTGAGAAAGTTAGCGACACGATTTGTGCTCCCTATTTTATAATTGATGTTGAGAGGGAATTGTTGTAGGTATCTGGACCACTTTTGATGGCGGTTGTTCTACAACTTCCCATGTGTTTGTATGAACCGCAGAGGCTTGTGATCAGTGTGAAGGATTGTCTCATTTCCTAGAATGTAATGTTTCCATTGACGATAGGCTTGCACAATGGAATACATTTCTTTGTCATAGGTGGGGTATTTCTGGATAGTATCTGAGAGTGTCTCACTATGGTGTGCTATTGGATGACCATGTTGAGTGAGAACTGCGCCTATAATATAGTCAGAGGCATCAGTCTCAATATTTAACGGTTGTTGCAGATCAAGTAAGGAGAGTACTAGAGTTGAGCACAAGTGATGCTTCAGATCATCAAATGCTTGTTGTTGTGCCTTCCCCCGTGTGAAATTTTCCTTGCCACCACCCTTGGTTACTTGGTTGAGGGCCCATGCAATATGGGAGAATCCCAACATGAACCTTCGATAGAAGTTAGCAAGTCCCAAGAAGATCCAAATCTCGGTTAGTGTGGTTGGGTTTGGCCAGTCACGAATGAATTGGATCTTAGTTGGATTCACATGTACCCCATTCTCATCAACAATGTAGCCCAATTATTGGACCTTATTCATGCCAAAGGAGCATTTTTCCAAGTTGGAATATAGTGTGTGTTGTCGTAGAGTGCCCAAAACTTATTGAATATGTTTCATGTGCTCCTCCCAAGTTTTGTTGAAGATGAGAATGTCATTTAGATATACCACCACAAAATAGTTGGTGAAGGGTCTCAATACATCATCCATCAATATCATGAAAGTTGTTGCTGCATTTGTTAATCCAAAGGGCATGGGCAACCATTCGAATAGACCTTCTTTAGATTTGAAAATTGTATTCCATACATTAGTTGGTTTGATGGGAACCTAGTGGTAGCCATACTCTAGGTCAATCTTGGTCAATCTTGTTGAAGAACTTTTCCCCCTTGAGTTGGTCAAGAAGTTCATCAATTCGGGGAATTGGGTACCAGTTCTCGACTGTGATTTTGTTTAATGCTCTGTAATCAATGTAGAGTCATGAGGTCCCGTATTTATTTTGCACCAGCACAATCAGACTTCCGCAAGGGGAGGAGATGGGTCAGATGTGCCCCTTTTGAAGCAGCTCTTGGATGTGGAACTTGATTTCGTCATTTTCCATCAACGAATGATGATAGACCAGTCCATTAGGCAGTTGTGCACTGGGGATTAGATCAATTGGATGCTTGACTTGGCAGTGTGTCGATACCCCAGTGGGTGAGGAGAAGATGTCTATGTACTCTTCCACGATCCCGTCCACTTGCTTGTGTTGAAAATAGAGGCTCTATGTAGAGGTCACGGATGTGGCAGCGACCTTCTTCTTACTACGAGCACGGATCACAAAGAAGACTAACTTCTCGGTCTACGAAATGACCTTATTGCATTTATTACATATATTAAAGAAATAGTGGTAGGCGACGCTACCTCTGGTATCATGTACAAGTGTCTACCCAAAGTAATAATAACACTGTGGGGTCTAGACTCATACAGAGGATGTCGCTTCCACAAATATGGTCGACTTAAAAGAACATCACAAACTTCAAGGGGAGAAATATCACACAATACCTCATCTTTGAAATGCTTGATGTTGTAGGGCAAACAACAATGTTGGTTGACGCAGAGATCTCATCCTCAGCAAAGCGAGCCGATGGTGTAGGGTTGTGAGTGTGGTGTTACCGACAAGTCCAGCCACTTGACGACCTCTACTAAAATCAGTTTCTTCTTTCTATCGCTATCAACAATGAAATGCAGTGGAGTCCCCTTTACCCACATCTGTGAGTGAAAGAGGTGTTCCCCTTCCTCTGGTTCTTCTGGTTCGCTTGGTTGGATTTTTGTGGTAGATATAGTGGCACTCAGTTCGGCATCGATGATCCACTTCCCACTTTCTGGATTTGATTCGGAGTCAGAATCTACCTCTGACTCGGAAGATTTCAACTTGTCCACCAGTGACTTCTTGGAGCGACATTATTTGGTGTTGTGCCAAGGGTTTTTATGGTATTCACACAATTTTCCCGTGTCCTTCTTTGACTTCTCATTACCCTTCATGGTTTGTGGCTTGGACTAGTTGTTCGAAGAGTGACCATATTTTCTCTATCCCTTGTTTTGTGGGTTGGGGCCACCTTTTCCCTGCTTCGACTATGAGGAGTTTTCAGATCCAAACTCTCGCCTCTTTTGCTTAAATTTATGCTCGATCTTGAAAACATATCTATAAGCCGCACCTAATGATGTGATGTCCATAAACTCCATTTTTTTTAATGTATCTATGCAGACAACCACAGTATTTGAGGACCAGATGTCATTCAGATTCTTTGATGCCCAATTAGGTGCACAGTGTATGGAAAATATTAGTGAAATATGGTATTGTTTGGTCCCTTTCCCGACGCAACGTGGTCCACATTTTGTACTGGTCCTCATAGCTTCCAACAAGGTAGTATTGTTATTTAATGACATTCCTAAAGGAATCCCATGTGGGGGCGACCAAAAATATTGCAGATTCCTCTATGGCTCTTTGCTCAGAGTAAGTATCCCACGAGTCTCATGTGGGAATCCGCCGAAGGATCTGTGCAAAGTTGTCCATCATTTTGTTCCTTTATCGTGCAAGGGATTCCTTGAGCAACATTTTAAGATGATTGCCTACTCCATTACATTTTAAGTGGTCGATCTTGCAAGGCTCAACTGGTTTGAGTCCCAACTTCTTGTACCCAGATCTTGTTGGGGACATGCACGAAGAAAAATAAATGAAGAGAAAATCACTATGATACCATTGATCTGGATTTATGAGCAGAACGAAAAGAATAACAGACTGAATACATTAACACATAGTGATCCAGATTATTTTCGGCATGAAATGAGAGCGGAGATAAAATAAATAAATGCACAGAGATATCACGGATATCCAATAATATAACAGAAATGTATCAAAGATGCAACCATAAACACAGAGATACAGTAATACACAATTTTCTATTAATGAGCGAAAATGTACAAAGACTATAAAAATACAGAGTGAAAGACTCGCTAGAATGTTGGGAGCGCATCTCTAAGAAGAGATGTGACGGCTACTCGCATTCGCAAGAATATGATTTTACAATGAGGCTCCAAAGGCATTTTTATCATAAATAAAATCCAAAACCCTAACCCAAAAAGATGAAAAGCCAACAATTTTGTGGACCCCGTTTTGGGTAGTTTGGTGTATCAACTTCCCGGGGGCGTAACTTTGGCATACAATCTTCATTTGGGGAGCACGATAGATCATTGGAAAGGTATCATCGAGGAGATTAATTTAGGGGGATCAATCATAACCTTTGGCTACATTTAGAATCTCAATCCCAAAAAACCTGCATTTAGGCCCTCAAAATGGCCCCGGAAGTTAAAATCTGCTAAAAATAGTAAATTACCAAAATTGCCAGAACATTGTTTTGAGCCAGTTGGAAAAGGTGGGTGCCCACCGATATCCACCTGGATCAATCCTCCAGGATCAATCCTCCATCCTTAGGAAGCAATGGTATCCATTGCATTGAGTGCCTGGGGGAGAGGGAAAAGCGTTTGTTGAATCTGCATCTTGATGAGTTGCTTGCCTTGTTAGGGAAGTTGCGCTACTTAGCTGGTTGAAGGTTGTCACGAACATGTGGATGGAAGGGTTGGACCTTTTTAACAAGTTTGGATACATGAGGTGCTTGTGTGATGACGGAATATTTACACTTTGTTGCAATCTTGTCGACCTGGTTTTGTTGGATAGAAGGTGCTTAGGTTGAGGCTGTAGTGGTTGCAGTATCCTTTTGTTCACCTTTTGAACAGATTGTGAAGAAGCTAAATTTTATAGTACGAGATACTACATTGAGGCACTGTTTAGGTGGAACAATAGTCGGAACTACTTCTAGTATTATGGAGAGATCACCCCCCAGAGAAACAATGACACTGCGGGATCGAGACTCATAAATATCATGGAGTTTCCGCATATATGGCTGGCCCAAGAGAACATCACAGACATCCAGTGGGGCAACGTCACATAGTACCTCATCCTTGAAGGGTTGGATTTCATATGAAAATCGACATTGTTGGCTGACACGAAGATATCGTCCCTGACGAAGCCACCTGATGTTGTATGGTTGTGGGTGTGGTGTTGTCGACAATCCCAACTGTTTGACGACCTCAACTGAGATGAGGTTATTTTGGCTTCCGCTATCAACAATAAAATGCAGTAGGGTCCCCTTCACCCACATCTTTGAATGAATAAGGAACTCCCACTCTTCTGGATTTGTTGGTTCCTTTGGTTGAATTGTTGCAGTCGCAACAATAGCAATGGGGTCTGCGTCGATGATCTGTTTTTACCAGTATTTTCAGAATCAGATTTTGAATCAGGGTTCATCTCCTTGTCTTTGATCTCGGCCACCAATGAATGTTTTGAGCGACATTCATCGGTTTTGTTACAGAGGATTTTGTGGAAATCAAACCATTTTTCGGTGTCCTTCTTTGTCTTTCTGTGACCCTTATTTTCATGTGGCTTGGACTGGTTTTTGGGAGTCTATTTGTTAGGGTCATATTTATCATACTTTGGTTGTTGCAGATTTGCATACCCAAACTCTCGTTTGTTCTGCTCGATTTTAACAACATATCGATAAGCAACACTGAGTGTTGAGATGTTCAGAAAATCCATTTCAGTTTGGATGTATTTGTGTAGAGCCCCATGGTATTTCAGAACCAAATGTCATTCGGAGTATTTGATACCTAGCTTGGTGCGCAAGGTATGGAAGGTATTGGTGAACTCTATAAATTCTTGGCTCCTCTCTTGTCACAGTGTGGTCCATCTCATGTACTAGTCCTCATAGTTGTCAACAGGGTAATAATGTTCCTTTACCGCATCCACAAAAAATCCCAAGTGGGCTCAGCCCCATATATTCCAGACTCCTCTATGGAACTTTTCTCCCAGAAAGTTTCCCACCAATGTTTGACATCGGGGAGAGCCTTAATTAGTGCGAAGATGATATTTTCTCTGTCGGAAAAATAACCTTCTCACAGATTTAACCATTTATCTAGGGCATCCACATCTATCTGACCTTCAAATATAGGAATCTCAAAATTGACCTGTACCTTAAAAGGTGAGGTGCCTCCAAAGTGGCCTCTTAATGAATATGTGTCTGATGCTATCGACGGACGTTGAAAGATGTGGGAAAATTTCTCCATCATTTCGTCCCTTTGTCGCGTGAGAGCTTGATCAAGCAACAGATTGATATAATCACTTGCTCTGTTGTTTTTCTTTTATTACGCCATTAAGGGTTTCTTGGGTGTGTGAGAGAGATTTTCCTCAAGAGAGACAAGCTTGAGACCCAACTTTCTATACTCGGACCTCGTCGGGGACATGCACTGAAAAACGATCAAGAGCAGCCTGCTTTGATACCACTGATCTGGATTATTTTCGGCACGAAATGAGAGTGGAGATAAAATAAAGAAATGCATAGAGATATCGCGGATATCCAATAATATAACAGAAATGTATCAGAGATGCAACCATAAACACAGAGATATAGTAATACACAATTTTCTATTAATGAGAAAAAATGTACAAAGACTGTAAAAATACAGAGTGAAAGACTCGCTAGAATGGTGGTAGCTTATCTCTGAGAAGAGATGTGACGGCTACTCGCATTCGCAAGAATATGATTTTACAATAAGGCTCCAAAGTCATTTATATCATAAATAAAATCCAAAATCCTAACCCCAGAAGATGAAAAGACAACAATCCCTATTTTGGGTAGTTTGGTCCCCGTTTTGGGTAGTTTGGTGTATCAACTTCCTGGGGGCATAACTTTGGCATACGATCTTCGTTTGGCGCACACAATATCTCGTTGGAAAGGTATCGTCGAGGATATTCATTTAGGGGGGTAAATGAGAGCCTTTTCCTATCATTGAGAAGCGTTATCCCAAAAAACCTTCATTTAGGCCCTCAAAATGGCCCCGAAAGTTAAAAACTGCTAAAAATAGTAAATTACCAAAATTGCCAGAACATTGTTTTGAGCCAGTTGGAAAATGTGGGTGGCCACCGATATCCACATGGATCACAGAGATACTGATAACAACAACATATATCCAGTGAAAAATAACTTTTATTGAATAAATATAATAGGTTGAAACTGTAAAATTGCAGAACTTAAAACAACTTACTCGAATGGTGGTAGTGTTGGCACAAGGGAAAACCCAGGGTTCAACGCTCAAGAGATCACCAAAAAAACCCTAACTACCATCTCTTTCGGCAACATCTACGAAGCAGATGAAGTCTCACCCGAGGTAGAGGCAAGGGTGGTTGCAAGACTCAAATGTCTGCAACCTTAGTTGGGACATCGATCTGTGATTATATCTTTTACAAGGCACTTAACATAGATCATTCATCAATATTTAACCTTTATGGTACTTCGCAGATATCACAGAGCATCGTAGTGAATACTTAGAAAAAATATGATTCAGTACTTAGCCACAAAAATATATATTAGATTTAGCAGATCAAGCACTAAGCATCTTATATATCAGATCTAGCATTCATTCATATATCATAAGCACAGAGCATAACTAGATTTATTTAATCACAACAAGTACTTAGCCAAGAAGGAGATAAACACATTACGTTGAAGCACAGAGCACAATAGTTACCGTGGTTCACCCCCACCTTGGGGCTACGTCCACAAAGTCTTCTTCTTTATATTATCTCGGTCAAGCGGTTACAACACAGAGCTTCAGTAACCCTTACTTCGTACAGAACAGAAGATCTGTGTAGCTTACTAGATCCTTCTTCCTTGTACTTCAGCACAAAACTACAACAATTGGCACTTAGCTTTCCAATCTCCTTACAATCATGCACAGAGCACTTGCAATATACATACAATCACACAGATCCAGCTACTAGCACTAATCCTTTAGCTATACATCACATAGATGTACTACTACTACTACTACTCTCTACTTACATTGCCTAAGTATCTATTTATAGATTACAAAATGGGCCTAAGCATGGGTAAACCCATAGGCCGACATCCCTTTCCCTTTACATCAACCCAAAACCCTAAAAGGGACCCAAAAATAGGTCTTGCTTCCCTAATTTCTTCTTCAGGTTGCGCTCCATCTTTGGCAAGCTGTCACAATCCCAAAAACAATCAAATATGACCAAGTATTCTTCAAGACTTGGTCAAGGGCCAACAGGCCCCCAACACTCACCTATGACTCGTCCTGAATCACTCAGGTCTGATCAATTCCGCGTTGAATGCATTGAGTTGCTTCGACCTGCTACAGTGCAACAACCTCTTGCTCAGTAAATTCCTGGATCATTGTGTCATTGAGCGGTCCTTACAGGCATTGTTCTGCAGTGATGACAACCTGTTCGAGTTCAACTCCCTGGCTTTCAATTTCAGCGAACAATTGGCATGCCTTTTCTTGGATTGGCTGAAGTCGTTCAGAGACTTCCATCACTTTAGTTTGCAGCGTATGTACCTGTTGTTGGGATGTGTGTTGTTTTGCGAACCTCTTCATTCTTTCGACTGGGGTCAAAGTATTTATATGCGCCTGTAGCGTGTCTACATGTTTCTTTTCTTCTTGGAGTTGTGCCTCCAATGTCTGCAATTCTGGATTCTTTGCGAGGGTTTCATAAGTCTGGGTGCTTCTAGAGCTTAGCTACTTTCATTCCAAGGCAAAGGTTTTTAATCAGCCAACTGTGCTTCGAGAATTGGCCTCTCTTAGATCTCTTATTTCTCGGGGGGTCTCAGGAACGGTGCGAAGCTCTAGATCCGTGATGCGTTGTTGGATTTGTTGGATTACGTCTTCCATTTGGGTCACCTACTATGGGAGATGGTCTTCCATATTCACTTCTGACCGTCATAGAGTGCAGTGCCTTGTGAACCCTTTCCTGTACTTCAAGTTGCTCTGCTAGAAATTGTGCCTTTTCCTCGTCCCACTTCACTTTCAGGGAAATATTTTCATGTTTTGCCTCATTCTATTGTTCTAGAAGTGCTTTATGTGCTTGCATCAAAGCCTGGGTGGCTTGTGATGTGTCTTCTTGAGCTCGTCGAAGGCGAGCTTCGACTTGATCAACGATATGGTGTAAGTGAGTGGGATCATCGCATGTTCCTAATGTTCCGCTTATCAAGGGCACTATAGAAACTACTTGGCTGGACTGGAGTGCCTGCTGCACTTCTTTGAGTTCGCCCTTGATTCGATTGAATAGATCCTCCTGCTTTGCTTCTTTCTTTTCTGCGAGCTCTAGTGAAACATTATTCAACGTGGCAATTAAGAAGTTGAAGTCATCTGGGGTAAGGGTAGTTTTAAGCATTGTCCAAGTGGCCTTAGCTTTCTTTCGGGAGGAGGGTTTTGGTGGTGTCATATTTCTTTTCATGGAGGGATCCTCCTCCTTTCTAGGTGGAGTAACCTCGCCTCTGTTTTTCTCAACTTCTGTACCGCCTAGATCGTCACCATCACCTCCCTGCGCAGGTGAGATCGAAGTAGTCTCATGGACATGCTAGGGACATATTCAACTTCATCATCCTTCTTAGTCCTGCTTAGCCCAGGTGTATTCGACATAGCTTCAGGGATTTCCTCGTCGGACATGTCTGCGGGGTTCGCTGCAACAAGGAGGTCCTCCAACCATTCCTTGGTAATATCCTCCAAGTCATCTTCTGTCAGCTTGTAGTAGGATTGGAGCGGTTGTTTATGCTCATCACCGCGCGTTGTAATTTAGGTGAAGTGGCGGTCTGCGCTAAATTTCACCAAAGGTCTAAACCTATGAAGTATGTTTGGGGTGATTTGCGGTGTAGATAGAATTGCATTCTTCAGTTGGTTGAAGTAGGTATGGAAGACAACATTGGACTGCCACTGCTTGTTCATGTCGCTGGAGTACCATAGCATACAGAAATTCCCAGCTAGTGGTTCGAAAGGTTCGTTCTCTAGAAAAGTGGCTCCCTTTAGAAGTTCCCAAGCGATGAAAGCGATGAGTATGAGCAACCAACTAAAGTGTAACTCATACCCTTGGTCTTGCGCTCCTCTGCAATCCAGCTCTAATTGGTTTACAAGATACTGTGCCCAATTCATCTATAGTCCCTCGGCGCACTTCCCTGCAAGGTCAACTACGAAGCCAGTCACCTGTGTTGGTCTGTTCTTACGAACTAAATTGCTCGTGATCAGCTGACATGCAAGGCGCACTATGCCACTCTGGATAGAGGCTACCTTGTATCCTTGTGTACCCTTCTCTACATCGCCATAAGTTTCCTTTATCCATTTTGCTAGTGCTAGGTCTGAGGTCTTGCCTGGGTAAAAGTCTTATGGGTCAGGGCCTTGCATGCTAAGTTCTGTGATCCGATTGATCAGAGTCGGATCCATAGTGATGCGGCAGTCCAACCATAAGTATCTGTCATGGTAGTAAGACAACAACAACCTGACGCATGCATTGACTTCCTGATGTCTACCGAAGTGACGGATCTTCATTACGTTGAGTAGTGTGGACTGCACGAGATTCTGGGTCCAAGACTACGAGACAATTTTAGGATTTCTTCCTTTGGTCTTGGTTAAGTATTTATGCGGAGCTAACATGATGTAGGTTTTGCGATCTCCAAGGTTAAAATCATTAAATTTCAGTGTTGCGAGCTTATCTTGGTCTGCCCGTACTGCGCGCACCCATTTAGGAAGATACGCGGTGACCAAAGTGTACTCAAAGTCTCTGGGTACACTTTCACGATTAATATTTCCGCTCAAAGGTGGTATGTAAACCGACAGAATGCGCAGGATCAGCTTGGCATTTGCAATATTGTCTATGTGCTTTGTTCTTGTTTCGGTCGTGGTTCTGGAAGGTCCTGCTCTACAAGCAATGGAGGGAGAAGCTTGGACTCCTCATGTCGATGATGCTTTCACACCTACAGACATCCTTCTCTCTTACATGACTCTCTCATCCATTAGGTCAATCAAAAATTCTTCAACTGCTTTCTCAATAGCGTTGAGCTCGTCCGACATACAAGCTTGGGTCCACTAGCTCAGGTGTGAAAATGAATTCAGAGACTACGATGAACAGTATGGGAACAAGGAAATGATCACAGGGTGAAGTAATCTCAAGTTTCGGGCTAAAATTATCACTTAGCAGAAAGTATTCTCGGTGCGTGGCGCGACAGACTAAGTAGGGAAACTTAGCAACGGTCTGCTTGAAACAGATATGGGGCTTTCATTAACTTTGTTCTATCCATTCTGGTGTTGTCCAACGGTCTAATGGGAACCCATAATTTATTTTCGACCCATTTGGGGCAGAAGTCGAATGGGTATATCGGTCCAACGACTATATTTCTACACCATGGTGAAGTACCAGATGTCGTTGTTCTGATCTCTCGGCGAAGCTCAATTCTTGTGATTTTTCCTTCTGCGAAGTTTCCTCTGGAGTCTTTTGTAAATTTCTAATTTTGGCCCTCTTCTTATTTAGCTTCCTAGCTTTTTTCCCAGTGAGCTTAGTCTCGGTCATCCTTTTTCCATTCTGAGTCTTATCTTCTCTCGACATAGTCACTTCGTGTTGCTTAGGTTCTTTCGTCAGATCCAAGGGTAATACTCCTTCATCATATGGATTAGGTATTTCAGTTTTTTGTGGTTCCTCTAACACTCTTATAGCTTCGACATCCAAGTCACTGGTGTTTAACAACTGAGATTTGTTCTCTTGTTCCTCCATCAAGTAGGCGATCCTTCTAGTCATAAATACCATGAGTTCTTGCTTCTTTTGTTCTAGGGCTTCCTTTTCTTCTTTCTTCCGTATCTAGTCTTTTTCAATCTAGATATTTCTTAACAAATATGGAAATGGGGCACGGTCCTCAATAAATCTAATGACTTTGATCTCTTCCTTTGTCGAAGTTCCATGGGTACTCATAGCTATCTGGGTAATTCTGCCACATAGGGTTACCATTTTGCCTTTAAATAATCCGATGGTTCCTAGTGAAGGGACCAAAGCAGGCCTTCCTAGGGTTTTCCAAGTGCTTTCTGTCATAATGTTCATCGGTGTTCCCTCATCCAGATCACAGTCAATGTCGAAGTCTCCTATTATTACTTTGATTTTCTCCTTTTCTTTGAAGATCTCTTACAAATTGACATCCTTATGATCATCTAGGGTTTCTTTTATTTTCAGTAACATGATCTCTGATTTTTTCTGGGGTTCTTCCATAACTTTAGTCTCTTGATCTCCTTCAGAGTTTGCTTGTTCCATGTTCAGTTTTTCAAGTCTAGCAATCATTCTAGGGCAATCCAATAATTCATGGTCCATAGCTTTACAATAGAGGCAGCTAGGGTTTCTCCCAGGGCATTCCTTAGCAAGATGTCTTGGTCTTATGCAATTGTAACAAAGAGTGAATCCTCTCTTTCTCGTCCATGATCCCCAAATCTTCCTATACTACGTGCTAGGATCATGATGGCTAGCCTGCAAAAATTTCTTTCTAGGATCCTGCATCCATTGGTTAGTCCAAAAATTATTTCTATGCATAGGTATAACATATCTTTCACTATTCCTATCAAACCTATTCATATCAAACTTTCTTTTATCTAACAATGCTCTAGTTTTCAGGCTAGGACAAAATCTATCAAGCGTACCTAAATTCGTGCTTCAGAAACAAAAAAATTCCACTTATCTTACCTATATAGAGTACAAAGATTCCAGATCTAAAACTTGAACTATTCTTACCTTTACTAGAAGCTAGAGCTTACAGATCTTACCTCTTTTCTGCGGAAATTTCTACTTTTACCTTTCTTAGCGCATAAAGTGTTCAGATCTCACTTCTTTTCTTCAGTATCTGTAACGAAAATCGAGCACACACAGAAACCAGGATAACTTGAATAAGGTTATATGTCTTTATTCAATCAATGAAATAAGAGAGAAAATATCTTTCTTATATAGGTTACAATCAAGTGGAGTCAAACCACTTTATGAATGTGGGATAAAGTGAAAATATAACCTAAAAGCAAATAACCTAACCTAAATTCACTTTGACTTTATTAATGCCTAAGTCTAATTTATAATTGACCATTATAAACTAATATTTAATTTAACACCCTCCCTTAATGGTCAATCTACTCACTACACCAAGTTTCTTTCGAAGTTTTACATGTTTTTCAGTACCCAAAGACTTGGTGAAAATGTCTGCAGTTTGATCCTTTGTAGGACAATACTGCAGCTCAATAGTTCCATCTTCTACAAGTTGTCTGATGAAGTGACAGTGTGTATAAACATATTTGGTATGCTCATGGAAGACTGGATTCTTGGCAAGTTTCATTACCCCTTGATTGTCACAAAACAAGGGTGTAGGCTCTCTCTGATGCATCTGCATATCTGATAACATCCTCCTGAGCCAAACTACCTCGCATGCACCTTTCAATGCTCCTCGATAATTTTCTTATGTCAATGAAAGGGAAACCGCATGATGTTTCTTGCTGGTCCATGTGACTGCACCCATGCCAAGGTTGAAGACATATCCAGAGGTGGATTTTTTTGTCATCAACAGAACCTGCCCAATCTGAATCTGTATACCCACACAACCTCGGGTCTTTTCTCCTGCTATACAGAATACCAAAGTCAAATGTCCCTTTCACATATCTCAACACTTGCTTCGTTGTTGTCCAGTGCTCTACTTTCGGAGTTGTCATAAATCTGGAAATGAAGCTCACAGCGAAACTCAGATCAAGTCTAGTGGTTGTAAGATATATCAAGCTACCCACTAGTTGTCTGTATAGTGACTCACTGACTTCCTTTGAGTCAATCTTAGCTGAAAGTTCCATTCCTTTCTCCCTAGGTGTAGAGGAGATTTTGCAATCCTCCATCCTGAACTTATCCAACAAACTCCTGGCATACTTTGCTTGTGAGACAAAAATGTTGCTCCCTGATTGCCAAACTTCTACACCCAGACAATAGTGTAGGAGGCCTAGATCTGTCATGTCAAATGCTCTACTCATGTTGGATTTGATCCATGTAATTTCATCTTCCTCACTACCTGTAATAATGATATCATCCACATAAACAACCAGAAGAATGATATCATTACCAACTCTTTTGACATATAATTTGGAATCTGAAGGACTCCGTTGGAACTCTTGTTGAACCAAATACCTGTCAATCTTGATGTACCACGCCCTCGGTGCCTGTTTCAGACCATATAGAGCCTTCTTTTTCTGCAAACTAGACGCTCCTTCCCTGCAACCTAAAACCCCTCTAGTTGGCACATGTATACCACTTCCTTCAAATATCCATTGAGGAAGGCACTTTTCACGTCCATCTGGTGGACCTTCCAGCCTTGTTGTGCTGCCATGGCTAGAACAAGACGAATAGTGCTCATCTTCGTTGTAGGAGAAAAAGTCTCCTCATAGTCAATGCCTTCTCGCTGAGAGAATCCTTTCGCAAATAACTGTGCTTTGTACTTGTCAAGTGTACCATCTTCCTTGTACTTGACCTTGTACACCCATTTGCATCAAATGGGTTTCTTCCTTGATGGAAGAGCTGTGAGATCCCAAGTCTGATTTTTCATCAAACTTTCATGTTCAGCCTCCATGGACTTTTCCCATTTAGGTCTTCCTTTTGCTTCCTTGAATACCTGAGGCTCATAGATCTCCTGAATATTGGCCATAAGAGAAAAGTTGACTATGTCATTCTGTTGTTTACTCTTACCTCGTGATGATCTTCCCTCGATCATCTCTCCTATCCGAACATCTCCAAAGGTGTTGTGCCACCACTTGGGTCTTTTGGAATCCTTGGTTGCTAAGTCAGTATTGGCACCATGACTTGGGCTTCCTGCTTCAGAATGTACTGATCTAACTAACCTAGGAGACTCATCCTATTCTGACTTCTCATCATCATGCTCAGAATCTTTCCCCCCTTCAGGTGGAGCTATCATAAGCTTGACACCTGAATCTTTAATGACTTATGGCTGCTCAGTAACTTTGAATGTGAGAGGAGTATGGAAGGGTACAACCTCCTCATCAACAACAACAACTCTAGTAAAGCTCACCTTATTAGTGTCAACATCAACTAATCTATAAGCTTTATGGGTGTCATTGTACCCTGTAAGCATCATCTTCTTACTCTTCGAATCTAACTTGGTTCATTTCGCAGCTAGAATCCAAGTGTAAGCAGTAGAACCAAAGACCTTCAAGTGACTTACTTTGGGCTTTCTTCTAGACCATGCTTTCTCTGGAGTCTCCTGCTTTACCGTCATCGTGGGATATCTGTTCAACAAGTACACTATTGTGAACACTTCCTCTGCCCAAAACCTGTTAGGAACACACTTGTTCAGCAACATACATCTGGACATCTCTGTGATAGTGTTGTTTCACCTTTCAACCACCCCATTCTGTTTTGGAGTATAGGGTGTGGTGTATTGTCTCTTGATCCCATGTTTAGTACAAAAATTATTGAATTCTTTGGAGTAGAATTCTCCACCATTATCGGATCTAAGAGAGGTAATATGACAACCTGACTCATTCTCAACTAATGCTTTAAATTTTTGAAATTATTTAAACACGTCAGAATTCAACTTCAAAAAATACACCCACATTTTCCTACTGAAATCATCAACAAACAGAAGGAAATACCTGGCACCGGTGATTGATGTCGTGTTCATTGGTCCACATACGTTTGCATGAACCAACTGAAGGACCCTCTGCACTCTCAAATCTTGTCCTTCATCAAATGGCGCTCGATGTTGCTTCCCTACCTGGTAAGCTCCACAAACTCCCTGAATCTTTTGTTGAATGTCTGGAAGTCCATCTACCAGTTTCTCTCATGCCAACTGAGAGAGGTAGTTAAAATTGAGGTGCCCATACCTCTGATTCCATAGTGTGCAGATGTATGATGGACTCTTCGTTCCTAGTGCATGCTCTTTGCCCTGCCCAATATCCACCAATGTGTAACAGACCATGGTCCTCCACACCAAGAGCAACGATCTTCTTGGTATTCTTGTCAACGATATAGCACTTGTGATTGCTAAAGTTGACATCCAAGTGAGGAGAGTGCCTCATAATCTGACTAACTGAGAGCAGATTAAGATCCATACCTGGCACATAGTGGACATTGAGAAACATAAGCATCTTTCATCCAAAGGAAATCTGAACATTCCCCTTGCCGACTATATTATACTCCTTGCCTCCACCGAAGATCACAGAGTCTTTGGATGGACTAGGTGTAAACTCTGTGAACCAATCTTTCTGATTGGTGAAATGCCTGGATGCGCATGAATCAACAAACCAAGCAGATGACTTGGACTGATATGCTTGTGTACAGGCCATAAAGGCATAGAAGGTTGCATCCTTCTCCTCTGTGTGCTCTGCAACAGGGGCCTTCTGCTGAGACCCTCCGTGGTTGTGCTTCTGATCTGCCAACCGCTTTCTGCGTCTTCATATGGACAATCTTGCCACAATAATGACAAGTGATGGTCTTCAGGCTTTTGGTGGCATCCTCATCATTGTCTGGACCAGGTTTCCTTGTCCATTTGTCTTTGCCTTTAGCTTTGGCTGCAAAGGCCTACTTTGAACCCTCTGTCTCATTGTTGCTCCCAAACTGCTTCTTCCACCTGTCCTACTGCAAGAGCTTATTGGATAGCTCTCCAAACGTCAGGTCAACATCTATATTTGTGATGTTCAGGGTCTCAATGAAGTGCTCGTATGACCTTGGCAAGCTGTTCAGCGTGATCACCACCATGTCCTCTTCTGCCATCTTCCGACCAATGGCCTCCAACTGCTCTCGGATGTCCTTGATATTGAGTAAGTTCTCTTGGAGAGAGGCACACTCACTCGTCTTGATCGAGAACAACATATTCTTTAAAAAGAATGCTCAACCCTTATCTGAAATCTCATGGGTCTCTTTCAACTGTTTCCAGATCGCTACAGCAGTCTTCCCATTCTGAACCTCAGGTAGCATCTCATCTGTCACAAACAATTTGATCATCATCACAGCCTCTCTGTCTTGGCCATCAAACTTTTCCTAGTCTTTACCTACAACCATGGGACGAGGACTTGTGCCTAGAACAACATCTGACAGGCATCGATACGCAAAAATGGCCAACATGCGTTGCTTCCATGTATTGTAGTTCTTCCCAGAGAACTTTTGGTTGCCTTCCAACATGATGTTGGTCAATGTAGCCATAGTTGATCCTAAAATACTGAACTTAGCAGATAAATAATGGCAAAATACCTGCAATCTGGCTTTTAAAACTGAAAAATCAAATGAACCCGGCTCCGGTTGATCCAAAACCCTTTCGGCTCCTTGAGTGTGCTACGTTGGTGATCCCTCGATCTTTCACTGCCGACAGCAGTCCCTAGGTCTTCATGTGCTCCCAGAATCCATGCCCTAACCTCGCTCTGATACCATGTAACGGAAATTGAGCACACACAGAAACCAAGATAACTTGAATAAGGTTATATGTCTTTATTCAATCAATGAAATAAGAGAGCAAATAGATTTCTTATATAGGTTACAATCAAGTAGAGTCAAACCACTTTATGAATGTGGGATAAAGTGAAAATATAACCTAAAAGAAAATAAATTGACCTAAAGTCACTTTGACTTTATTAATGCCTAAGTCTAATTTCTAATTGACCATTATAAACTAATATTTAATTTAACAATATCAACCTCTTTCTTGTAGATCTGGCATCTTTCCTTCAGATCTGACCTTTGTTTCTTGGCACAAAGCTTCGTAGGTCAAGTAGAATACTGCGCACTAGGGCAACATATCTACGCACAAAGATTATTTCACACAAAGATTTTTCTTCCTTAGTTCCCAGCAATCACAGTTCCAGGTCCTGGCAACGGAACCATTTGTTGGCACAGGGGCAGACCCAGGGTTCAACGCTTAAGAGCGCACCAACAAACCCCTAACTACCAACCCTTTCGGCAACACCTGCGAAGCAGATGAAGTCTCACCCGAGGTAGAGGCAGGGGTGGTTGCAGGACTCAGATGTTTGCAACCTTATATGGGACACCAATCTATGATTATATCTTTTACAGGGCACTTAGCATAGATCATTCATCAATATTTAACCCTTATGGTACTTTGCAGATAGCACAAAGCATCGCAGTGAATACTTAGACAAAATATGATTCAGTACTTAGCTACAGAAATATAGATTAGATTCAACAGATCAAGCACTAAGCATCTTATATATCATATCTAGCATTCATTCATATATCATAAGCACAGAGCATAACTAGATCTATTTAATCACATCAAGTACTTAGCCAAGAAGGAGATAAACACATTAGGTCGAAGCACAGAGCACAATACACAAAGTTACCGTGGTTCATCCCTACCCTGAGGCTACGTCCACAAAGTCTTCTTCTTTACATTATCTCGGTCAAGCGGTTACAACACAAAGCTTCAGTAACCCTTACTTCGTACAGGACAGAAGATCTGCACAGCTTACTAGATCCTTCTTCCTTGCACTTCAGCAAAAAACTACAACAACTTGTACTTAGCTTTCCAATATCCTTACAATCATGCACAGAGCACTTGCAATATACATCCAATCACATAGATCCAGCTATTGGCATTAAGCCTTTAGTTATACATCACATAGATGTACTACTACTACTACTCTCTACTTACATTGCCTAAGTATGTATTTATCGATTACAAAATGGGCCTAAGCATGGGTAAACCCACGGGTCAACATCCCTTTCCCTTTACATCAACCCAAAACCCTAAAAGGGACCCAAAAACTAGGTCTTGCTTCCCTAATTTCCGCTTTGCGTTGCACTCCATCTTTGGCAAGTTGTCGCAGTCTAAAAAACGGTCAAATATGACCAAGTATTCTTCAAGACTTGGTCAAGGGCCAACATGTAGCTATCTCTAAGAAATGATGTGGCTGCTACGTTCATTCGTATGAGAAGAATGATTAAAATGAGGCTCCAAAGGCCCTTTTAAAATTACTCATGAATTCAAAAACCCTAGACATCCAAAAATCTAACCATAGGAGATGAAACGCCAAAAGTTATGTGGGCCCCAATGGGTAAATTTGTACCTCAACTTCTTGGGGTCGTAAATTTTGCATACGACCTCCATTTTAGGAGCGTGATAGCTCGTTGGAAAGGTATTCTCGATAATTGCACATTATGATGTCAAAATCTAACTCTATCTACAGTTTGACTCTGGCAAGCCAAAAAATCACTCTTTAGGGCCCCAAAACGGCCCTGGAAGTACAAAAATATGTTTTGACATGAAAACTTCCAAAATAAGCCAGTTGGATTAGGTGGGAGGCCATAATTATCCACCTAGAAGATGTGTAGGGCTTCAGAAAACCTCGGAAGTGTAGAACCCACAATTACAAAGAAGTACAGAAGAATGTGTTGAACTAAAAATTGTCAAGAGGAGCCAGTTGGAATAGGTGGGTGGCCACCAATATCCACCTGGATCACTGGAGAAATAGAGGGCTACAATTTGGTAGTTATTGTACAAAAACTGGCATTAGTAAGGGGAGGTCATTGAGGGGATGTATAGCAGAGAAGGGACCCCCTTGTTTGAAGGAAATCTAGTTGATAAACTACATGATAAACCTACAGAGACCCTGAGCTCAGTGGGAAGGGGGAAACCTTTGTTATTGTCAGTGGGGGAAGGGGAGTAACCTTCCTATATCATCTAAGTTGGAAACCAACAGAATCTTTCCCCTTGTGGTATCATGGCTTGGAACGGGGGTGGCATACTATAGGAAGGCACTCTAAAGTATGGCCTAAGGTTGGGAGGAAAGGTATCCTCTCTTAGTCAGTTGGTTGTGGCTATTTCCCAAATCAAATAAGTATTTAACTTTGTATGAATTATGTAGTTATGTCAATGTTTGATTTAAATGGGAACTGTGAATTCTTATAACCAATGAATGGAACTCCAAATAAAATGGGATATGCTTCTTGTTTCCATTGTTTAATCTGTTAAAACATGAATTTGAATAAGTGTGGATAGTCTTTGTCCCTAAGTATCTTGCAGCCTTAAGAGGAAATTTTGCAAGATATGGAAAAAATTTCCAATTGATAGAGGCCATGAGTGCCTTAAAACTTGAGAGGTCCATGTGTAGGCTAAAGGACCTTAAACCCTATGAAAAATTACATGTTTTATATTAAAATCTTGCAGGACATGCAAGTCTTCATTAAAAATTCAAAGAAAGAATACATTAGATGGGTTAAGGGTGAATTTCAGATCTCCTAAGAGTCTAGTAGGGTCTCATAAAATACTTATAATAAACCCCAAATGTTTTAAGTCTAGATTCAGACTATTACCTAGAAAGAAATCCAATGTTTTACCTTAGGATGACTAGTAGTCATTGAATTCACATAGTGAGTCGATCAGAACCATTGGTCGGATGGGATTACCATCAGAATGGCCAAGTGAAGGATTGAAATAGGACCCCGATGAGGGAGACTCCGAGTCAACATAAACCATTGATTTATCGAAGGATGGAAATGGTGAATTCTGGACTGTTGGATCCCAATGTTGGTGCATCGAAGTAAGGACCATCAGACGTCTGGGAAGAGGCTTAGGATTGGATTCCAATGGAAGGGAGTTTGAGGATCATAGATATCTATGGAAATTGTTCGTCAAACCTTAGTCGTTATATATCATGAGAATCATTCCAAGGAGGAGGGTACTTAAACCTTATCCGGTATTCAGTTGTAAGCCTTAAGGCACATGATATCCGTCAAATTAAATAAACGAGGACCATTCGATCTATTAGAGTGTATTTGGTTGAAGTGGGCCATTAAGAGTAGCATGTGGGATCATAAAGGGAGATTCCCGATGAGAAGGAAATATGAGAAAGAAGAAGGTAACCTCTATTAAGTAGAGGCTCCAACGAAATCATAGTCATTGAGCCAGGGTGTCCGAGAATCGTTAGATCCTTATTGCTAAACTTGTCAGAACTATGCCATCGGAGAGATTGGTGATTTTGAGCGAGCAAGTACCCTAACAGGAATGGATCGGAATAACCTTTGATCGTTGATCTAAGGGGGAGAAAAAAACATGATCGTCTGATTAAGGGCACATAAGTACCCTGGAACTTCAGTGAGCTAAGTGGAGGAATTTCTCTGAAGATTAATCAACATTAATATATTTTTAAATTGTGATAAGAGAAGTCTTCACTCAAACAACTGATGAATCTGATAGTGTGTCATGAGAAAATAAAAAGGGAAATCCAACATCCCACTAGCCTAAGTATAGATTAAGGGGTCGAGTGTGCTACAGAGTGGTATAGATCCAAGTTCAAACTCTAGGCTTGAATGGGTCTCCAAGGCCGCTTAAAATTGTTTAAGAAATATTTTATGTTGCATGGAATGCATGTTTTAAAATGATAACATAAAATGATAATGATGGTTGTTGTTTCGACACGTAGGATGTACTGAAATGAAACAAAGGTGAATGGTACAACATAGTATGGAGGACACTTCACATTTCAGAGATGAGGAATTTGATGGTCATAGGGATAGAGAAACCCATCCATATTTAATGACCATTATCATAAGTCTGAAGGCAGACAATGAGATACTAATGAGAACTCAAGTCAAGCAGGAAGAATTGAATGCAGTGCTACTGCATAGCTTGTCTTAGATTCAAAAACATTTGCAATAGGGTCCTTGTAATGTTGAGTTATAGTAGTCAGAGAGGTCGAAGACCCCATTGGATGCCCAAAATCATGGGTTGAGCCATAGTGATGTGGGAAAGAGGGTGGTACTCCCTCTCTTCTCACATAGAACATTGGTATTGAGACATAGATCTTAATCAAATTCTAGGTTTTGCATTCTTATGTGAAAGGTGTTCGATATGCCATTGGAAAGTAAAGAGGAAATGTTGAAGTGAAAGTTACTATAAAGAAACACATAATGTAATACAAATTTACAATCAAGAATCCAATGGAAAATGAGTGTAGTAGCTCACATGAAACTAGTCAGTATCCATATCCATGAACAATCACTGCAAAACTTTATATGAATTTAGAAGAATGGTATAAGAAGTAGCACACATTTCAAATATAATATTAAAGGAAACCTGGATTGAATGGATAACCTAAAACATCAAAAATGAAATCCAATAATCAAACTTAAATTACCCAAACATGGTACAATTAAACAATTCTCAAAAATCTATAAAGGCCCAATGAGCATAGAAGAAACAAAGATGAAGTTAGAAAAAATGTAGATAATGTATCGTGAATGAAAGTGGTTATCTTCAACAATCCATGGGAGGAATCGCATGTTGAATACTAAGCCTTCAACTCTTTGAAACTCCAGAAATTTGCTTGAATCCTATAAAATACCTAAGTTAGTGATATGATATCATCCTTAGACAACTCTAAGTGGTAGATTATTTGAGAGAGATTGAATTTTTTAATAGATAAGGGAGGGAAGATAACAAAGGGAGAGAAACTAACAGAGTTGAGACTCACAAAAATAAACAACAAAATGCAAAAGGATTTCGAACCACATATTGCACTTGAATGCTTCCACTTATAATATTTGATAAACATTCTCTCCTTCCTCATTCAAAATCCCCATTCCTGAAGGGTACAAGTTCATTGGATAATCTTCACACCCATATGCTTCTCTTTATAGGAAATCTAAGAAAACAAAATTTATTAAACATGGCTCATGCCCCTAAGATGGGTGATTTTATTAATGTACAACCCTCTTTTGACCATCTAATCCCTTTCTCTTATTTTGAATAAATTATTTCCCTTAATCCTCACAACTAAGGATGACCTCTCCTATTTTTTTACTTTTTTCCTCCCCAACCATCCTATGCCTTTTGCATTTAATTCCACTTGTTTTGTCCCCGACAAGTGCACACTTTGTTAACCTAGTAGGGTTTCTTCAAGTGTCAAAGATACCCTTGATTTTCTACCTATGTTTTAGTATTCAACACTCAAATGACTAGGCTGGTAGGGGGTGACCTCATGTTTCACTTATTTTGGGTGGCGCAGATGTTACTATGGATCTTGCATTCATAGTATCAACCATTTTTTGTATATCAATATTTTTAATCCATTTGAGTTCTCCCATTTCTATAACATGATTTCCCCATCATTATTTAGTTGGGTTCCCTCTCCTTATTACTAATCAAAATTTTCTCCTCTTTTTATTTTTCTTCTCTATAATTGATCTTCCCTAGTTTTCTTCATCATATTTTTTTAAGGCCTATTTGCTTTATTGGTTTTCTCAATGTCAATTTCCCTATACATCATTCTTTCAAAACTATTTCTTGTCTATTACTAACTAGTTTTCTCTTTACCCTTTGACATCTTTCTTCCTATATTTCCAATCATTGGGGTGTATTTCTCCTACAATCCCTAAATTTTTAAGTGGTTTCTTTGGTCTCTTTGTCGATTTTTTTTTGTCATGCCCAGCTAATTTTTTTGGAACCCTATCTTTTGGAATATAAATCCAATCACAAAATATCGGTTGGGTTCTTTCTTCCTTTGTTAGGCATATTCTTTCACTTTCTTTGGAAAATTTTCCTTCCTTTTTCAACACGTGGTATATCATCTCATCATCCTCCTAGTTATAACATCTATTGACACCAACATATCCTATATACCCATTTGACCACCATATTCATCTTTTGTTATCATTTCTCACCCTAAAGCCTACTCAAAGAGCCTCCTTGGAAATACACATGCTCTTTTCCCTCACAAAAGGAGTATGTACACTCCCTTCCTGCTCACAAAAGGAGCATGTACCTCAAAAAGTGGACAAAAAATATAAAATCCATAAAAATTACACTCTCTTGAGCAGGGTTTACAGAGTTTGTACACTTATTCCCTCCTAAAACACATTCCAAACTACCCCGACCAACTTACAATGGTATAAAAAGAGGCTTAAATGGAAGGAAAGGATAATCACTAGTACAATAGTAGAGCTATCATACATGAATCCTTATGCCAAATCATTAGTCCTTTTCCTCTATGAATTTTCTTATCACGCTCTACATAACCTCATTTATTTACTTAGTAATCCAAAACTTAGTCAAATTTTGTGGCATTGTGCCAAGAACTTTAATCGATGAGTCCACCACTATCCTATGGTTGACATCACCCAACCATGTAGTATGCCCTAATTGGTCAACAAATCTGCTCTACGCATCATATTGATGTCATCATGACGATGCAATGAATTATGGTCCTACTACATGTCACATGATGGTTCTTTTATTTTATAGCCAACACCATCCTACTCTTTGCATAACATTTGTCACGTTATGCCCCTCAATTTTTATTTTACCATTGACTCTCTTCCTCTTTCCGAGCAAAAGATCTAAGTGGTGGCTCTCACTTACTCCTTTTCTCAACAACTTAATATTTAATTCTACTTCGTGTTCATCCTTAACCAATGGCCTTGTTGCTTTCTCAATAGACCTGACTCTCACTTTCTTAATGCTTCATCTCAACCTGTTTCTCTATGTCAAGTGAGAAAGATTGCAAATTCATTCACTAAGAACATAGCTTTCCCATCTTTTCAACCAAAGTATTTGCCTCGCCCTTTCATTAGGACTTCCATACTTGTTGGATGCTTTCATTTTAAATGGTCCCTCTCCTTTTACTCAAACATAATTACCCTACCCTTTCTTAGCAAAATGGCACGAGTCTACACCTCCCCATCACTAAACAAATATCATCTAGTGCATGATACTTTTCTTATAAATCCCACAATTACTCAAGGTGCTTCATCCAATGCTTTGTTCGATGACAAAAATCATCCCCTTTTTCTCGACATTATGTGCACAATTTTGCCAATGTATTTGTTGATCATATGACCTTCTCATTTTACCAATAAGATGTGTTACAGAAATATCTTTGACCTCACTTTACTTTTCACTTTCACTCTTATCCAATTTTTTAGAACAAGTCTAATGCCAAAGGAAAAGGCATAGATAAGGTGATTTATTCCAAAAGTGAGGAAGATAGAATTGAACCAATAAAGGGGAAAGGAGGAGACATATATCATGGTAGGGCTCATTAATAGGCTTGTACCATACTCTTCGTAGTATGAAAAAGGAAGTGATGAGTCTCAAATAATCCAAAAGGAAACACCCAAAATCAAGGGTAATAGGGGACACCTATGGTGGGAGAGTACCCCTACAAGTATAATAGAATCCCCAAAACCCTATCTTCTTGGGATATGAGGTCAAAATTTCCCTAGGGACAAAAAAATAAATACTTGATCTACCCATTGAAGGAACACCCTCACAATATCAAATAAGCTAAGCAAGGCCCACACATTTGCTTGCTTCAAATGTACTACTCCTTGGTTGGACATATTTATAGACACTATGAGAGCAGTTATTAGTAAGGGAAAAAATGTCTTCTTTATTGGCTAGGACAAACCCCCTATTCCGTTGACTCATAAAACTAATATTATCAATGATGATGAGATCTTTCGTTATTTGGTCATTCCTTTTGGTATGCAACTCTCTCTTTCTAATTACTAGAAGTAAGTAATGGAGAAATTTGTAAAAACACTTCAATCTTGGATTCATATCAACCTTTCTCTTACTAGGAAGGTTACAATTGTGGATAGAAATCTTATAGAAGGGTTCATCTATTACTCCTCTTGTATTCTCCCTACCCAAACAATTTTAAAATGTTGGAGGAGGTCCTTACAATTTTTATTTAGGGAAATCAAGGTGGGATCAAAGGGTTTCCTCTAGTATTGGGTAGTATATTTTCACTTTACAAAATAATTGATAGGGGTTGAGCCTCCCCAACAAAAGAATTCAAGTATATGTTCTTGCTTATAAATTGGTATTACGAGTAATGGATGGGGATGCACCTTAGAAAATTTTATTCCATCAGTGTAGAAAACATGCTCAATGAATTCAAGGTTTTATAGGCCCCTTTCAACTATGTCATGTCACTGATAATTCTAAGGCCTTCAAGCTTTCATGTTCATATTCACTTAAAAGGTCATGGATTACATGGTAGATAGTATCTAGCTTTATCACATGGAAGTTTGAGGGGCCTTAGGATGCCCAAGGTCTAACATCAATACCTATTTGGATATTCTAGTGTTCCCTTGGTAAACATGGCCTCTTGATTATGCTTGTTACCAAAATGTTGGCCAGAAGAGGCATTTTATATTAGAGGGATTTAGGAACCATGAACATCAAAATGGGATTCTTACTGTAACCTTAACTAGACTCAAAAGTTAATGAGTTAAGAAAAAACCATTTATAAGGCCATCTATAGTATGATCCATGTAAGATTCTGTTTTAGAATGCAACTCCATGGGTCAGCTTCATTCTAGAGGGTTTGGAAATGGAATAGTGGGAAAGGATTCGACATCTATGTGGAAAAAGGACCTTTGTGATTTTTTCAGACACACCTTCGATATTGTCTCAATATTGAACAAAATATGGTGGGTAAGAGATATTGAAGTATGTTAGTTAAGGATTTGTCATTCCATTTTCCAGTATTACTCCTCTTTTAAGCACAAAGTATGGGGGTTGCTCATGTTTCACAATGGATTGGTTTCAAGTCTAGAGTCCATAAAGTTGGTATTAAAAATTTCATATACATGATTTGTGGTACATATGAAATGGTCAAACATGTCTTTTGGAGATGCCCATCTACAAACACCTTTTAGGTGTGTTTTCATGTTAAATTTCTTTTTTTTTACTACTCCCCTTATTGGAAAGGTCCTCTCCTTGGAGACACTTCGATGATTGGGACAAATGCAAATATTTATTTATGGAACACAATTTAGTTGTCCTCTATTGGATTTTTATGGAAAAAATGGTGTGAAGTAACTTTTCTTGAGAAACTAACCCATCTTAACCTACAAGAATTGAGGCACTTTACACATGAATGCCTTATTAACTTTAGTTTTTTGCACAAATATGTGAACTCCTTGCATATTGGAGCACAAGTCTATCTATGGTAATTTTTTTGGCCCTTTTAGGATAGGGATTTCCTTGTCATCCTGTTGTTATATTGTTATAACTCTCTTTGTGCCATAAAATAATATATGGTGTATTTCTATTAAAAAAATATTTTCCATCTAGACTCTCAAAAAAGGGAATGTGATCATCAAAAGTGACGAGACTTTTCACCTTAGACCTAGTTTTTTATTTGGATTTCATTGTGACATTTTCCTCTCCTGACAATTCCTATGGTGTGGTCCAAGATTCAATTTCCCTCATCATGTTTCTTGAAAATTTCCCCCAAGATTATATCTTTGTGAACTTCAACTCAAGGCAAAATCAACATGACCAACATAAAAACAACAATTTAATGTCCAATGTGAGGCAATGGGTTACAACTCATATCTTCTACTTCTACTCCAACCAATTCTCTATCATGCCTATATGTTTACACTTCTAATACAAACTCAAGATACCCCACTAATCTTGGTTGTGCTTCTTCTTTAACAACATCCTTATATGATCCCACCACCACCTTTACCAAATCCAAATAAACTTTATCCTTCCCTTGTGTATCTTTCATTTTGGTTCAAACTAAAGGTAGCAAAAGAAATCTAATCTTAAAGGGGGCCTTGTAGCAAGAAAACAATCTCACTATATGTTAATTGTTCCTTCATTGTATTGTTGTCACCCTTCTAGAAACTCAGATAGATTCCTTCATTGTATTGTATTTTTTGTTCTTACTATGCTAGTTTATTTTATCTTGTTGTGCTCTATTTCATAAACAATATTGCAATGCATTGCTAGACATTTTGATTGTGTAATTTCATCATGAATGTGTTAATGATATACTTAAATTTAACTGTGTAATTAGACAAACAAATCAAGACAACAAACTCACACAACTACACAACATATAGCACAAAGGATTTATCCTAGAACCCCAAATGGGAAAACCATCATCAAGGGGA
This sequence comes from Picea engelmannii, assembly GCA_009831015.1. Taxonomy (NCBI): domain Eukaryota; kingdom Viridiplantae; phylum Streptophyta; class Pinopsida; order Pinales; family Pinaceae; genus Picea; species Picea engelmannii. The sequence goes on from ML791341.1 coordinate 198,441, forward strand.
AGGCTTGTTGGGCTCCAATAAATTTCATGAAACAATATATTACAAATTAGGCTCAACTAGAGATCTACTATTCATTTTCCAATGACTTAGGGCCAACAAAAGGGTAACACCATTAATCTACTCTTAATACACTCAGTTATGAAAACACTAATGTACACCATATATTCTTATTTTATTTGGATTATGTTCAAGCATCATGAAACACCAACTTTGATTCTTCCCGGAGAGGAGACACCGCTTAAGTTATCTATTTATTAATTGTTATGACAAAAATCTTGTCTTCTCCTTTGCCATAAAACCTAGTCTCTATAAATAAATTCAATTTTGCAAAAACATATTTGCACACAATGCTTAGAAACTAGATCTCTTTCTTTCTGGGAAGGTTGTCTTCTCAACTTCCAAATGCAACAAAAGCCTACTTAATAACTTAGCTTTCTACTCTCTAAAATCATAATCAATAAATCCATAAATGAAACTCTACTATATTTCAATTTTCATCTCAATAAGAGTGCAAGAAGAGAATGATTGCTACTCTCCTCTTCTTCTCACTACACAATTCACCTCTCATTTTGGGAAAGTCATGAAGTATCGAATGAGTCTAAGAAACCCTCTTATTGGGAATAAGTGCATGAAGATAAATATTTCTTCTCCTCTTTTCATCTATTCCCCCTTCTCCTTGGAAGAACCAAAATCCTCCTTTAGTTTCTTCATGGCCCAACCTACATAGGGACCATCTACATCTCACCATCCAATGTCAGACTTCTTGAATTTGGGTCTAAATTGCTCACAGATGAACCTTATCTATTTTTCAAACCTATTCCCACAAATTCACAAGCCAACCTATGGAAAAAACCAATGTGTTTTCCTTTTGTGAACTCCTTTATTCTTATTACTCATGGTATGCATAACTCCAACAACCACCCAACTATTTTCCAAAATGGTTACAATTTCTCTAGCATTTTGAATTCAATAGAATTTGAGAAAAAATTACTTTCCCCCAAGTAACACATTATTATTCCAAGCATAATTATAATTCCTATAATTTCAAGTGAAATCTACCAACTACAATCATCATGAAAGCATTGCATTACACCTATCTCCAAGCTTACATTATGTTAGGTTCCTCTATAAATTCTCAAATAAATGTATTCTATATTTTCACAATCTCAAAAAAAGGATTACATTTACAATATAATATTGTCATGATGAATCCTAACATCTCCAGTATAGAGCTCCAAACAGGACTGAGAGAAAACACTGTGTTTACCAATTTTCTTTTACAAACAAGCACCTACAGGAGTTTCCCATGGGATTTAATATTAATACACGTGACTACCTATGGCCTCCCTTAAGGAAACCCATGAGAACTAGAACTTGTGGCCACTACAAACCACAATCACCTTTGCACCTATTAAAAATATATATAAAAAACAAACATGATTTAAACTTGCAACTTCCCATTTCTCTAAATACCCATCACTCACGGAACTTCATAAAATAGGAATGAATATGCCCTATAGTGTGGTTTCTTAATCATTATTACAAATATGAAATAACTCTTCAATCTAGAAATGAAGATCTCTCCAAACCACTTTTGCACATGAATGAAATTGAAAGAGAAGATAATTATGAATACTATAAATAAAATAGTTCTAGCCAAATATTGTTGAAGCTCTCTTATTATGAACTCCTTCTCTAAGATTGCATTCTAAGCTCCCTCGTTACCAAAAAAACGCATTCCACTAGATTTCACCCTACTGTATCCAAAGGGTAATCTTCTTCCATTGGAACACCCAAGTTGTAGAGATTACAATGAAGTATCCAATAGCCAAAATGTGAAGGGAAAGAATACCTCCTTCACCAAAATATTGTGTTATTATCAAGAAATAATATGGATCCCCACCACAAGCAATAACAAGTATCTAATCAAGGTTTGGCACAATCTAGACCTCTCTCTGCCAACTCTCAATGGAATCTCAACAACATCACAACCATCCGGCCATTGGATGTCTTTCATAGCCACCCTTCCCCTTATTTTGTAGTGCTCATGCATAGTGCCACATGTTTCTCATGCATAATTCCCTAATTTATAATTCCAAGTCTATTTTCCCATGAATATCATTTCTATTCAAATGATCGCACTTCTATCCACATGAATACTATTTCTAAATGGTATGCACTTAATGCCTATTTTTATTTTGGGATGGAGACTCCAAACTATTATTGAAGGTGAGGCCATAGTCACTCCAACCCTTGTACATACATGTGGACTTGGAGGGGGAAACCAATATAATACAGGTGAGGATGTGTCCATTCCATCCCATTTACTATTGGTGAGAGACTTGTGGTATACTACATAATAATATCTCCATGCCTTTATTGTGCACCCCTCATTTTATCCTCAAGGTTGACCTCCTCATCTCAACCTCACGACATCTCGTAACCTCATGGTTGAGGGTTTGTCCACTCCACCTTGTTATACATAGACACATGTTACACATCAATATCCAAGGTGAATACATTCAACAGGGAAGGATCCAAGGCATAAAAACTCCTAAAGAAGGTACAACGCTCCACCCCCACAAACCACCAAAGCTCCAAGGATCCTCCTAGGTCATGTTCTCCTTTGGGTCCACCCTACCTACATGATCACTCCCTTAACCCAATCATCATAAAGTCAAGAAAAATAATCCATCCAAGCAACTAGGTATGCCCATTTCATATAGGTCTCAATGCCCTCCTTAATGATATCCAACTCTCCTCCTCCAACCAAGTTAGCCTCATATGCAAGCAACCAACCTCCATGTGGTCATCATGAAGAAGTTACCAAGATCCATAGGTCTCTAATTCTATTAGGAATAAAACCACATAAGAAAGAAGATGATGTATATCAATCAATGAGAAATTCACCTCACATGTGTATGTATATCACGACACATACAAGGATCATCCATACACCACACACCCCACATCACATGAAACACCCCCAATCATGGTTTAAACACTTTTAGAGTAACCCCAAAAGATAAAAATTCCTCATTATAAGTAAAGTGTTTTAACCAACACCAATTTTCTCCCTCTACAACTAAACCAAACCTACCATCTACAAATTTGAACTTATTGTAATCTTGGAATCAACTACTATCTCCCAAAAATCGCACTCCTCCATGAAAGGATCACAACTAGCCTCTTCAAAATAACTATAAGTATTACAAATGGAAGAGGACAATGCAATATAGT
>ML791341.1:201730-222775 GCA_009831015.1 Picea engelmannii
TAAAGCATCAACCTCAACAATATCACCTCCCTCTTTTTAAGCTAATATTTAAGCAAGAGTGTCATCAAGGCCAGCTCACTCTCTTTGATAGAATCCAATAACCATGTCCTTGTATTCTACAACACTCCCATCAATTGTGAATGGATAAAATCTTGTCTCATAAGAGCATCTATCCAAAGATGAAATAAATTTGAAATAAACCAACCAAAGCATCAAACATCTTCTTGTTAGTCATCTTGTCTACAATGTGAGAGATGAAGTGATCCTTCACTAAATCAAGGATTGTTTTATTTTACTTGGTCTCCTTGTTTTTATAGGAATCCAACTTCATTGAATCAGTAGGTGCAACAATATGTTTCTCGACATGCTCCCAAATCTCAATTTCCTCTGTAAGCATATTTAACCTAAGCTTCTAAGGTATGAAATTAGAAGCACCATCCAACCTATTACACTCTCTAGGCTCAAGAGTCATCATCCTACAAATCCAAAGCACACCTCAATGCAATAAATTAGAAATAAATGAATTAGATTAACCTTTCAAGGGTTCCAATTCTTCTCCCAAGTGTCCTATGGTATCATAGCCAAACAATCTATACTAGGTTGAGTACCACTCCCAAATACAACAAGGATAAAATATCCAACTCCCTCTTAACCAAAGAGAAATATCAATCAAAATATCTCTGAAACCATGTGAAAATTTCAAATATGGGGCAATTAATGTGAATTTGAAATTTCACCTCTCAATTATGATGCCCTTGGATACTCATTGAGGAACATTACAACAATTTTTTTTCTTTGATAACACTATGTAACATTCCTAGTTGCATGGATGAGACACGTTACTATGAAATCAATTGTCATTCAATTTAAATGTATAAATATAAACATAAGATACACACTCATGCAAATATAATTAATAAGTAAACTCATGAATGGAACCAACTTAAATATGCACCACAACAATTAAACACACACTACATCATTCACATAAACAAAATATAGAGTAAATGCAACATTCAATCATATCATTAAAATTGTAAATGACACGGTGATTAAAACACTTATCTTCTAAAGACGAATTTACACGACCAACTGTATACAAAGGATGTTCCACCCAACCATGGACTTTGTTTCTCCAATTATCTTAGCAACAAGTATCCCCCGAGTTGGGGCTATGAATCAATAAGGATGGATAAGCTCCTATTGGTTTCTACAGTCCATTGTAACAGCTCAAATCCCACTAAAACATAGTGACATGACTCCTACAACAATTCCAACCACCCATCTCTCTTCCCCGCCACTCTACACAACCCAAGGGATGAGATTTCCTTCTTTGCACAACAGTCCCTCAAACAATATCCATCCTTTCCAGGGCTCCAACATAGACCAACTAAAAATATCTCTATTAGGGGCTCCAGGGAATCTAGCTACAACAGGAGTGCTCACACATCAACATCACTTTCTCTTGGGTAAATTTTATCAATAGAGAATCACTCATAGGCATAAACAATTCATTTTCAGCATAATTTTCAGCTTCATTCAATTGTCTTCAATACCCACTATGGTTGGCCACTCTCTCCCCACACCCATCTCTATGTTTTCCTCTCTTTTTGCTTACTCTAAAAACTTCTTTATTTCCTACTTGAATTTTATCTTTTCTCGTGCTTGCTTCACTCTTACTTTTCTCCCAAGGATTCTTACACTCAACCCCTACTTTCATAACTGAGTGGGATGACTTCCTCACTCAATCTCTTACATGAATTCAATTATTTGAGTGATTAATAGGTCAAAGGGATAAATGGATAAATGAAAAATAAATTAATGAAGATGGATTAAGACTCAGGGCATATGAAAACTTCTAAGAAAAACCATTAAGACCCCTCTCTTGTGGAATCATAACCCCCTATTACTCTAGTCCTTACCCATCTACAACCATAGGTGTATTTAATTTTATTATTTTTAGTGTACAATGTTTACATATTACATCACTCGGCCTGCAATCAGTCATAATATTATATAATGTTACATTGGGGATCAAAATCGAGGTGTTACAATCCCCTCCCCCTACAATTTTCATTGTCCTCAATGCACTTCACCATAAAAGTGTACATGTATACATACATAAATTAATACATCATAACACTTGATGATTCTACAATTTAATGGCTCCTGCAGCAATTCCAACCAACAATATCTCATTCCCCTCAACCTTCAAAACCCAAGGATGTGTACCCCCTTCTCTGCATCACAGTCCCTCAGGTTGTCCCACTTCCCTTCTAGGGCTCCATCACAGGTTGGGCGTGAATTCTCATAGATATGGCTCCATGAATTCTATTTGTACCAAAATGGAGTCTATGTACACATATGTACAAATGTACATTCACATTTCCTAAAACATTTGTTAAAAGTTGTGGGTACTCTTCTTTCATGGCCTCTTGATGCTTCCATGTGGCATCTTCAAGACTATAGCAATTGCATTGAACCTTTACCAGGTCGATGTCTCAATTCCATATCACTTTGAATTTCCAATCTAGTATGTGCACTAGCTCCACCCGAAATCCCCCTTCATGCTCCACCTTAATCACAGTCCAATCGATCACATGGTTAGGATTAGGCACATACTTCTTTAATAAAGACACGTTAAACACATTATGAACTCTCATGGATGTAGACAATGCAAGCATGTATGAAATTGGTCATGTCCTCTCTAGAACTTCAAATGGCCCACAATATCTCACTGCCAAATTTGGGAAACTTCCTAATTTCAATGAGTTCCCTTTTTCCTTCACTTCAGAAACACATTTTCACCCACTTTAAATTCCCTATGTGATCTACCATTGTCTGCATAGATTTTCTATCTGTCATGTGTAGTCTTTAAATTCTACTTTATTTTTATTGTCTGCTCTTCATTTATCTCAACAACTTTGACCCAATAATGACTTTGTCTGATGGGTTATCCAAGCTCACTGGTGTGATGCATTTTTTCCATACAAGGCTTCAAATGGGTTCATCTTCAATTATTCTCGATACCCATTAGTATAAGAAAACTCAACCAAATGAAGGTAGTCTTCCCTCTTGGAATGTTTATCCATTACATACATTCTAAGCATATCTTCAATTATTTGGTCGGACCTCTCTGTTTTCCCATCTAATTATGGATGATAAGTTGTGCCTCAGTTCATATTTGTTCCAAATCCTTTGAACAACCCTTTCCAAAAATTGGAAGTGAACTTGGTATATTTGTCAAATATGATTGCCTTATGCACATTGTTAACCCCCCCCCCCATGCTTAAGGGTAACTACAAGAGATCATGTCTTGTGGTCTGCAATAGAGAACATGATCCCGAACATGATGATGATGATTACCATGTCCACAAATGGCAGCCCAACAACCCTCCTCATCCACCTTTACAATTATAGGTCAACCAAGTCCCATCACATCCAATCAACCAGTTGATGGGAGATGGTAAGCCATCATCACCATGAGTTATGTTAGTCCTTCTTTCATGCAAAGTGTTGTGATTAATTTTTTGGGCATGTGGATGAGGATCTTTAGTTGAACTTGGATAATGGATAACTAATTTGGGAAATTGTGTCAGTTGCCCTATTTCACCTTGGTGGTAAACTTCTATGCCATAGTCTCGTGTTTCCACCACCCAAGGAAAAGGGGTACTAATGGGGGGGGGGGCTCACAAGGGTAACGTTTCGTTCCCACCATAATTAACACTTTCCATATTGGACCCTCTCATAGTGTACTAAAATTCGGCAATGGGTCATGTTCCATTATCTCACAAGAAGAGGGGTTGAAGGCCCAGAGGTTGATTGTAGTTGTTATTAAAAGAGTAATAAAATGGTTCTAAAGAAAGAAAGGAATAATATAAAAAGGACTAATGAAATCCATTTTAAACTTGAGCTCTACCCTTTCAGTGCTCACCCCGACCCCAAATAGAAATGATATAGCTTGAAACCTTATAAAGGGAACTTGCAAATATGATAAAGTGGACTAGAAAGATGGTTGATAAAGGGGTTTGGAAAAAATAGCACCTAAATATGGAGTAACTCAAGAGAAAGTGCACCCTTTACAAAGACACTCATAGAAATGGATTTCATGACACCATGAGCCATGAAGTAATCCCTAAAACCATATCACTATCGCACTTACTCTTGAAGGATTTATTTATTTCCTATCACTCTCAGGACCTATCCCTCTACTTGGGTTATTTAATTTCATGTCTAGGTGGCACACCTGATAGGGTTGGATAAAGGCCATCCCATACTTAAACTTTCCAACTCACATGGGGTCATGAGTTGGTGTAATGCTTGAAGGGGATACTAAGGTAAATTGTCTTACATGAATTATATATTAAATTACAACTTACTTTTCAAGTTTTAAGGACTAGTGTTTCTTATGAACCTTATCTAACCATGTTTTATACTTTGATTTGTTTTGGGTGGCCCTGACATGGTTCTTTGAGGGACTTCATGGGCTTGTACCCAGGATGGTGTACATTTATTTGTAGGACTCTGGCACATGTGATGGAGAGAATTGGGTCATCTAGTGAATCACCACCCTCAAACACTAGCTCGCACACCCTTGGAACCCTGAACGATGGACAGATGGGCTTGGTAGGAGCATATTCAATCACGATGGCACACAAATGGGCTTGAATCCCCATAGGATGGGAAGAGTACCCAAGAGATTATTTCTCACTAGAATCAAGGATATTGTAGCAGAAAATAGTCAGATACAGGGCAGAGATGAGATGTAACTCCCCAAGGCTTAGATGCAGTACCTGGATCTTGGATGATATCCCTATTATGGTGATGATGTCACTTTTTAGGGTATGATGCAACTAGGGTTTGGTGACTTCTTAGGGTACTTATGATGCATGGCATGACATTTAGCGAGGAGAGACATCACTTTCTCCCACACTGCTCCATATTGATGCCACGTGGTGTTGAGGAAAAGATATGAAATGATCTTACTCAAACATTTTTAAAACTCACTTGGCTAAAGAAAGATAGATGAGAATATCACCCGATGTTTATAGCCATCAAAATTTGTATCCTAATTCACAAGTATTGTTTACAAGTGCTTAGGCTATTTTTTATAAATAAATGCTTGCTAAAAAATTCATTATTTATGTAATTTTCTGAACATAACAGATGATGAAATAAATATAGAGACAAGATTAAATATACCAATTCAATAATCAAAATAGATGAGACATCAATCAATCCTTTATTTCATTCCAATTCATCAAAGAATCGTTCTCTTTACAAAATTTCCTGAGAAAGTTTTGGACCAAAGACAAACTTAGACATCCCCGATGAAACATACAAAAGGACTTCTGACAAAAAGTAAAAAAACTGAACTTTAAAAGCTGGATCAACTTGCCATAGATTGTTTCCCACTCGACTCTGCACAATAGCCTTTGTCAGTCATAAAATTTAATTCACAAACAGATAATTCTACACAAACTATCAAAGATAGATCAACACCTTTGAAAAAAAGTGTATGAATGATGTAATTCATCCCTGAATCGTGTTGTCTACAGTAAGACTCTACTATCATAAAAAAGAATTAGGCTTCTAATGAATTAAGGAATGAATGAAAACTGAATTATCTCAACAAAAACTCAAAGAGCAAACCTTAGTATGCTTCTCCTTCTATCTCCCCTTGTCCCTCCCTATCCTTTTTCCTTTAAGCAAACTAGAATTGGTTGAAGTAGTTGAACTACTTTCTTAGTTAAGTTAAGTAAAACTCAACCAATTTTTTAGTTAAGGGGGAAAAGTAATAAATCATAATAAGGGTTTTAAAATAAATAATAACTAGTAGGTGGGACCCCTTGTGACTCCCTTTAGATTTTAACAATCATAACACAACTAGTTAATCAAACAAAACATCCCTCCTTGTGACTCCCATCATCACATTCATATTTGACAATTTATCTCAATGATAATTGAAATTATTTCCAAAAATATATTACCCATATATCCAAAAAAAAGTGTGTTGTCCAAAATTTTAGAAGTCAATTGTTCTCAACAATTAATAAATAAAAGATTTAAAATCCATATTTTCCACTCTGGGAGGCAATCTTTCCCTTATTGTTGTTGTCACCTTTTGATCTCTTTGAATTTTCCTTAGGTTGTGTGGAGACTTTAGGCCTAATCTCATTGATCACATGAGAGCAATCATCTCTCAAATGCATCCTGAAGGACACAGATTTATCAGAGTCATTTGAGGGTGAGGAAGGGGCAGCAATGGATTTTCCTTTGTCAAGAGCATGGTGGGCCTCAGTTTTCAACCTTTTCCTTGTATGGGAAGACTGAACTAGTGAGTGGACAGGGGAAGCTTGGAAAATGTTATTGATAGGTGGGGGAGCAGGTAGAGATAAGTTAGGCCAGCCACGATGTTGGGAGACTTTCAAGTGGACAATATCTTTCCATCCATCGTTTTCAAGAACTGTAGGTTGCAGTGAGACATGAGGAGGCATGGGGATACCAGGGACCTGTGGGGATTGGAAGGGTCGAGGCCTTTCAGGCCTATTTTGGACCACTCCTTTCCCAATTCAGTTAAAAAACCCATCTTGAAATAGATGGCCTAACTATTGTGAGTCTACATCAAAGTGTATAGAGAATATTGGCCTTATAGGGACTCTGTTCCAATTACCTCTTCCTCAGTTACCCCTACCATGGCTACCTATCCTGAAAAATCTCAATCATGTATGCATAATTGATTAGCAAATAGTTTCTTTAACAACCATACATGACAACTCTTTTAAAATATGAAATAAAATTTGGCTCAACATATCATACTTATGCAATTCAATCCATATAATCGTTTAATATTCGTTAATGAGAAGGGGGTGAAAAAGGGCTCTGGGATATGTGATGGCTTGTAGTGAGCGAAAAATGTTAAAATGAGGGGGGAAAAGATCATGATTATTGCTCACAGACATCAAACAATCAATTGTATCGTAAAACAAGAGAATACATCACTGTAATTCATCCATGTGATCCCTTAACTGTCATAATACAGAACTTATCTTAACTATAATTAAATTTTACGAACAAGGAGTGGATAGTGAATATGGGAAAGCGGGGGGAATTGTAATTAGCGAAAAGTGAAATAATGGTAGGGGAAAAAAGTGGATACTGTTCGAAAAATCAATTAAGTAATCCATAAAAAAAAGTTATGTATTCAATACAACTATTACAACATCAATTAAACAATTACTATGGTCAATTAAACCATTACTGTGTGTTAAAACTTGCTCACTGTCCACATTCAATTTCATTAAAATTATTCAATTAACACAGAATAATCATACTCAGAATCCTCATGAATTCACCCATCTTGTTAAAACACTTTTGTTTCTTTTTCATTTACTTCCCTTTCATATTTAAAACAAAATCCAAGGAACACATAGTCATACTGCTTCAACTTTGTTCAGCATCAAAACATTACCACTGCCCATAATTTAATTCCTCAAATCAAACACAGACACAACTCTTTTAAAACATGACCAATTCCATTCCTTTAACCAATTTAACAATTAAATTGTAGTGAAACCATACTGCTAAAAAACCCCGTGCCCATATTTGATGGTGCAATAAAACGATATGATGCACGATATCCATAAATCATACACAGTAGACAGCCAAGCCACAATTATCAATTTCCAAGTTGCAATAATCCAGATCGGGCAAATTAAACACACAGTAACATCAACCATCACTTCAATTCATACCACGTTGTATGAAATACACATACCAACGCATAACGCAAAGAAGAATTTATGTGACTGTACATATCCAATTACTCCCAATCAAACCATAAAACAATGTTGAGTATCGATTCAACTGTCATCATAAAAGAATGCAGCGACTATATACCAATTATCATTTTCGATTACAACTGTGTAATCAACCCGATAAAACAGAGACGAGCCAATAATCAAAACCACTGTCAACGCTACTCAACCAACTCATGACAATCAACAAGATACCTGACAGGGTGTAACTGGTTCAGTTTATCAAAATCGGGCTCTGTAACTAATGACCAAATAATTAAGGGTTCGCTCAGTGGAATCAAACACAGGGAGACCGGAGGCCAACCACATCAACAGTAGGTGAGAGCCTTCGGGCCAACCACGGTGGAACCATAAGCCTCATAAACCTTAGCTTGCAATATAGGCTGATCATTCACACTGCGTAGGGTAGACCACGATGCAGGAGAGCAGAGGCTTCTTACCAGCCAGCAACCAACACCAAGAACATGCAGCGCATAACCATCGTGTTTTTCCCCAATAGCTGAATAATGTTGATAGAGGTGCAGAGACTAGGTAATACTAACCAACCCTAAGGAAATATTCTTGGCATAATAGCCACCCAAGACCAACTGTGCATATACCAATAACATAAAATGAGCCCACGACCAGGTGGAAAACGATATGTAGTGACCAAAAGGTGGTTTGAACCATACACAACAACCCCATAACACCAAATACAACTGGGTGTGGTTACAATGACTGTGAGGAGACGACCAACAAGTCCAAACAAAATGAAACCCTCCAACAAAAACCCATAAAGACAACAGAGAGCCATCACGGATTCCACCACACAGATCAGTCAATGAAATCGCGACTTCAACTATCAAATTTTCCATTTGCAACGAATAACAAAAACAATCATTCCAGAGAAACACCACGAGTTTACACAGTTTCCAGCCTTAAGAAAACACATACCAATACATCACCAAGACAACATTTATTTCATAACAGAGCGAGTTCATGAATGGGAGAAAAAAAACATACATGTAACCAAATGGACTTAAAATTGCAAGCTTGGTCGAGCAGTTGCTTCCACACCTAAATATCGAAGCTCAACCACAGCAAAAATCAAATGAACAATAACCAAGCTAGGGTGATGGATAGTGGGAGAAGTATGGAGTGACGTGCATTTACTACACTTCGCTTCCATCCTCCCTTCATTCAATTACGTAGTACACGCCAACCAGCCAAACCATTAATCCATGCATCTAAACTTGCATACATTGCTTTCCAAATGCGCCACCCAATCCATATTAACCATTAACCCAAAACCATATTATAACATATATTACATGCACCCCATATAACTCAACAAAAATCGTATAGCCACTAACATTGCTAGTTAGGACTAGCATCAATTTCTTTAATTTCAAGTGCATATAATATAACATAGCATAGTTTAGTTCCTTCTTCTTGGATTTTTTTTCCATATTGCTCTTGTCTCTTGTTATAACTAACATGTGTCTTGTGCAGGTGTAACATGTAATAAATCATGGTGCCAATAGCAATGTAATTTCAGTGAACATAAGCCATTTATAACATGGAATTTAGAATTTAGAGCAACAGAACCAACACATAAAATTCATTATCCATCTGCCATTATGATGTAAACAGAACCAATAATTCATCATCTATCATGTAGAACCCTATAAGCAGTGTCGAACAACAACATAAATATCAAATAAGAAACTTTCTTTGATCCTCCAATCTACAAGGGGGTCCCACCTACTATTATTATATATATCATTAGCTTATAAATAATAGACTTTAGCAATACTTTGCGGGAGAAATCATCGTTGCGATTTTATTGTCAACAAACTGGCGACTCCAAAGGGAAATCTGTTTCCAATGAATTAAGAACTCAGAACACATGGTTTCGCAGACCAAGAACAACAAATTAAGAAGATATAACCAGAATGATTATGCCACAGGGGGAAGTGAGAGGATTTAATGGAAAAATGACCGGTAATTTTGAAATAACTCATGAAAAATGTTTAAGTATGAGGGGGTTTATCCCTGTATGCATAATCATTCAAACAGAATCTGCTCTTACTTAAAGGATAAAATTTATGGACTTGCTCTTTTAACTCTCAAATGGATGAAGAAATGGAAAGAAGAAGCGAGAGATAACCAATTCTTTATAAGACAACAATGAAAGAAGATAATAAATTCAAGTGTGCTTTCAGGGGAAACATCGTAACATTTGTGTAAGCTTGATTGTTATTGACTAACAATATCTTGCAGGAGTGTCACTGTGGCAGAACTGATCCAACAACTTATCCTTGACCAAAATCAAACCTAAAAGATGAAAAACAATAAAAATCATGACAGAATTAAGACTACAAAATTTAAAACAGCGGAAAATAAAAAGAGACAATGGTAAAAGCAACAGGAAGCTTATCAAAAAGGAAAGCAGAAATCAAACTACTGTAAAAGTAGGAATGAAAAACAATGGAAAAATGAAAGCATAACTAGACTACTAATATACAGAAAATCCAAACAATGTTAAAACTTTTCAAGTTGGTTCCACGTAATGTTCAAGTGAGAACCGTTAGTGTTGTAGGAGAACAATCGCTCCTGTAAATCTTTTAGAATGTAAGAGTTAGTACCCAAGACAAAAGAGATCTTGAAATGACCCAACAATAAATTTTGAAACTTTGAGACATTTGGTAGTCCTTTAGAGTACACGATTAGATCATCAAGATAAACATGAATAACTTTACCGATCAAATCGTCGAAAAAAAAATTCACGGGTCTTTTAAAAGTAGTACTCGTAACAAATAATCTAGAAGGCATAACTTCGTAAGTTAAGGTACCCCAATGAGTAATAAAGGTGGTTTTATATGTATCTGCCCTTTTATCTTGATTTGTTTGTAATCGAAAAAACCATCAAGGACATCATTTGTGACCATGTGACCTGCTACAAAATCATTTCCATGTTAGGGAGAGGAAAGTGATGTTTTATACTAGCTCAATTTAATGCGCGAAAATAAACACATAATATGATCTAACCGGTTGTTTTTCTAACAGGGACCAAATTGGAAACCCATTCAAAATATTTGACCGGAAAGATGATTCCATATTTTAAGATTTTTTCCAACTCCTTTCGAATAGTTGCTTCCAGTGCAAGGTCGATAGGTCTTTGTTTTTTCCTAACTGGCTTTATGCCTTCCTTGATGGGGATGGCATGTTGTATAAGACCAAGATCAAAACCATGAAGATCCTCATAAGACCAAGCAAAAACATCTTGAAATTCGCCAAGTAGCTCGGCAAACTTCCTTTTCTCTTCATCAGAACATTGGGCACCTATTTTAACATTCTTTGGAGACTCGGGTGTCCCAATGTTTAAGGAGATGGTTTCACCCACCTTCCTTTTCGACTCCTCTTCTTTTTTTTTCTATTTATTACCTACATCACTCGATGAAAACGAACTCTCTAGGGGAGTCAATCCCTTAGGAATATTATTATCTTCTATGAATATAATTTCCTTGGGATTATAAGGTTCATTTTGAATGAAAGCACAAATGCTCTCATCGTTAGGGAAGACCTGCAAAGATTCAATATTTTCAGGGATATGTGGATGATATAGAGATTGAAAAGTACAATCATGTTTATGTGGCAGAAGTTGTCGATTAGGAGAGGCTGCAAAAACAACTAACCAATCAGCCATTGAGTTCAATTCCCTCTTAACATGAGTGATGTTAAAAGATAATAGTTTCGAGATAAGTGCCCAAAAAGTTTGGGTATATCATTTCATCAACTTGTTTCTAGGAGATCATAACTTACGTACAAGGTTCACAACAAGCTTGGAATCTCCAAAAACTAAAAGGTGACCACAGCCGAGATTATAGGCGTTTTCAATGCCTAATAATAAAGCTTCGAATTTAGTGACAATATTTTTGCAAGCAAACTCCAACCTATAAGAAAAGTTGTGAATTTTCCCCACATGGGAGTACAAGATTATGCCATCTCTGTTACCTTCATTAGAGCATGAACCATCAAAGTGCATGTGCCACATACCATCATCTAAATCAATATTCTTCAAGGGAATGTTATCCTCCTCAGCAAATATGGAATACATTCCTAGTTCCTCTTTGACATAGTTCACATTAAGTTGTGGGACACTCTCTATGTAAGGTGAAATTCTTCCCTCTCTAAGGACTATAATGTTTTTACCATTTCGAGGAATGAATAAGTGTGTCTCGTCGAGTGAGAGGTATCAACTCGTCAAATATTTCCAATCTCTTCCCAAGATGATTGAGTAATTGCTTATCGGCATACCAATTAGTTGAATACTAAGGATTTTCCTTATTTCAGGGTGTGCGCACAAAACTAAGGTCACATATTTAATCTCACCTATGGTCATTTTTTGTAGACTATTGTAATATAGCATGCTCCTAGCATTTTCATTTGTACAAGACAAGCCTAGCTCTTCCATAATAATCTTCGATATCACACTTGGGCCTGAACCGCCATCAATGAGGCAACAATGGGAGATCTTATCCATAATCTTTATAGAAATATAAAATGGGGGATTTTTTCCAGGGTATCTAAAGTTATGTACACCTATTTTAATTACAGATGAATCCTCTTCATTTACCTCTTCAAAGAGATTGGCTACAATGGAAGCATTTCCTTCCATGAATTGTTTTAGATGCCTCTATTGTTCAGGGATGGCAACCATGTCCAAAATGGTTGCATCTTCTTTGATGTTGGCCAACTGATTTAGAATATTGTATTTGGAAGACGGGAGAGGGGAAGTATTTTCTTGACTGTCAAGAACCTTAGGAACCTGAATAGTAGCAGTTGTTGATGATGAGCTTGGGCTAGAATAATTGTGAGGAGGATCATATTTTCCTTTGGGAGCATAGGATTTTTTCTTAGTATTGATGATCATGACATCTTCTGGCTCTGCAAAATCTAGGACAACAATGGTAGTTTATGGTCTTTTGCCAAAGATCTTATCTCTGACGCTCTTCCTTACCTCGCATGTGGCTTCCTCATGGTGTTCCCTGCAAAAGTTACACTAACTTCGAGGCATGATAGCTTTAGGCTAAAAATTATTTTCAATTGGATTCCTAAAGGGGGGTGCAGAAGAGGATGAATCTCCAAGGGTGAGAGGGGATACATGTCCCTTTCTCTCATACACTATCATACGATTATTCATATCTTGTACTAGTTGTAAGAGGGTGGACATGTCTATTTCTTTAATCAATTCTCTCTGGGGAAGACCTATTCTTTCAAGTTGTTCTTCATGCTCTAAACAAGTATGTAGAGAGGAACCGAGGTTATCAAGGTATTTTTCCTCAAGCCTATGACGATATGGGGAAGGTAGTGCATTATAGTAATGCATGAAAGTGGCTTGGTTTTGAGGTCAAATGAGTTCTGGGATTTGATTGTATAACTTAGTGAAACACAATTTAAAGGACTTGATGGTCTCACCATTCTTATAAGAGATGTTATTGTACACCCGTAACTGCTCAGCTGGGCTTTTAGAATGCCCATAGGTGGACTTAAACCAATAAACTAACTCCTCCCAAGTAGACATAATATTAGGAGGAAGGTCAAAGAAATCGGTTGCACCCTTTCCTTCCAAGGAATTGACGAATAAGTGCATGCAAGTATCATTGGCATTGGCTCCTATGTTGTGACAAGCATTAGAAAATGCCACCTGGTGTTCATTTGTAGTGACAGTGTTATTTCCCGAAAACCTAGGAAGATGATCCTTGAATTTAGGAAGTGGACAAGTAGCAGGTGCTAGGTTTAGAGGAAAGGAAACATGCCACGGTGTGGTTGTGGCATCTTCTTCAAACTGGAAAACCCCATACTTTTTAATGACTTTGGTGGGATTTGTGGTAGATTGGACAGGAATATGGTGGCTATATAAACTACCAATCACTGACAAAGTTGAATACTAAGAGGAGGAAGCACTTCCAGTGCCACCAGAGCCACCATTAGATGTCATCTTGTGGATGATAGGTAAGGGAGAGAAAGACAAACTGGATAAATTAGATAAAGTTCTCCTTAGAGCACTTTGTTGGGTTGATAGCACAACTTTCCTTCTTCCTATTTCATCAATAGGATTAATTTTGGGTGATAAGCCTCTTCTTCTCCTAGAAACACGAGATTCTAAGGTCATGAAAGGAAGGCCAAAGACGAAGTAACAAGAAGGTTAGTGTTGATTTCTAGGTTGTCTACGTCTAGCTTCCCAATGTTTTTGGGCACTAATATCTCGTTTAATTGCTACCCATGAATGATTAATCTCAATCCAAGTATTAGCAATGTCTAAAATGGTGTTAAACAAATTCAAAGCAATGTTGGTTTGATCCTGAAGACCAGGCTCAATATTGGGCTGCCTTGTAACAGGCACAAACATTCAGAAATAAAACAGTCAAAGAATCAAGATCAGAAAAATAGATGTATTTGATGCTAATCAAGCATAAAAATTAACCAGAGAGATATTGAAGATCTCCCCAGTATGGTCGCCAAATAAATCTTGAGGAAAAGATATGAAATGATCTTACTCAAACATTTTTAGATCTCGCTTGGCTAAACCAAGATAGATGGGAATATCACCCTATGTTTATAGCGATCAAAATTTGCATCCTAATTCACAAGTGCTTAGGCTGTTTTTTATAAATAAATGCTTATTAAAAAAATCATTATTTATGTAATTTTCTGAACATAACAGATGCTGAAATAAATATAGAGACAGGAGTAAAGATACCAAGTCAATAATCAAAACACATGAGACATCAAGCAATCCTTTATTTCATTCCAATTCATCAAAAAATCGTTCTCTTTACAAAATTTCCTGAGGAAGTTTTGGACCAAAGTCAAACTTAGACGTCCCCGATGAAACATACAAAAGGACTTCTGACAGAAAGAAAAAAAATGAACTTTAAAAGCTATATCAGCTTTCCATAGATTGTTGCACACTCAACTCTGCACAATAGCCCTTGTCGGTCATGAAATCTATTTCACAAATAGACAAGTCTACACAGACTATCAAAGATAGATCAACACCTCTGAAAAACAAGTGTCTGAATGATGTAATTCAACTCTGAATCTCATTGTCTACAATAAGACCCTGCTATCATAAAAAAGAATTAGGCTTCTAATGAATTAAGGAATCAATGAAAACTGAATTATCTCAACAAAAACTCAAAGAGAAAACCTTAGTATGCTTCTCCTTCTATTTCCCCTTGTTCCTCCCTTTCCTTTTTCCTTTAAGCAAATTAGAATTGGTTGAAGTCGTTGAACTACTTCCTTAGTTAAGTTAACTAAAACTCAACCAAATTTTTAGTTAAGGGGGAAAAGTAATAGATCATAATAAGGGTTTTAAAATAAATAATAACTAGTAGGTGGGACCCCTTGTGACTCCCTTTAGCTTTTAACAATCATAACACAACTAGTTAATCAAACAAAACATCCCTCCTTGTGACTCCCTCCAAAACAAATTGTGTTATCCAAAATTTCAGAAGTCAATTGTTCTCAACAATTAATAAATAAAAGATTTAAAATACATATTTTCCATTCTGGGAGGAAATGTTTCCCTTGTTGTTGATTTCACCTTTTGATCTCTCTGAATTTTCCTTAGGTTGTGTGGAGCCTTTAGGCCTAATCTCATTGATCACATGAGAGAAATCATCTTTCAAATGCATGCGGGAGGACACAAATTTATCAGAGTCATTTGAGGGTGAGGAAGGGGAAGCAGTGGCTTTTCCTTTGTCAGGAGCATGGTGGGCCTCAGTTTTCAACCTTTTGCTTGCATGGGAAGACTGAACTGGTGAGTGGACAAGGTAATCTTGGAAAATTTGATTGATAGGTGGGGGAGAAGGTATAGACAGCTTAGGCCAGCCACGATGTTGGGAGACTGTCGGGTGGACAATCTCTTTCCATACATCATTTTCAGGAACTTCAGGTTGCAGTGAGACATGAAGAGGCACAAGGATATCAGGGACCTGTGAGGCTTGGAAGGGAGGCCTTCTAGGCCTGGGTTGGACCACTCCTTGCCCAATCTAGTTAAAAATCCCATCTTGAAATAGTTGGCCTAATTCTTGTGAGTCTGCATCAAAGTGTATAAAGAATATTGGCCTTCTAGGGCCCTTGTTCCAATTACCTCTTTCTCGGTTACCCATGCCATGTCTACCTCTGCTTAAAAATCTCATTCCTGTATGCATAATTGATTAGAAAATAGTTTCTTTAACAACCATACATGACAACTCTTTTAAAATATGAAATAAATTTTGGCTCGACAACATATCAGACTCATGCAATCCAATCCATACAATCGTTTAATAGTTGTTAATGAGCAAGGGGTGAATAAGGGTTCTAGGATATGCGAGGGGTTGTAGTGAGCGAAAAATGTTAAAATGAGGGGGGGAAAGATCATGATTATTGCTCACAGACATCAAACAATCAACTGTATCGTAAACCAAGAGAACACATCACTGTAATTCATCCTTGTGATCCCTTAACTGTCATAATACAGAGCTTATCTTAACTATAATTAAATTTTAGGACTAGGGAGTGGATAGTGAATATGGGAAAGCAGGGGGGATTTTAATTAGCAAAAAGTGAAATAATGGTAGGGGAAAAAAGCGGATACTGTTCAAAAAAAATTAAGTAATCCATAAAAATAGTTATGTATTCAATACAACTATTCCAACATCAATTGAACAATTACTGTGGTCAATTAAACCATTATTGTGTGTTAAAACGTGTTCACTTTCCACATTCAATTTCCTTAAAATATTTCAATTAACACAGAATAATCATACTCAGAATCCTCATGACTTCACCCATCTTGTTAAAAGACTTGTGTTTCTTTTTCATTTACTTCCCTTTCATATTTAAAACAAAATCCAGGGAACACACAGTCATACTGCTTCAACTCTGTTCAGCATCAAAACATTACCACTACCCATAATTTAATTCCTCAAATCAAACACAAACACAGCTCTTTTAAAACATGCCCAATTCCATTCCTTTAACCAATTTAACAATTAAATTGTCATGAAACCATACTACTAAAAAACTCTGTGCCCATCTCTGATGGTGCAATAAAACGATATGATGCACGATATCCATAAATCATACAAAGTAGACAGCCAAGCCACAATTATCAATTTTCAAGTTGCAATAATCCAAATCGGGCAAATTAAACACACAGTAACAGCAACCATCACTTCAATTTATACCACGCTTTAGGAAATACACAGACCAACGCATAATGCAAAGAATCATTTATGTGACTGTACATATCCAATCACTCCCAATTAAACCATAAACCAATGTTGAGTATCGATTCAACTGTCATCATAAAAGAATGCAACGACTATATACCAATTATCATTTCCAATTACAACTGTGTAATCAACCCGATCAAATAGAGACGAGCCAATAACTAAAACCATTGTCAACGCTACTCAAACAAATCATGGCAGTCAACAAGATACCCGACAAGTCCAATTTATCAAAATTGGGCTCTGTAACTAATGACCAAATAACCAAGGGTTCGCTCGGTGGAATCAAACACGGGGAGACCGGAGGCCAACCACATCAACAGTGGGTGAGATCCTTCAGGCCAAGAACGGTGGAACCATAAGCATCATAAAACTTAGCTTGCAAGACAGGGTGATTGTTCACACTAGGTAGGGTAGACCACGATGCAGGAGAGCAGAGGCTTCTTACCGGCCAACAACCAACACCAAGAACACACAGGGAATAACCCTCGTGTTTTTCCGCAATAGCCGAATAATGTTGATAGAGATGCAGATCCAAGGTAATACTAACCAACCCAAAAGAAACCTTCTTGGCATAATAGTCACCCAAGACCAATTATGCAGATACCAATAACATAAAATGAGCCCGCGACCAGGTGGAAAAGGATATGCAGTGACCAAAAGGTGGTTTGAATCATACACAACAACCCCATAACACCAAATACAATCGGGTGTGGTTACAATAACTGTGAGGAGATGACCAGCAAGGAAAAATAGAATGAAACCCTCCAATAAAAACCCATAAAGACAATAGAGATCCATCACGGCTTCCACCACACAGATCAGTCAATGAAATCGCGAATTCAACCATCAAATTTTCCATTTGCAACTAATAATAGAAACAACCATTCCAGAGAAACACCATGAGTTTACATAGTTTCCAGCCTCAAGAAAACATAGACCAATACATCTTCGAGCCAACATTTATTTCATAACATAGCGAGTTCATGGATGGGCGAAAAAAAACATACCTGTAACCAAATGGCCTTAAAAATGCAAGCTTGGTCGATCATTTCCTTCCACGCTTGAATATCGTAGCTCAACCACAGAAAAAATCAAATGAACAATGACCAAGCTAGGGTGACGACCGGTGGTAGAAGTATGGAGTGACGTGCATTTACTACACATCACTAAATCAAAACTTGCATACATTGCTTTCCAAATGTGCCACCCGATCCATATTAACCATTAATCCAAAACCATACTATAACATATATTACATGTGCCCCATATAACTCAATAAAAATCATATAGCCACTAACATTGCTAGTTAGGACTAGCATCAATTTCTTTAATTTCAAATGCATATAATGTAACATAGCATAGTTTAGTTCCTTCTTCTTGGATTTTTTCCCATATTGCTCTTGTCTCTTATTATAACTAACATGTGTCTTTTGCAGGTGTAACATGTAATAAATCATGGTGCCAATAGAAATGTAATTCCAGTGAACATAAGACATTTATAACATGGAATTTAGAGTTTAGAGAAACATAACCAACACATAACATTCATTATCCATCTGCCATTATGATGTAAACATAACCAATAATTCATCGTCTATCATGCAGAACCTTGTAATAAATGTAGAACAACAACATAAATATCAAATAAGAAACTTTATCTCATCCTCCAATCTACAAGGGGGTCCCACCTACTAGTATTATATATATCATTAGCTTATAAATAATAGGCTTTAGCAATACTTTGCGGGAAAAATCCTCGTTGCGATTTTATCATCAACACGTGGCCTTTAGAGGCCTCCCTCTTGCCTAAGAGGACTTGGTGTATCACACGTGTAGGCTATTATGATTTATTTTTCACTTTTAGCATTTGTAAAGGTTCAATGAGGGGTCATCCCCACTTGAATTGAACTTTTGTTATGTTATGTGGAAAAATGTGTGAGGGTAGCATCATATGAAAAGGCTAACCATCACTTTCATTTTATCATCATCATTCCTCACCATTTTGAGGTGTTACTTCTGAATTTTTTTCCCCTTTGGGGTTACTATCTCTTTCTCTCTCATGCGCTATGCTTGGAAAGAATCTTTTGTGGATGATTTGCTGATTTTGGATGGATATTTTCACAATTAGGGATAAATTCTCTTGGTTTCTTGGATTAAGTAAATAAATTCCTGCAATTCTTGCTTATGTTATTGATGTTTATGGTGAAATTGTTATTTTGTTGCAAGAAGTCTTGTTAATTGAAACCCTCAGAGAAGAACATAAGTGCTTCTTCCTCTCACAAGGTATTATTTATCTAAAATTGGTTAATTGTCCTTGCTAGGGTTAGAACCCTAAATCTCTAAAGTGTTATATCTTTAGGATTTTATCCCTAGAAATTTGATCTTTGACCTGGTTGAAGCTACAAGAACGGAGGAACGATTTCTAGGGAACAAACTTTCTTGCACCCTGGATGCCCTTCTCCTCGAGATCTAAATCTTAAGGCCCAATTTTTCTTGCACCTAGGGTTTAGATCCTGCTTCTTGGTTTCTAGTAGATCATCCTTCAATCTTGGTTTCATTTGAGACTCCATAACCCTAGAAACACACTAATATTGAAGAAAATCTCTTGTTGAATTGATTGATAGACTCTCTCTCTCAGAACTCTCAATCATTATACTAATTATACTAACACTAATCTTAGAAAACTCACTAAATTACTTGTTGTTGTTATAAACATTTTATACATCCATCTAAATCTACACTAAATTGTTGCATACACTCATCTAAAGGTGGATTAACTTACTCATAAATAACATGTAACAATTGGATAATATTCTATTGGTTGCATGCTCAATTTTCATAGATGATTATGGTATTTCATGAGTATTTTGTCTTGTTGTTGTTGCAAAATACTTATTGTTTTTATAAGATTAGTTTACTACTGTAATTTGCAATAGCTATAGCTAACTAACTTGTCTAGTGTCTTAAAGAGATCACTGTTGCATTATTGTTTCGAGCAGGTATGAAATCATCTTCAAACCTCTTCTCTTCCTTGACCTAGACCAGTCATTCGGTGATCAAGATAGGGGGCATAGTCTTGACTACTAAAAATTCTATTTGATCCCTTGAGGTCACCGGGGAAGCCTTCCTTATGGTGGGCATTCCATCACTAAAATGAGGGAATATCCTACTAAGGTGACAATGGTACTTTCTTCCATAGTTACACAATATTTGGGGATCTTGTAGTGGACTTTGCACAAGTACAATCCTACGATAACACACACCATGTAGCCTATCATTTTTCTTCATATAAATTTATTCAATGTCGGTTTCCTTATGTGTCATCTTGACCAGAATCAAATGTCGACCCTTCGTAAACTTATTCACAACGACCATGATGGAATCATGTTGCTATTTTGTTATGCGCAACTTAGTAATGAAATATATGGTAACAATCTCCCATTTCCACTCAGGAATGGGAAATGCATGTAGAAATCATGTTGGATGTTTGTTCTTAGCCTTTACCTTTTGACATTCCATGTATCTAGCAACAAAATCAACCACATATTTCTTCATTTCATGACAATAATGTTTCTTACAACTGCAATTGTTTTCTTTTATCCTTGATGTCCAGCATATGGAACATTGTGCATTTCTTTTAAAATTAATTTCTCAATTCTTGAGAATTAGGAACATAAACTTTGTTCGTGTACAAGATAATTCCAGCCTCTTTCATTTTGAAATATTTATATTTCTATTGTACATTACGTTGTTGTAATCTTCCTTTCATTTGTACATAGTGTTGGTTTGTTGTTACAGCTTCTAAAATTCTTCTCTTTAAATCTGAACTATACATACTAATGGTTGTAACATGCACATCATGCACCCTTCTGCTAAGTGCATCAGCCACTTTATTCTCTTTCCCCTTAATGTGTTTCTCTTTCCCCTTAATGTGTTTGATGTCAAAATCATATTCACTA
>ML791341.1:222875-238830 GCA_009831015.1 Picea engelmannii
TAAGCTTGATTGTTATTGACTAACAATATCTTGCAGGAGTGTCACTGTGGCAGAACTGATCCAACAACTTATCCTTGACCAAAATCAAACCTAAAAGATGAAAAACAATAAAAATCATGACAGAATTAAGACTACAAAATTTAAAACAGCGGAAAATAAAAAGAGACAATGGTAAAAGCAACAGGAAGCTTATCAAAAAGGAAAGCAGAAATCAAACTACTGTAAAAGTAGGAATGAAAAACAATGGAAAAATGAAAGCATAACTAGACTACTAATATACAGAAAATCCAAACAATGTTAAAACTTTTCAAGTTGGTTCCACGTAATGTTCAAGTGAGAACCGTTAGTGTTGTAGGAGAACAATCGCTCCTGTAAATCTTTTAGAATGTAAGAGTTAGTACCCAAGACAAAAGAGATCTTGAAATGACCCAACAATAAATTTTGAAACTTTGAGACATTTGGTAGTCCTTTAGAGTACACGATTAGATCATCAAGATAAACATGAATAACTTTACCGATCAAATCGTCGAAAAAAAAATTCACGGGTCTTTTAAAAGTAGTACTCGTAACAAATAATCTAGAAGGCATAACTTCGTAAGTTAAGGTACCCCAATGAGTAATAAAGGTGGTTTTATATGTATCTGCCCTTTTATCTTGATTTGTTTGTAATCGAAAAAACCATCAAGGACATCATTTGTGACCATGTGACCTGCTACAAAATCATTTCCATGTTAGGGAGAGGAAAGTGATGTTTTATACTAGCTCAATTTAATGCGCGAAAATAAACACATAATATGATCTAACCGGTTGTTTTTCTAACAGGGACCAAATTGGAAACCCATTCAAAATATTTGACCGGAAAGATGATTCCATATTTTAAGATTTTTTCCAACTCCTTTCGAATAGTTGCTTCCAGTGCAAGGTCGATAGGTCTTTGTTTTTTCCTAACTGGCTTTATGCCTTCCTTGATGGGGATGGCATGTTGTATAAGACCAAGATCAAAACCATGAAGATCCTCATAAGACCAAGCAAAAACATCTTGAAATTCGCCAAGTAGCTCGGCAAACTTCCTTTTCTCTTCATCAGAACATTGGGCACCTATTTTAACATTCTTTGGAGACTCGGGTGTCCCAATGTTTAAGGAGATGGTTTCACCCACCTTCCTTTTCGACTCCTCTTCTTTTTTTTTCTATTTATTACCTACATCACTCGATGAAAACGAACTCTCTAGGGGAGTCAATCCCTTAGGAATATTATTATCTTCTATGAATATAATTTCCTTGGGATTATAAGGTTCATTTTGAATGAAAGCACAAATGCTCTCATCGTTAGGGAAGACCTGCAAAGATTCAATATTTTCAGGGATATGTGGATGATATAGAGATTGAAAAGTACAATCATGTTTATGTGGCAGAAGTTGTCGATTAGGAGAGGCTGCAAAAACAACTAACCAATCAGCCATTGAGTTCAATTCCCTCTTAACATGAGTGATGTTAAAAGATAATAGTTTCGAGATAAGTGCCCAAAAAGTTTGGGTATATCATTTCATCAACTTGTTTCTAGGAGATCATAACTTACGTACAAGGTTCACAACAAGCTTGGAATCTCCAAAAACTAAAAGGTGACCACAGCCGAGATTATAGGCGTTTTCAATGCCTAATAATAAAGCTTCGAATTTAGTGACAATATTTTTGCAAGCAAACTCCAACCTATAAGAAAAGTTGTGAATTTTCCCCACATGGGAGTACAAGATTATGCCATCTCTGTTACCTTCATTAGAGCATGAACCATCAAAGTGCATGTGCCACATACCATCATCTAAATCAATATTCTTCAAGGGAATGTTATCCTCCTCAGCAAATATGGAATACATTCCTAGTTCCTCTTTGACATAGTTCACATTAAGTTGTGGGACACTCTCTATGTAAGGTGAAATTCTTCCCTCTCTAAGGACTATAATGTTTTTACCATTTCGAGGAATGAATAAGTGTGTCTCGTCGAGTGAGAGGTATCAACTCGTCAAATATTTCCAATCTCTTCCCAAGATGATTGAGTAATTGCTTATCGGCATACCAATTAGTTGAATACTAAGGATTTTCCTTATTTCAGGGTGTGCGCACAAAACTAAGGTCACATATTTAATCTCACCTATGGTCATTTTTTGTAGACTATTGTAATATAGCATGCTCCTAGCATTTTCATTTGTACAAGACAAGCCTAGCTCTTCCATAATAATCTTCGATATCACACTTGGGCCTGAACCGCCATCAATGAGGCAACAATGGGAGATCTTATCCATAATCTTTATAGAAATATAAAATGGGGGATTTTTTCCAGGGTATCTAAAGTTATGTACACCTATTTTAATTACAGATGAATCCTCTTCATTTACCTCTTCAAAGAGATTGGCTACAATGGAAGCATTTCCTTCCATGAATTGTTTTAGATGCCTCTATTGTTCAGGGATGGCAACCATGTCCAAAATGGTTGCATCTTCTTTGATGTTGGCCAACTGATTTAGAATATTGTATTTGGAAGACGGGAGAGGGGAAGTATTTTCTTGACTGTCAAGAACCTTAGGAACCTGAATAGTAGCAGTTGTTGATGATGAGCTTGGGCTAGAATAATTGTGAGGAGGATCATATTTTCCTTTGGGAGCATAGGATTTTTTCTTAGTATTGATGATCATGACATCTTCTGGCTCTGCAAAATCTAGGACAACAATGGTAGTTTATGGTCTTTTGCCAAAGATCTTATCTCTGACGCTCTTCCTTACCTCGCATGTGGCTTCCTCATGGTGTTCCCTGCAAAAGTTACACTAACTTCGAGGCATGATAGCTTTAGGCTAAAAATTATTTTCAATTGGATTCCTAAAGGGGGGTGCAGAAGAGGATGAATCTCCAAGGGTGAGAGGGGATACATGTCCCTTTCTCTCATACACTATCATACGATTATTCATATCTTGTACTAGTTGTAAGAGGGTGGACATGTCTATTTCTTTAATCAATTCTCTCTGGGGAAGACCTATTCTTTCAAGTTGTTCTTCATGCTCTAAACAAGTATGTAGAGAGGAACCGAGGTTATCAAGGTATTTTTCCTCAAGCCTATGACGATATGGGGAAGGTAGTGCATTATAGTAATGCATGAAAGTGGCTTGGTTTTGAGGTCAAATGAGTTCTGGGATTTGATTGTATAACTTAGTGAAACACAATTTAAAGGACTTGATGGTCTCACCATTCTTATAAGAGATGTTATTGTACACCCGTAACTGCTCAGCTGGGCTTTTAGAATGCCCATAGGTGGACTTAAACCAATAAACTAACTCCTCCCAAGTAGACAT
The DNA here is from genome assembly GCA_009831015.1 of Picea engelmannii. NCBI lineage: Eukaryota > Viridiplantae > Streptophyta > Pinopsida > Pinales > Pinaceae > Picea > Picea engelmannii. The sequence continues at coordinate 226,216 of ML791341.1, forward strand.
AATATTAGGAGGAAGGTCAAAGAAATCGGTTGCACCCTTTCCTTCCAAGGAATTGACGAATAAGTGCATGCAAGTATCATTGGCATTGGCTCCTATGTTGTGACAAGCATTAGAAAATGCCACCTGGTGTTCATTTGTAGTGACAGTGTTATTTCCCGAAAACCTAGGAAGATGATCCTTGAATTTAGGAAGTGGACAAGTAGCAGGTGCTAGGTTTAGAGGAAAGGAAACATGCCACGGTGTGGTTGTGGCATCTTCTTCAAACTGGAAAACCCCATACTTTTTAATGACTTTGGTGGGATTTGTGGTAGATTGGACAGGAATATGGTGGCTATATAAACTACCAATCACTGACAAAGTTGAATACTAAGAGGAGGAAGCACTTCCAGTGCCACCAGAGCCACCATTAGATGTCATCTTGTGGATGATAGGTAAGGGAGAGAAAGACAAACTGGATAAATTAGATAAAGTTCTCCTTAGAGCACTTTGTTGGGTTGATAGCACAACTTTCCTTCTTCCTATTTCATCAATAGGATTAATTTTGGGTGATAAGCCTCTTCTTCTCCTAGAAACACGAGATTCTAAGGTCATGAAAGGAAGGCCAAAGACGAAGTAACAAGAAGGTTAGTGTTGATTTCTAGGTTGTCTACGTCTAGCTTCCCAATGTTTTTGGGCACTAATATCTCGTTTAATTGCTACCCATGAATGATTAATCTCAATCCAAGTATTAGCAATGTCTAAAATGGTGTTAAACAAATTCAAAGCAATGTTGGTTTGATCCTGAAGACCAGGCTCAATATTGGGCTGCCTTGTAACAGGCACAAACATTCAGAAATAAAACAGTCAAAGAATCAAGATCAGAAAAATAGATGTATTTGATGCTAATCAAGCATAAAAATTAACCAGAGAGATATTGAAGATCTCCCCAGTATGGTCGCCAAATAAATCTTGAGGAAAAGATATGAAATGATCTTACTCAAACATTTTTAGATCTCGCTTGGCTAAACCAAGATAGATGGGAATATCACCCTATGTTTATAGCGATCAAAATTTGCATCCTAATTCACAAGTGCTTAGGCTGTTTTTTATAAATAAATGCTTATTAAAAAAATCATTATTTATGTAATTTTCTGAACATAACAGATGCTGAAATAAATATAGAGACAGGAGTAAAGATACCAAGTCAATAATCAAAACACATGAGACATCAAGCAATCCTTTATTTCATTCCAATTCATCAAAAAATCGTTCTCTTTACAAAATTTCCTGAGGAAGTTTTGGACCAAAGTCAAACTTAGACGTCCCCGATGAAACATACAAAAGGACTTCTGACAGAAAGAAAAAAAATGAACTTTAAAAGCTATATCAGCTTTCCATAGATTGTTGCACACTCAACTCTGCACAATAGCCCTTGTCGGTCATGAAATCTATTTCACAAATAGACAAGTCTACACAGACTATCAAAGATAGATCAACACCTCTGAAAAACAAGTGTCTGAATGATGTAATTCAACTCTGAATCTCATTGTCTACAATAAGACCCTGCTATCATAAAAAAGAATTAGGCTTCTAATGAATTAAGGAATCAATGAAAACTGAATTATCTCAACAAAAACTCAAAGAGAAAACCTTAGTATGCTTCTCCTTCTATTTCCCCTTGTTCCTCCCTTTCCTTTTTCCTTTAAGCAAATTAGAATTGGTTGAAGTCGTTGAACTACTTCCTTAGTTAAGTTAACTAAAACTCAACCAAATTTTTAGTTAAGGGGGAAAAGTAATAGATCATAATAAGGGTTTTAAAATAAATAATAACTAGTAGGTGGGACCCCTTGTGACTCCCTTTAGCTTTTAACAATCATAACACAACTAGTTAATCAAACAAAACATCCCTCCTTGTGACTCCCTCCAAAACAAATTGTGTTATCCAAAATTTCAGAAGTCAATTGTTCTCAACAATTAATAAATAAAAGATTTAAAATACATATTTTCCATTCTGGGAGGAAATGTTTCCCTTGTTGTTGATTTCACCTTTTGATCTCTCTGAATTTTCCTTAGGTTGTGTGGAGCCTTTAGGCCTAATCTCATTGATCACATGAGAGAAATCATCTTTCAAATGCATGCGGGAGGACACAAATTTATCAGAGTCATTTGAGGGTGAGGAAGGGGAAGCAGTGGCTTTTCCTTTGTCAGGAGCATGGTGGGCCTCAGTTTTCAACCTTTTGCTTGCATGGGAAGACTGAACTGGTGAGTGGACAAGGTAATCTTGGAAAATTTGATTGATAGGTGGGGGAGAAGGTATAGACAGCTTAGGCCAGCCACGATGTTGGGAGACTGTCGGGTGGACAATCTCTTTCCATACATCATTTTCAGGAACTTCAGGTTGCAGTGAGACATGAAGAGGCACAAGGATATCAGGGACCTGTGAGGCTTGGAAGGGAGGCCTTCTAGGCCTGGGTTGGACCACTCCTTGCCCAATCTAGTTAAAAATCCCATCTTGAAATAGTTGGCCTAATTCTTGTGAGTCTGCATCAAAGTGTATAAAGAATATTGGCCTTCTAGGGCCCTTGTTCCAATTACCTCTTTCTCGGTTACCCATGCCATGTCTACCTCTGCTTAAAAATCTCATTCCTGTATGCATAATTGATTAGAAAATAGTTTCTTTAACAACCATACATGACAACTCTTTTAAAATATGAAATAAATTTTGGCTCGACAACATATCAGACTCATGCAATCCAATCCATACAATCGTTTAATAGTTGTTAATGAGCAAGGGGTGAATAAGGGTTCTAGGATATGCGAGGGGTTGTAGTGAGCGAAAAATGTTAAAATGAGGGGGGGAAAGATCATGATTATTGCTCACAGACATCAAACAATCAACTGTATCGTAAACCAAGAGAACACATCACTGTAATTCATCCTTGTGATCCCTTAACTGTCATAATACAGAGCTTATCTTAACTATAATTAAATTTTAGGACTAGGGAGTGGATAGTGAATATGGGAAAGCAGGGGGGATTTTAATTAGCAAAAAGTGAAATAATGGTAGGGGAAAAAAGCGGATACTGTTCAAAAAAAATTAAGTAATCCATAAAAATAGTTATGTATTCAATACAACTATTCCAACATCAATTGAACAATTACTGTGGTCAATTAAACCATTATTGTGTGTTAAAACGTGTTCACTTTCCACATTCAATTTCCTTAAAATATTTCAATTAACACAGAATAATCATACTCAGAATCCTCATGACTTCACCCATCTTGTTAAAAGACTTGTGTTTCTTTTTCATTTACTTCCCTTTCATATTTAAAACAAAATCCAGGGAACACACAGTCATACTGCTTCAACTCTGTTCAGCATCAAAACATTACCACTACCCATAATTTAATTCCTCAAATCAAACACAAACACAGCTCTTTTAAAACATGCCCAATTCCATTCCTTTAACCAATTTAACAATTAAATTGTCATGAAACCATACTACTAAAAAACTCTGTGCCCATCTCTGATGGTGCAATAAAACGATATGATGCACGATATCCATAAATCATACAAAGTAGACAGCCAAGCCACAATTATCAATTTTCAAGTTGCAATAATCCAAATCGGGCAAATTAAACACACAGTAACAGCAACCATCACTTCAATTTATACCACGCTTTAGGAAATACACAGACCAACGCATAATGCAAAGAATCATTTATGTGACTGTACATATCCAATCACTCCCAATTAAACCATAAACCAATGTTGAGTATCGATTCAACTGTCATCATAAAAGAATGCAACGACTATATACCAATTATCATTTCCAATTACAACTGTGTAATCAACCCGATCAAATAGAGACGAGCCAATAACTAAAACCATTGTCAACGCTACTCAAACAAATCATGGCAGTCAACAAGATACCCGACAAGTCCAATTTATCAAAATTGGGCTCTGTAACTAATGACCAAATAACCAAGGGTTCGCTCGGTGGAATCAAACACGGGGAGACCGGAGGCCAACCACATCAACAGTGGGTGAGATCCTTCAGGCCAAGAACGGTGGAACCATAAGCATCATAAAACTTAGCTTGCAAGACAGGGTGATTGTTCACACTAGGTAGGGTAGACCACGATGCAGGAGAGCAGAGGCTTCTTACCGGCCAACAACCAACACCAAGAACACACAGGGAATAACCCTCGTGTTTTTCCGCAATAGCCGAATAATGTTGATAGAGATGCAGATCCAAGGTAATACTAACCAACCCAAAAGAAACCTTCTTGGCATAATAGTCACCCAAGACCAATTATGCAGATACCAATAACATAAAATGAGCCCGCGACCAGGTGGAAAAGGATATGCAGTGACCAAAAGGTGGTTTGAATCATACACAACAACCCCATAACACCAAATACAATCGGGTGTGGTTACAATAACTGTGAGGAGATGACCAGCAAGGAAAAATAGAATGAAACCCTCCAATAAAAACCCATAAAGACAATAGAGATCCATCACGGCTTCCACCACACAGATCAGTCAATGAAATCGCGAATTCAACCATCAAATTTTCCATTTGCAACTAATAATAGAAACAACCATTCCAGAGAAACACCATGAGTTTACATAGTTTCCAGCCTCAAGAAAACATAGACCAATACATCTTCGAGCCAACATTTATTTCATAACATAGCGAGTTCATGGATGGGCGAAAAAAAACATACCTGTAACCAAATGGCCTTAAAAATGCAAGCTTGGTCGATCATTTCCTTCCACGCTTGAATATCGTAGCTCAACCACAGAAAAAATCAAATGAACAATGACCAAGCTAGGGTGACGACCGGTGGTAGAAGTATGGAGTGACGTGCATTTACTACACATCACTAAATCAAAACTTGCATACATTGCTTTCCAAATGTGCCACCCGATCCATATTAACCATTAATCCAAAACCATACTATAACATATATTACATGTGCCCCATATAACTCAATAAAAATCATATAGCCACTAACATTGCTAGTTAGGACTAGCATCAATTTCTTTAATTTCAAATGCATATAATGTAACATAGCATAGTTTAGTTCCTTCTTCTTGGATTTTTTCCCATATTGCTCTTGTCTCTTATTATAACTAACATGTGTCTTTTGCAGGTGTAACATGTAATAAATCATGGTGCCAATAGAAATGTAATTCCAGTGAACATAAGACATTTATAACATGGAATTTAGAGTTTAGAGAAACATAACCAACACATAACATTCATTATCCATCTGCCATTATGATGTAAACATAACCAATAATTCATCGTCTATCATGCAGAACCTTGTAATAAATGTAGAACAACAACATAAATATCAAATAAGAAACTTTATCTCATCCTCCAATCTACAAGGGGGTCCCACCTACTAGTATTATATATATCATTAGCTTATAAATAATAGGCTTTAGCAATACTTTGCGGGAAAAATCCTCGTTGCGATTTTATCATCAACACGTGGCCTTTAGAGGCCTCCCTCTTGCCTAAGAGGACTTGGTGTATCACACGTGTAGGCTATTATGATTTATTTTTCACTTTTAGCATTTGTAAAGGTTCAATGAGGGGTCATCCCCACTTGAATTGAACTTTTGTTATGTTATGTGGAAAAATGTGTGAGGGTAGCATCATATGAAAAGGCTAACCATCACTTTCATTTTATCATCATCATTCCTCACCATTTTGAGGTGTTACTTCTGAATTTTTTTCCCCTTTGGGGTTACTATCTCTTTCTCTCTCATGCGCTATGCTTGGAAAGAATCTTTTGTGGATGATTTGCTGATTTTGGATGGATATTTTCACAATTAGGGATAAATTCTCTTGGTTTCTTGGATTAAGTAAATAAATTCCTGCAATTCTTGCTTATGTTATTGATGTTTATGGTGAAATTGTTATTTTGTTGCAAGAAGTCTTGTTAATTGAAACCCTCAGAGAAGAACATAAGTGCTTCTTCCTCTCACAAGGTATTATTTATCTAAAATTGGTTAATTGTCCTTGCTAGGGTTAGAACCCTAAATCTCTAAAGTGTTATATCTTTAGGATTTTATCCCTAGAAATTTGATCTTTGACCTGGTTGAAGCTACAAGAACGGAGGAACGATTTCTAGGGAACAAACTTTCTTGCACCCTGGATGCCCTTCTCCTCGAGATCTAAATCTTAAGGCCCAATTTTTCTTGCACCTAGGGTTTAGATCCTGCTTCTTGGTTTCTAGTAGATCATCCTTCAATCTTGGTTTCATTTGAGACTCCATAACCCTAGAAACACACTAATATTGAAGAAAATCTCTTGTTGAATTGATTGATAGACTCTCTCTCTCAGAACTCTCAATCATTATACTAATTATACTAACACTAATCTTAGAAAACTCACTAAATTACTTGTTGTTGTTATAAACATTTTATACATCCATCTAAATCTACACTAAATTGTTGCATACACTCATCTAAAGGTGGATTAACTTACTCATAAATAACATGTAACAATTGGATAATATTCTATTGGTTGCATGCTCAATTTTCATAGATGATTATGGTATTTCATGAGTATTTTGTCTTGTTGTTGTTGCAAAATACTTATTGTTTTTATAAGATTAGTTTACTACTGTAATTTGCAATAGCTATAGCTAACTAACTTGTCTAGTGTCTTAAAGAGATCACTGTTGCATTATTGTTTCGAGCAGGTATGAAATCATCTTCAAACCTCTTCTCTTCCTTGACCTAGACCAGTCATTCGGTGATCAAGATAGGGGGCATAGTCTTGACTACTAAAAATTCTATTTGATCCCTTGAGGTCACCGGGGAAGCCTTCCTTATGGTGGGCATTCCATCACTAAAATGAGGGAATATCCTACTAAGGTGACAATGGTACTTTCTTCCATAGTTACACAATATTTGGGGATCTTGTAGTGGACTTTGCACAAGTACAATCCTACGATAACACACACCATGTAGCCTATCATTTTTCTTCATATAAATTTATTCAATGTCGGTTTCCTTATGTGTCATCTTGACCAGAATCAAATGTCGACCCTTCGTAAACTTATTCACAACGACCATGATGGAATCATGTTGCTATTTTGTTATGCGCAACTTAGTAATGAAATATATGGTAACAATCTCCCATTTCCACTCAGGAATGGGAAATGCATGTAGAAATCATGTTGGATGTTTGTTCTTAGCCTTTACCTTTTGACATTCCATGTATCTAGCAACAAAATCAACCACATATTTCTTCATTTCATGACAATAATGTTTCTTACAACTGCAATTGTTTTCTTTTATCCTTGATGTCCAGCATATGGAACATTGTGCATTTCTTTTAAAATTAATTTCTCAATTCTTGAGAATTAGGAACATAAACTTTGTTCGTGTACAAGATAATTCCAGCCTCTTTCATTTTGAAATATTTATATTTCTATTGTACATTACGTTGTTGTAATCTTCCTTTCATTTGTACATAGTGTTGGTTTGTTGTTACAGCTTCTAAAATTCTTCTCTTTAAATCTGAACTATACATACTAATGGTTGTAACATGCACATCATGCACCCTTCTGCTAAGTGCATCAGCCACTTTATTCTCTTTCCCCTTAATGTGTTTCTCTTTCCCCTTAATGTGTTTGATGTCAAAATCATATTCACTAGGAAATTCCATCCATCTAGTTTGTCTACCATTCAATATTGGTTATCCAAACAAATATTTTAGACCACTATGGTTTTTTCTTAGCTCAAATTTTCTACCCATGAGATAATGTCTCCACATTTTCAGCGCATGTACAATGGTTGCAAGTTCCAAATCACAGGTAGCATAATTTATTCCATGCTCCTTAAGTTTCCTTGACTCATAAATGTTGGAGTTACTTCACACACACCTAGGATTTATTTTTCCTAAGGTTTTTACTTGTTTATTAGTCATAATTAGTCATTATCCAGTCTCCTATATTTTAGGGTAGAATATTCCACCTGGAGAATATTCTCTTTTAGTTGACACTTTAGTTTGACTAATTGAGTTGAGTTTAGATGTTGCATTGGTTTTGTCACCATGCAACATTGGGATCATCAACATGATAATTCGACCTTGCCTTGGTATCATTACCAGACTGGCACATTACCCTTGATTCCCTGAGTTAACTCATCACTACTCTTTGTTCAGTCAGTTAATTAAAGACTAGTTGACTAGTTAACTCAACTAGGTGGCAGTTCACTCTCGTAACTGCTTGAGAAACTAGACTAGGTGGCAGTTCACTCTTGTAACTATTGGTGTGTGCCCAGATCACTCTAGACCACCAGTATGGAACATTGGTTCTCCTCCAGTGCACACTCATTGAGTTATACAGAGTATATCATGTGTAAATTATTCATTATTCATAACGGTTAATGAGAATTCTTTCATTATTTCTCTCCTTCTTATTCTTTCTCAAATTCTCTTTGCAAATGTGTGTATTATTGTTTAGATAGATATATTATGTGTAGGTTCAAAAAATTTACATGGCATCAGAGCTGATGGACTTCTAAGCAAAAGCTACACCAAAATTTTTTGCAGGTACAAAAGATTGAACATGACGGAAAGATGTATTTCCAAAACGAATTCATTCTTACACCTTACAACTATTTTGCATGGAATGGGAAAATACCCATACATATCCAAACCAAAGGTTTGTACAGGTTAACCTTGAATACATATACAGAACCGACATCATCCATAGAAAAATCCAAGTATTTAAATCGCATGGATGAGGCACTCAGAACAATTTGCAGTCTTATTTCTCTCGATCTCCTTTTTCACATATCTTCCTATAAGACTCCCAATGAATCCTAGACCACCTTGGAAGGGATATTTGGTAAACAAGATGAGATGAGGGGACACATTTTGGAGGTGGATCCTCTTACATTAGATCCAAAAAGCTTCGACAATATCTAAGATTTCTTTACAAAATTCAAGGATTCACTGTCGCAGCTCAAAGCTTGTGTGGCTGATAAATCGAAGGAGGAGAAACAAATGGTTCTCACCATTCTCTCCAAGTTTGGTCTTGAATTATCTGTATTCATATCCACATTCCATTCTGTCATATTCGCCTCCGGACCCACCTGGAAGATGCCTTCTCTTGAGGACTTTATCGAATCCCTAACACAAGAGAAAAACAAGCTCATCAACATGGGCACAATCAAAGGCCCAAGGGTGCATGCACTCATTGTGTATGATGGCAGCCACAAATATCGGAAATCTAAAGATAAATATAAATGGAAATCTCAAGCACATCTTAATAATAAAGGGTACACAAAACCCTTCACCGATGCCTCCAGATCCAAAGAGGAAAAGGGAAGAAAAGGGGAGAAATGCATGTATTGTCACAAAGGATTCCATTCGGAATATACATGCATGGAAAAACAAATAGATTTGATGTCTCAAATACTTCAGCAAAACAACCGTGGAGATCGCATCCCCGAGGGTTCTAACAAGAAGAAGCCAGAAGATCTGAATTCCAATAAAGGTAATTCTAGCCATGCCTTGATTGCCATCAACTCCTCTCTCGATGCTTGGATAACAGATTTAGGAGCATCACATCACATGGCTGCCTCAAAAGTAGTATATTCTTCTTTGGATGCATGCAAAGGTCCTGTTATTCTGATGGGGGAGAACTCTTTTTTCGAAGTCACCAGAAAAGGAAGGATTGAACTCACCAACGAAAGCTTCGAGAATGTGTTGCACGCTCCCAAACTTTTTGTCAACCTTATCTCTGTGTATCAGATGATGAATTCCGACACCGAAAAGAAATTCATATTCACACAAAATTTTGTGGACATCTACAACATGAAAACAAACTCCAGGTCTGCTACCGGTGAGGTAAAACATCAGTCTAGATTGTATACTTTTTCTGAAGTCATTGAACCTGATTTTGCTTTACTGCTTACTTATGTTGATGAAAGTAGTAGGATATGGAATGAAAGGTTTGGACATTTGAATTTCAGATACATGCAACGTCTTAGAAATAAAATATTGGTTGATGGTCTACCAGACATCCATTTCTCCAAGCGAGTGTGTGAGGGATGTGTTCTCGATAAACACCCTCAAGAGAAATTCGACAAGGGAAAGTCTCAGAGAGCCTCCGCACCTTTAGATCTGATCCACAGTGACCTTATGGGTCATTTTTTGCATCCATCGATCAGCAAAGCGAGGTTTTTTCTCATTTTTGTTGATGATTTCTCACGTTTTACATGGATCTAATTTCTCAGGCAAAAATCTGAGGTCTTTCAACACCTCAAAGATTTCAAAGCCCTGGCTGAGACACAGTCCGGAAAAAAGATAAAAGTCCTCCGAACTGATAATGGGGGAGAGTATGTAAATCATGAGATCCATAATATTTTCCATGAGGCAGGGATTCAGTTGCAGCACACAGTTCCCTATACTCCACAGCAAAACGGAGTTGTTGAGCAGAAAAAATGATCTCTAAAGAAGATGGAATCTTGCATGTTGCATGCAAAGTCACTACCATAGAGACTATGGGCCGAAGAACTTAACTGTGCAACATACATCCAAAACAGATCTAACCATAGATCTTTCAAGGATAAGACCCCCTACGAGGCTTGGAGCGGCCTCAAACCGGAAGTGACCCACTTTTTCATTTTCAATTCATGTGCATGTGCGAGGATTCCCTCTAAAAAGAGGAAGGCACTTTATCCACATAACATTGAGTGTATTTTTGTTGGATACCCTAGTAGTGTGAAGTGATATTGGATTGTGAAGGGATATCGGCTTATTGATCTTTCCTCGGACTGGCTCATCATTGAGCGTAGTGTCCAATTCGAGGAAAGTGTCTCGCATGTACCTCAGCAGCCGCATGTAGACACCTTCACTCTTCCACATGTCTGGGATGATGAGCATGCACATGCTAACTCTTATTCAGACAAGAGTTTTGATTCATAGGACTTACATGACTCAGATTCAGAGTCAGTACAATTAGATGCAGAGTCAGAGCATCCAGATGCAATTGCAAATCCAGAGCAAAGGCCCAAGTGGGAACAGACTACTCTTTAGGATGCAGGGAATCACGTTGGTGATCCAGCCGATACTAGGAGGACTCTATCTAATTTTGAGGAGCCTCTTGTTGCACTCACTTCCACTGAACCATTGCCCTCCAGGCATCTTTTCTTGGTTCATTCTTCATATTCACAGTCTTATGGCGAGGCTGGTGGAAATCCCTTTTGGGAATCCACCATGCAAGAGGAGTACAACTCCCTCCTTGAGAACCAGACTTGGGATCTGGTTCCCCTTCCTTCTGGGAGGAAACTTATCAAATGTAGATGGGTCTACAGGACCAAGAGCGCAGTGGATGGACAGATTAGAAGATACAAATCCAAGCTTGTCACCAAAGGCTTTCAGCAGGTTCATTGTATTGACTATGATGAGACCTTTGCGAAGATGGATTCCATATGATTGGAACTTGCCATTGTGGCAGCCAAGGGATGGGAAGTCCATCAGATGGATGTAAAGAATGAATTTATTCACGGTGATCTCTCTGAGGAGATCTACATGGATCAACCCCAGGGATTTATGCAAGACTCATCTTTGCTTTGTCGACTGAAAAAGTCCCTTTATGGCCTCAAGCAGGCTCTGAGGGCATGGTATGCCAAGATGGACTCCTACATGTTGTCACAGAACTTTGAACATTGTAAATCGGACCTGAATGTCTACATGCTCAGGATGGTTGATTCACTTCTATTTAGTTCTGTGTGTTGATGATTTGATGATCATCGGTTGCTCGACTTCGACGATTGCTACAGTCAAGAGGATTATACATGAAAGGTTTTTAATGACGGACATGGGTCTGCTACACTTCTTCCTTGGACTCGAGATCAGTTAGGATGCATCAGGCATCAAATTGTCGCAGGCCAAGTATGCATTATATCTCCTGAAGAGATTTCACATGACAGACTGCAATTTATCTCTGACTCCTTTCCTATCAGGAGTCAAACTTGAGTATGGTGAGGAGACTCCACTGGTTGACAGCACACTATACATAAATCTAGTGGGGAGCTTGTTGTATCTCACACACTCAAGACCAGACCTCTCATATGCAGTTGGTGTAGCTTCTAGGTTCATGCAGGAGCCGCATGAGCTACATTGGAAAGATGCAAAGCATATCCTTCGATACGTACAAGGCACCATCACCTTTGGGATTAATTATGTAGCAGAATATACATTAGATATCATCTGGTTTACTGATTCTGACTAAGCTGGCGATAGCGCTGATCGCAAGTCCACATCTGGTTACTCACTCAGTCTTGGTTTCGGGCCTATCTGTTGGTCAAGTAAGAAGCAAGATGCCATTTCCCTATCTTCAGTCGAGGCAGAGTACTGAGAGGTAGTTAACATAACCATTCAGGGTATGTGGCTGCAACATTTTCTCACTAAGTTGGGATTCAGTTTCATCGGTTGATCATCATTTGGTGTGACAACCAGAGCAATCTGAAGTTCTGTAGAGATCCAGTTCAGAGGCATCGGACAAAGACCTTCACTAAGCAGAAGTTCCATTCTCTATGAAGTTGTCTTGGAGTGAAGGACACAGTTTCCTAGCAACTGTAGTTCTTCTTTTTAC
>ML791341.1:238850-255407 GCA_009831015.1 Picea engelmannii
GGGGGGGTTCCCATGAGTTTTTCCCTCTTTCCTCACTTTATTTCAGTTTATCTTTTGTATTTGGGTACCCAACATGGCCTTCTTGTCGGGCCCATTCTTTATTTTCACCATAGTGATGTTCAGGGGGGGTGTTGGAGTTAATTCACACACCTATGATTTCTTTTTCCTAAGGTTGTTCCTTGTTTATTAGTCATAATTAGTCATTATCCAGACTCCTATATTTTAGGGGAGAATATTCCACCTGGATAATATTGTCTTTCAGTTGACACTTCAGTTTGACTAGTTGAGTTGAGTTTAGATGTTTCATTGGTTTTGTCACCATGCAACATTGGGATCATCACCATTCTAATTCGACCTTGCATTGGTATCATCACCATACTGGCGCATTACCCTTGATTCCCTGAGTTAAATCCTCACTACTCTTTGTTCATTCATTTAATTGAAGACTAGTTGACTAGTTAACTCAACTAGGTGGTAGTTCACTCCCGTAACTGCCTGAGAAACTAGCCTAGGTGGCAGTTCACTCCCATAACTATTGGTGTGTTTACATATCACTCTAGACCACCATTATGGTGCATTTGTTCTCCTCCAGTGCGCACTCATTGATTTATACAGAGTATATCATGTGTAAATTATTCATTATTCATAATGGTTAATGAGAATTCTTTCATTCTTTCTCTCCTTCTTCTTCTTTCTCAAATTATCTCTGCAAATGTGTGTATTATTGTTTATCTCGGTCTATTCTGTGAAGGTCCAACACATTTACAATAACATATGACATGCCCATTTTGTGTAAGGACTCCACCAAGCCCTTCCTTTCATGCATTTGTACACACAACAAAATCCTTATCTAGATTTGTAACCTTTAAAATAGGTGCACTGGTTGATAAATATTTCAAGTGTTGAAAACTCTCTTCATACTTGGTAGTCCATTCAAATTGTATTCCTTTCCTTTGTAAAGAAGTGATCGGGTGTGCAATCTTGGAGAAAACTGCAATGAATATCCTATAGTAACTAGCTAGAGGCATAAATGATCTAACCTATGAAATATTCTTTGGTGTTGGCCAACTTTTGATTGCTTCAATATTTTCATCCATTGAAATCCATTTCTATGCCCTCCTCTGAGAAAATGTGGCCCAAATAATGGATTTTTTTTTTATAGAAAGTGCACTTGCTCAACTTGGCATATAATTGGAGTTCTCTCAACACTTGTAGCACCATTCTCAAATGTTTCTCATGCTCCTCCTCTGTCTTGGCATAGATAAGAATATCATCCAAGAAGACAATGAAAAATTTGCCCAAGTAATATCTGAACACTACATTCAGTAAAAACATAAAAGTAGTTGGTGCATTTTTCAACCAAAATGACCACTACAAATTCATAATGAACATACCTTGTTCAAAGTCTTGCTAGTATGTTTTTCTCGGATTCTTACTTGATGATGGCCTGATCTCAATTCTATCTTGAAAAAATTCTTTGCCCCCTTCAATTGATCAAAGAGATCATCAATCCTTGGTAAAGGATACTTGTTCTTTATTGTAACCTTATTTAGTTGTCTAAATTCAATACATAACCTCAAATTTCCATCATTTTTCTTCACGAAAAAAACAGAGGCACCCCAAGGAGAAATAGTTGAGAGTATGTACCCTTTTCTTTAACAACTCTTTTAGTTGCATCTATAACTCTTCCAACTCCGATGTGCTCATTCGATAGGGAGTATTGGACATTGGGGTAACTCCAGACATCAAATCAATAGATAAGTGAATATCTCTCTTTGGTGGAAATCTTACCCTGTTGTGAGAAATCTTAACCTGCAGACATGTTAAGCTCCTCTTAGATGGGTTTTCTTCAACTAAGACATCTAGAAAAAATGGATAGTAACATTCCTAGTTTCCACCTATTCATGCATGAAATAAGAGAGGAGGAAGAGAATGAGGCACCTTTGTATGTCGATTGTCCTCACTTCTCCTTATCGTCTCGGTGTTGGATCAAGTCCAACTCCAAATGTAGTCTACCTGCAAAGAAGTAGAACTATCATCCTCTTCTACTACTTGTAAAAAGTTAAATAAAAGTTATCATAACTATATCACAATCATTCATACATAAATTGAAACAAGACAAAAATAAGGAAATAGGCCTAGTTTTTTTATATGAAAAACAATGGAACTTACAATCATGATGTGCTAAAAGCCTTCCTCCACACTTCTCCTTTCCAGCCCCACCATTGAATATCTTAAGATCATAACGATGATGACCTTATATATTCCTTCCCCCTTCTCACCTTGGAATGCCCTCATTATATAGGATTTGGAGGCTTAACCACCATGGAGAATATCACTCACTAGATCCACTAAATTGGGATCTCCAAGATTTTTAGGGAGAAACTATCTCTCAAAGATTTTATGGAGAAAATATCTCTCAAGAATTTTGAGGAAATATCTCTCAAGATCCATCAAATTGGGATTTTGGTTTGAGAAAATATCTCAACCATCCATCAGACTCTCAACTTCTCCTTGAGATTAGGAAACTAAATGTCAGGTGGATTCTCACACTAAATTAATTTCCGATTTTTGAATAACAATGAATAATACATGTGAACATAGTATTTTGACCTTCACATGATCAATTTCTCTCCTAATATGACTAGGGATTATGAAAAAATATCCCTCACTAAAGTGTGATAAATCCACATTTGGTAGTATGGGAATTTGGTGTGTAACAGATGCCCCCTAACGTGTAAGGTCAGAAGAGAAATTGATGGCCGAAACACTTTACAAAAATATGTGCATCAAGTTACTGGAATAGGAGATCCTGGAGGAAGTTACAAACAAACATCAAACAGTATAATTGTATATGTATCATCCCCAATGCAAGCATACCTATGCTCAGAGTAAACTGACTCAAAGCATGGTCGTCGACCAATACATTTTGGATCCATGAAAGTACTGACTAAGGATATGGCCACCGAAGATACAATGTGGATCCATACCTCCATGACTCAATAAGGTCACATCCATGAAAAAGTACACATTGGATCTAAGATATGACAACAACATAGCCAGAGACAAATACAAAGTGGACCTATGTGACAATGTACATCAGTAAGATTATTCTCCATCGCAACCTAGGTTAGGCACATAACACTGGTAGGCACCTAAAAGAGTTCCCAAGTTCTTCATCCTGATCATGAACCAATACAATTCTAGCCATGTGAATACATGTGTTGATGTCAAACATGGTAGAAACCACTTGATTATCAGTCATTAATGTATATTGTTAACAAGTATGAGGGAAATCACTAGTGATGTCAATGACTCCCAAGGTACCCTGGTACAATCCAACGAATGTGAATCAATGAGTTAAGTCAAAAATTTGGTGGAATCTTCCGATCAGGGGCCAATGATGTAAACCCACTATAGAAAGTGAGGAAACCTACCATTGAGGCATGCATGCTCCAAGCCACTAATTCGTTTCTAAGTCTAACTCATGGATAATGTGTTGAAGTTGAAAGGAAAAAACTCATTGAAGGAGGGTCATGATGTATCCCCCATCATCGACAAGAAACTGATTAGGATAGTGATTTGAGATGATATAGAAAATGTGTATGGACTAACATGGGTATGAAAATGGATAATACTACAAAGGTTGATTAAAGCTGAGAATTCCCTTGAACATGGTATGGCACAACAAGTGACTTGGAAGCATTGAATCGACAAGTACCAAGAACATAATGTGATGACAACGAAAGGTTCTCTTACACAGAGTCGAAAGAGTATGACGACACATAGAATTGGCATGACTCAAAGACAACAGGATTTACCCAAATGTAAGCAGAATGCAGATGGTGCCATGTTCAAGGGTGACTAAAAACAACTTCCATAATGTTTCAAAAGATTGACCCACTTCCCAAATTATCCCCCATTCATATAGATGAGTACCTCTATATGTTTTAACGAGATTGAGGAGGATAACAAATGTTGGGTATAACTCACCTTCGGCAAGTTTCTCTTCACATGTTTAACGAACCTGAAGAAGTAAGGGTTCGATCCCAGATGGGTCCTCCAATGAATAATTTTACGAGTCCGGAGAAGGTAAACTCAATGGTTTTTCATATTTAGGTAGTTTGAAAAGAACTTAAAGGAAACTCCAAAGTTGACTTTTTCGTAAATTTAGTCCCCCAACCCCGAAAAAGTATAAAATGATACGAGAGAGAACTCTTCTAACCAAAGTGGTTAGAGTATTCGTTTTTCGTAATTATCTTACGAGGCTGAAAAATGGGTAAAATACCACTCAAAAGACACCCTTTCAAACCTTTTAATGAGTGTGAAAGGAAACAAGTTCACTCGAAAATCTTTTCATGTTTAGGTAGTCTGAAAAGAGCTTAAAGGAGACTCCAAAGAGTTTATTTTTCGTATATCTTTTACAAGTCCGAAAACATGATGAAAGTATACTCGGTAATCTATTATCATGTATTTGTGAGAACGAGAAAGAACAAAGACTAAGCTCAGTAGCATATTCTCATGTATTTACGAGCACAATAAAGAACAAAGATTAAGCTCATGGTATATTTCATTTTTTTGCGAGCTTGAAACTAGAAAATAAACTATGCTCGGGGTAGTTTCATTTTTACACAAGATTGAAACAAGGAAAAACTGTGCTTGGTATTTCCTAATGTAATTTCCAAAGGTTTCAGGTGATACCCATGAGTGTTTGGTACTTTTCCCCCCAACTTGAAAAGCTAGCATCTTAACTCCATCATGATGTCCAGAGGTTGGAGACATGCCCACTAGGCTTCATTTCATCTACCTACTCTTCTCAATTTTTGTACCCAAATAGAATCTTGGTTACTAATAGGTAAATGTTCACCAAAGAGGGAGGGAGAAAGAATGTCAATTGACACAGGAAAAGGAAATGAAGGTTCAATCATGATATCTAGTGAAAGACTCGACTCAACATTTATGAGATCTAGTGAAAGACTTGACTCAACGTTTACAAGATCTAGCAAAAAGACTTGAGTCAACTAGAAGGGAATCGATTTCATTTTTTAATGAGCTTGAAATAGAAAATGAATTGTGTTCCTCACCTCTAGGTTCGATATCAAACCTTCGTTTCATTTTTTAACGAGCTTGACACAGAAATAGGAACTATGCTCACAACCTATGGGTTCGAATCTCAAACCTTTGTTTCATTTTTAACGAGCTTAACACATAAATGGGAACTATGCTCACAACCCCCTATTTCATTTTTTAACGAGCTTGAAACATAAACGGGAACTATGATCATGACCTCTTCTTGATCATGGATTCCAAGAGGACAATGATCCGGAAGGAATACATGTTAAGGGACATACCTCGATCATGGATTACAAAATATCTTCGTTGGATGGGATAACAACTCTCTGGAAGGAATACATATCGAGGGTCGCAATAAGGGTAGGGATATTAGGATCTAATAGCCCTATTGAAGAGATCATTATGTCAACTAATGGATCTAGGTAAGAAGAAGTTGAGCATGCAATGAGAGGCTCTTTCTTATCGATAGTTGAAAGCATGGGACATGTTGCCACATAATTAACCTATGGCGGGGGGGATACCACTTGAATGTAAGGAACATTCAGGGAAATAAGATGGTTGGTCGTCATATGAGGTCCAATGAATGAAAGTTGGTAAATGGTCACAATGTTTCCATTATGAGGGAAATAAATCACTCGAAAGAGTGTGGATACAACAACTTTCATAGCATAAACATAATCACGCCTGAGGAGAAAATTAAAATCCAAGGAGCCTTGGACTACCATCACATCAATATAGATAGTTTTTCCTCCTAAGGTGACAAGTAACCGAGGAAGGATCCCTAAAGTTTCATTGGATATTTTGTTAAAAGACAACAAATTCTGAGTATTAGGCACAAGTTGAGGGGAACCTAGAGCTTTCCAAGCGTTTGAGTATAAAAGGATAACATAAGCACCTTTGTCTATAATAGAGTGACATATATTTATATCGCAAACTTGTGCAATCATCTGGAAAGGAAAGTAAGAAGGAAGGTGAGGTTTAGTCAGTCCATTCCAACCAAAGAAAATGATCTAGGTACTTGGAGGGGGTTCTGTGGAAATGGGTGAAATACCCCCTTGTCCAGAGGAATCTGAAGTGACAAGAAAAACATGAGCAATATCTACTTCACTCTTCAAGGGAAGAGTGGGATCGACCGATGATGGAATCAGGTCGACCACTTGAGCTTCACTCTCTAAGGGGGAAAGAGTGGGATCGATGACTGATGATGGAATCGAGTCGACCACTTGAACTTCACTCTCCAAGGGAAGAGTGGGATCGACCGACGACTGAATCTGATCAACCACTTTATCAACCAATGGTTGGTCGATAGAAATCTTATGGTAACCAATTGGAAGTTGTTGCTCGGAAACAACAATCTCTTCCAAAAAACGTGAAGCCACATCCATACGAGGGAAAAGGTAAGTTTGATGACTTCCTTCACATAACCTACAAGGAAACTTCACTATACCTTTCTTACTTCCAACCTTACTATCACTAGTTGATGGTTTTTCACCATCATGACTTGAGGCAACTGGCGACATGGGTTGTTGAGAACTCGTAGACCACACTTCCAAGACCTTGGGAAGACCATGGAAATCCTTAAGAAGGTGGTCACCCTTACAAAGTCTGGAAGGGAATTTGGGCTTGCGATTGGTCTTGGTAGGATTCTCACCATCATCAACACTCCCAGCCTGATTAATAGTAACTAGTTGATTGCTTCCAACATTTCCTACAATGGTTAGAATTTTGGCCCTTTGCTTATTTTTCTTCCTTCTCTTCTTCTTCTTATCCTCCTGGTTACTAGTAGCAAGGATTTCACCAGGCGAGGAAGAGTAAAGAGAAGAATACACAATGGGTGAAGAAGACAAAGGGTCAATAGGAGGTTGACATTTTGGAGATGGAGGGATTTCATATGAGCATCAGGTGCATTCGAGATCACTGGAGTGGAAAATAACCATACCAGTAATCTGATAGTGAATCTATGTAGACTCAAAGTAGAAATATTGTTGAAATTTCATCTTACATGGTAATTAGATTAGTGTTCTTTTACTTTTAAACAATTAGCACAATAATTGCATATTAAGGATCACTGAAAGAATAAAATCCACAACATATACAAGATTTACCCTGGGAAAAACCCAGCAAACTTCCTCAATATAGATTCAACAACCAAGAACAATGTCTCTCTCGCCAAGAGAGAACTAAAAAAGCAGAAGATCCTTCTCAAACCCTTGACTAGGGAAGAGTAGCGCACCACATAACCAATATATACCCAAGAGATAAACCAAGATCTTCCACAACATCACCTTCTAGCTACAGTAGCATCTCTCTTTGAGACTTGCAGACTTCTCTTCTTGACTTGAGAGCTTGTATGTGTGTGTGTTCAAATGAAGCACTAGCCTCCCTTACAAATAGTAGTTTGTCTAGTCTAAAATTTGGTCTAGGTTGACCTGTCACTTTATCCTTTTATTTTACATTTTACTTGTCAAGGCACAATAGGGCCAACTTTTACAAAGGCACAATAGGGTCGTCTTAACAAATATAATATAATAATATTCTTTAGGGTTTTGTCTTGGTCAAATAAAATAAGAATATCTTCCGAATATACTTAAAATTCAACACTCCCTCTTAGCAAGGAATGTATTATTCTTTTCATGATAATCATCACTGCTTCTGTGCTTTTGTACACCTTGTCATTGTCTTGTTGTCAATCATGGATATATATATCATAGGAAGTTCTACACTTTTACTAGAGTAGCGTACCAGCCTATGTAGGAGTGGCATACCAACCTGGGTTGGGGTTAACATACCAACCTGTGTTGGAGTACCAACCTACTTTAGGGTAGCATACCATCCTGCGTTGGTACCAACCTATGTTGGGGTAGAATAATAGCATGCATTTGAGTACCAACCTACACTAGGGTAGCATACCAACCTATGTTGGGGTAGTATACCATCTTGTGTTGGAGTACCAACCTACGTTGGGGTAGCATACCAGCCTACGTCGAAGTACCAACATGTGCTGGAGTAGCTCCCACTATTGGGGATCTCATCATTTCCCTCCACTTGGGATCACTTCCCACTACTGAGGAACACATCTCACTATTGTAAAAGTCTTTCTGGACCACTCCAAGCTTAACTTTGGACAGGGGCTTGGTCAATACATATGTTACATGTTCATCGGTGGAAATATACTAGAGCTTTACTACTCCCTTCTGTACCATTTCTTGGACATAGTGGTACTTGATCTCGATATGCTTAGACTTGTCATGACACACTGGGTTCTCTGACCACTTTATGCAACTATGGTTGTCACAAAAGATACATGTCTCCTCCAACCCAAAAACAATCCTGCAATCAACTTTTGAAGCCACATTACTTCGCCACAAACTGATCATGCTGCCACATACTCTGCCTCTATGGAACTAAGTGCCATACAAGTCCACTACCTATTGATCCATGATATCACAGTTGATCCCAAACTGAAGAAACATTTGGATGCACTTTTTCGGTCTGTGACATTGCCTGCCCAATATGAATATGTGTAACCTTAAAGTGTTATCTCGTGATCCAAGATATATCTGAGTCTATAATCAATTGTACCCTTTAGGTAACTCATCACATGTTTTGTCACAATCAGGTGAGCATGTCTAGGATTAACCATGTACTGACTCAATGTGTTCACCGCAAAACATATATCTAGTCTCGTGTTTGTCAAGTACATCAACAAACCAATCATATCCATGTGTATTGGGGCATCCACTACCTCTGAAGTTGTAACACACAACAACGTCAAGTTAGCTACCATCGGTGTATATATGGCCTTAGAATCCAACATCCCAAACCTCTTCAGGATCTCCACTGCATATTTTCCTTGGTTAAGGAAAGTCCCATCAGGTCTCTTCCCTATCTCCAGACCTGAGAAGTAATGCAACATGCCTAGGCCCTTCATCTTGAAATTTGCAACTAGTTTACTCTTACTATCAACGATGAGATTCTTACCTCCTGTTAGAAACATGTCATCCCCATACAATAGTAACACTAGTCTACCATCCACAACCTTGAACTACAGGTTGGAATCTTCTTTTCTTTTGGTAAATCCCAAGCTCATCAGGAAACTGTCTAATCTAGCACATCATGTCATGGGTGTCTTCTTAGGCCCATACAAATATTTCTTCAATATGCAGACATGAGACTCCTTCTCATGTATCTTGTGGTTGATCTATGTATATTTCTTCTAATTATTGGAGCAAGTGTCTCATCATAGTCTTCTCCCTCTTGTTGGGATAATCCTCTAGACACAAATAAGACTTTGTACATCTCTATGAATAGTCCTAGGGAGGTTTCTCCTCCTTACTGGATCATGAGAGTTCACTCCCTCTAAACTCTATCTCCTTCTAAGCTGGTATTTGGTGGGGTCTCCTGCCTCGCCATTGGTGGAGCCATCTACTCCTCATGATATGGCCCGTCAATGCTATATGGATTTGCATCCTGTAAAGTGTCACAAGACCATGCTAATCTCTTCTTGTTTACTACAATGATTCTGGGTAGGCCCTTATGGCTCTACTAACTCTTTCTGATGATATAAAGAGTGATCAATTTCACTAGATGGATTTGTCATGTCATCTTGCAAAAGTAGCTTCTTCTTCTTCTTCTTCTTCAGTACATGGATGTATACGATCATGTATACAAATTCGATAGTTTTCTCCATGTCTCATCTAACATGTTTTCTCTTTCAACGATCACTATGGCTTCCCTCATAGTTATCACTTGTGACCTACCCGGTACAAGAAAAACAAGAGGAAAATAGTAGACACGAATAATAATTTTTATAATAATAAGAAATAACAAAAACAATCATCACATTAGCTCCTTTAGAGCTATCACTTGTGACATGCTGGAAACAAGAGTCAAAGCAATAAGTATAATAATATGAAAATGAGAACAACACTCTTCTAGTGTTGTGATCAATGATTCCTCAATGGTAACCTAGAGACAAAACAAGAAGTATCTTCTAGAGGAGATGTTAGTTATATCTAGTAAGGAGTTACAATCAGCATTCATATCAATAGTGCTCACATGCTACCGAGTATTCATTGTATCTAATAGTAATAGAACTTTTCAGAGATTGTTGTCACAACTATTTACTTGTAGTGTAGTAGTTATCAAACTTGATATGTGTAAATTTGAATCTTATTTATTTAATCAATCAAACCTAGAACCTAGAGTCTTGTCCTCAAGAATGAGTGTTGTTTCTTTTCTTCCGAGTCTCCTTCACTCAATATAACAAGTATTATCTTCAACATGTCCCATGTACTAAGACATTATGCTTTCTTGAAAAAAATCTGAGTTAGGAAATGCAAGTAAACTTGAAAATCTTAACCTTAATCAACCTAATACTTTGACTTTAATTTTGACCAATGGTTAGTATGATAGTCATAACTTCAACAGATTAAAATACAACCTAGATGTTCATAAGATCACAATAGTTCCATAACAAATAGAGGCATATCAAAATAATCAAACCTAGGGTGCATTGTTCCTCTAAATGTGTTGGATCTGAGATCCTTATGGATCTACGATTGTTGTTTGGACAAAATATCCCTTCTTCTGCAAATACCCTTAAGATAATGATACAGTTTAAACATATATAAGTACATACCTCTGACGGCATCGACAGGTATTGGCACCATCCGGCAACAACAGAAAGCAATGACGAACCTTTAAAAGTTCAAAGGTGCTTTGACTTGTAATATAAAGGTAGTTAGAGATTTGCTAGGGTAAGGAACACTAGGACAACCAAAAATCAGTCCCAACACTTCACAGAAACTTTCATTGCAACTAGTATTGCAATTGGTGTCGGCAGTGCAACTGGCACTACAACTGCAATTGATATTGTAACTGCAACTAGTACTGCAACTACAACTGGTATTGCAACTACAACTAATACTGCAACTGGTACTACAAACCTAGGGTTTTATGAGGAAACCCTAATTCCTCAAACTTTGAATTTCAGAATTCTGATCTCGGGACTAGATGTGCCCTCCTAGGGAGAGATCCTAGATGGTTTTACTTTTCCCAACGTCCTCCAGCAAGGTGGATGATGTCACCTTTTAAGGTTTATGCAGAAACCCTAATTTTTGAAACTTGTCCAAAACTAAAAATTGTTCTAGTGAAAAGGTGTGTTAGGGTTAGGAGAGTCTTCTTATGCCCTTGTTTTTCTTAGCGAACTCTTCTGTGATATAAAAATGCCTTCTTTCAGGCCTGCTCTAAACCCATTTTGAAATTTAATCTTAAGCAGTTAATTAGATTAGTATTCTTTTACTTTTAAACAATTAGCACAATAACTACATATTAAGGATCATTGAAAGAATAACATCCACAGCATACACAAGATTTACCCTAGGAAAAACTTCTAGGGGGGAAACCCAAAAAACATCCTCAATATAGATTCAAAAACCAAGAACAATTCCTCTCTCTCCAAGAGAGAAATAACAAACAAAAATATCCTTCTCAAACCCTTGACTCAGGAAGAGTAGCGCACCACATAACCAAGATATACCCAAGAGATCAACCAAGATCTTCCACAACATCACCTTCTAGTTGCATTAGCATCTCCCTTT
The DNA here is from genome assembly GCA_009831015.1 of Picea engelmannii. Lineage (NCBI taxonomy): Eukaryota > Viridiplantae > Streptophyta > Pinopsida > Pinales > Pinaceae > Picea > Picea engelmannii. The sequence continues at coordinate 250,526 of ML791341.1, forward strand.
GAGACTTGCGCACTTTTCTTCTTGACTTGAGAGCTTGTGTGTGTGTGTGTGTGTGTGTGTGTGTGTGTGTGTGTGTGTGTGTGTGTTCAAATGAGGCCCTAGCCTCCCTTATAAATAGTATTTTGGCCAGCCTAAAATTTGGTTTGGTCCAACCTGTCACTTTATCCTTTTATTTTACATTTTGCTTGTCAAGGCACGATAGGGCCGAATTTTACAAAGGCAAAATAGGGTCGTCTTAACAAATATAATATAATAATATTCTTTAGGGTTTTGTCTTGGTCAAATACAATAATAATATCTTCCAAAGCTACTCAAACTTCAACAAATAGAAGGAGGACCAACGTTTCCAAAAGAAGGAAAAATAAAAGGGTCCCTTGGTTGGTAGACTCTGGAACCAATTCCATAGACACGGACTCAACCTAGGGTATGCTAAATCAAAGAGAACAAATTATCAAAGTTCATATAATATAATAGCAAGAAAACAAAGGAATTAAGGATCTTCTGGAGATAGGAGATGAGGTTGTCAACGAAGATATGAGAAGCAGTTACCCCGACCTCCATGTAACAGTCCTTCCTAGTGAAAGTAACCCTTGATTCATGGGGAAACCCTCCAAGTGTACTAAAATTTTGATGCAATTTCTGCCTCAACTACCACAAGTACCTTCTAAATAAGGAACCCCCCTTGCAGTAGTCACCCATGTAGAATCCTAGGAAAAGAAACTATGTTTACCAATTTTGCAACGGACAGTCGGGCGGGTAACTAGTCGACAACCAAGACTAAGAAAATGGAACTGGGAATTGTAGACACAAATCCATGACCCAAATAATAAGAAGAAGTGGTGTCACCCATGGGACCTTCCACTCTTCAAAGCTCCAAAACTTGTTGTAGTCCCACTATGAAAATAGAAGAGGGGAGATCTCAAACTGTCACTTCACTTGACCTCGTGCTTAACTCCCGTGTAAGAGGATCTCTCCCAAAAAACACCAATTGTTACTACTTGGATTTCAACACTCTCTATTATTCTACAATTTTTTTTAATTGTCCTTGAATAATTTACTCTCCACCCTACGACCAAAGCCCTAAAATCCTAGACGTGTGATCATTTTCTAATAAAGAAAATGTCTAGTTGATTTTATATTATACGTTAGTTCCTTTTATGGATGTGTGTTACTCAAAAGGGGTTGTGGATGCAACTTGGTGATGATGTGTGATACTTGACTCCAAAAAGACTTCAAAACAAAATATGAATGTAATGAAATCTTTAACTTTCGATGAAGGCTATCTATAGAAAGGAGCGAGAGGTTTCAAGCAAAGAAACAATTACAACTTCCAAAGAAATAAATAGAAATTACTCTTTGAATGCAATAGGTGTCCAATATATGAGTCAAATAAATTATTGGATAGACAATTCATGGCCCCCCCCAACCATGAGGGGGGAATTTTTTTAAGAATGAAAGCTCAAAAATGCCAAAAAACATGCAAATTTTCACTCTGAAAATGCAAGCTCAAAACGTCTCACCTACACATTGGAATGCAATCAATTTCTCTTTGTTTGACCGAATATGCAATACAACACCTCCTTAATGCTTCATTACTTTCAAATGAAAAGAAAGAGTTCAAAGCTGAGATACAAATGAGCACGAAGCAAAAAGAAAATTCAAACAAAGACACATTAACAAGCTCAAGGGAATCAAACGCAAAAATGGCTTTTCACACTAATTCAAGCAAGAAAGAAATCACTTTTTAAAAGACTTTAAAATCAATAGATATGTGATCAATTGATGCTGCAACAAACCCTCAAAGATTCAGAATTGACTTAATGGATCAACAATTGCCAAAAACAAAACTGAAATGACAAGGCTTGATACATTATATGTCTCCAAGTTAATGAAACAAACTTTCAAAACTAACAAGTAAAATAAAGTTCTCAATGAGCAAAAGACAAAAGCTTGATGATTGTATAATCACCAAGACCTAGAGCTACTAACAGTCAAAGCTATATCCAAGGATTTAGATTAACCTTGAAGGTCTTATGACCTTTTCACAACTTGATGCAAGACAATAGATTACCAAAATAAAAAAGAGTGATATGAACAACCTTCTCAATCAAACAAAATCCAAATCAATACAACAAGAAATTGAGGTCTAACTCTGAGTTAAAAATCCAAGAAACAAAGAAGACAAAGACCAAAAATCAGCACAGGAACAATGGTGATGTTCATGTCACTAAGGGGACAGAGCATTACTACAAGAGTGACGCTCCCAAATACACTGCCAGTGAGCATCAGTGACACTCTATAAGGAACTAGGGGGGAGTGTCACTACTGAAAATTTCTCCAGAACAGCTGAAAATTATCCCAAACTCAACAGGAAGCTAATCAAGAATTTTGTAAGCTATCCATTGAAGATGAAAAGCCAAAATAAATTCAAATAAAAAAAGGCATTCATCAATCAAAACACAAGCAATGGTAGGGATAAAAACCAAGGAACAATTGTCCCCAGTGGAGTCGCCAAAAACTGTTGTGAGAAATCTTACCCTGCAGACAGGTTAAGCTCTCTTTAGTTGGGTTTTCTTCAACTAAGACAGCTAGAATAAATGGACACTAACATTCCTATTTTCCACCTATTTACATGTGAAATAAGAGAGAGGGAGGAAGAGAATGAGGCACCTTTTTTATGTCGTTTGTCCTCGATGCTCCTTATCGTTTCAGTGTTGGATCTAGTCCAAATCCAAACATAGTCTACTTGGAAATAAGTAGAACTATCCTCCTCGTCTACTACTTGTAACAAGTTAAATAAAAGCTATCATAATTATATCACAATCATTCATATGTAAATTGAAACAAGACGAAAATAAGGAAATAGGCCAAGTTTATTGATATGATAAACAATGGAATTTACAATCATGATGTATTGCAAACCTTCATCCACACTTCTCCTTTCCATCCCCACTCTTGAATATCTTAAGATCAGAATGATTATTACCTTATGGATTACTTTCCCCTTCTCAGGGCTTAATCACCATGGAGAAGATCACTCACTAGATCCACTAAATTGGGATCTCGAAGATTTTTAGGGAGAAAATATCTCTAAAGGATTTTAGGGAGAGAATATCTCTCAAGGATCTTAAGGAGGAAATATCTCTCAAGATCCATCAAATTAGGATTTTGGTTTGAGAAAATCTCTCAACCATCCATGAGACTCTCAATTTCTCCTTTAGATTAGGAAACTAAATGTGAGGTGGATTATCACACTAAATTAATTTCATTTTTTTGAATAATAATGAATAATACATGTGCACATAGTATTTTGACCTTCATATGATAAATTTCTTTCCTAACATGTCTAGGGATTATGACAAATGCTCCCTCACTAAAGTGTGATAAATCCACATTTGGTAGTGTGGGAATTTTGTGTGTGATAATTCTCCTTAAGTTTCCTTGACTCTTAACATATGACATGCCCATTTTATGTAAGGACTCCACCAAGCCCTTCCTTGCATTCATTTGTGCACACAACAAAATCCTTATCTAGATTTGTAACCTTTAAAATAGGTGCACTGGTTGATAAATCTTTCAAGTGTTGAAAACTCTCTTCATACTTGGTAGTCCATTCAAATTGTATTCCTTTCCTTTGCAAATAAGTGATCGGGTGTGCAATATTTGAGAAACTTGAAATGAATATCCTATAGTAACTAGCTAGAGGCATAAATGATCTAACCTATGAAATATTCTTTGGTGTTGGCCAACTTTGATTGCTTCAATATTTTTATCCATTGAAATCCATTTCTATTCCCTCCTATGAGAAAATGTGGCCCAAGTAATGGATTTGTTTTTCATAGAGAGTGCACTTGATCAACTTGGCATACAATTGGTGTTCTCTCAACACTTGTAGCACCATTCTCAAATGTTCCTCATGCTTCTCCTTTGTCTTGGAATAGATAAGAACATCATCCAAGAAGACAATGACAAATTTGTCCAAGTAATATTTGAACACTCCATTCAGTAAACACATAAAAGTAGTTGGTGCATTTGTCAACCCAAATGACCACTACAAATTCATAATGACCATACCTTGTTCGAAAGCTTGTATTGCTAGTATTTTCTTCTCAGATTCTTACTTGACGATGGCCTGATATCAATTCTATCTTGAAAAATATATTTTCTCCCTTTAATTGATCAAAGAGATCATCGATCCTTGGTAAATGATACTTGTTCTTTATTGTAACCTTATTTAGTTGCTGAAGTCAATACATAACCTAAAATTTCCATCATTTTTCTTCACGAAAAGAACTAGGGCACCCCAAGGAGAAACAATTGAGAGTATCTACCCTTTCTTTAGCAAATCTTCTAGTTGCATCTACGACTCATTCAACTTCAGTGTTCTCATTCAGTAGGGAATCTTGGACATCGGGGTAGCTCCATGCATAAAATCAATAGATAAGTCAATATCTCTCTTTGGTGGAAATCCTATAAATTCCCCAAACACATCCTCATATTCCTTCAAGACCGGATAGTCTTCAATAGCTTCCACTTCATCCTTAGTTGGTTCTTCCATATGTGCTACATATATTTGGAACCCTTTTCTAAAACTTCTTTTAAGTTGCAATGTTGAAATCTCTCTTACAGATATATGCCTTGGAATAACTTGAATCATCCTTGAATTTCATTCCTCGTCAATACATGTGAAATCCTTGTTGTATCAATCTAGGACAACATGATACTTTTCCAACCAATCCATGTCAATCAAGAAGTGATATGATCCAAGCGGTATGATGTTCAAATCATCCTTAGCGTTGGCTCCATTCATGTTCACCATGCAAACTTTAACAATCCCATTGATTCTTATCTTGGTTCTAGTGGCTATCTAAACCAACCAAGA
>ML791342.1:0-26835 GCA_009831015.1 Picea engelmannii
GGAGAAGTTTACTCACAAAATCCTATTCCAAGGCACTAAATCCTAGACTAGTTTGTGCACCCTAAAAAATAAAATCGTGACTAATCAATTTTAGTTTAAAGTGTAAATTTTATTGGCCATGATTACTCAAAAGGGTATGGAAGTGAAACTCATGATATTATGACTCTGCAAGAAAATAAATATGAATATAATGCAAAGTCTAACTTTAACTTTTCAATGAATGATATACGTATAAAAATAGTGCAATTTTCAATTTCAACTCTGCAATTCAGAGGTAAAATGCAATCTTTCACTAAATGCCCTAAGCTAATGATAAAGATTCAGAAGACAAAAATGCCAAGCAATGCAAAATGCCTATTTTTTTGTATTTTCAAGATACTAAAAAGAAAATGCATGGACTGATAAGCAACCTAATATATAAATTCTACTGTGTATAAATGGAATAACTCAAGTAGAATACCAAGCAGCCAATCAAACAACCCAGAGTTCAAGGACAAATCAAAAATGAAAAAAAATGAGAAAGACTCCGCCCAAAAATTCATTTCCAAACAGGTTTCCTGTCAACCCAGAGAAGCTTAACATGCACTACAGAGACCTAAGAAGGCTCAACAACTATCAAATCCCACCCAACAATCACAAAACCAAACAAACAAGCAAGGAAAAGTGGTATACGCGACTGTTCAAGCAAAAAGTGCGTATATACGCAGCTTGCAGTGAGACAGTATGCATGTGTACGTGACTGTCAAGGAAAAATGCATGTATATGCTTTAAAACAAGGCCAGGCAAGGGCAAAAGGTTAAAAACTCAGACCCATAGTGAACAGAATCTGTCAAGCAGTGATACGACAAGAAACACAGAGGAAAGAGAGCAATGCATGGAGAAAAAGTACTCCAACCCTTAGAAAGAAGATCTCTCTCCAGTGGAGTCACCAATTCTATTACAAGGGAAAAACTCTTTATGGCCAGGGTAAACCACAACAGATAGGTATGACTGCATAAATCTACTCAATTCCAACATATGTTATATAAACTAATGTGTAAGCGAGATAAGAAAGAGGCCTACCTCGTTCCAACGTTTGAAGATGTCCACCGTTGAGCACTTCGACCCAAAGCTTTATACCTACGACAAGTTCTCAACAAATAAGTAGAGCAAGCATATGGTGATAATATAAAAGGTTAGCACATTAGATAGCATAATCCATCAGTAAACATTACAAACATTCCCATGGATAATAATCATATATTTGCATGATACCAATAGGACGGGAAATGAGTATTTCTATTAATAAATGATCAACATAAGTGATAACATTGTAGACTTCCATGTCGACACGGTTCGAAACCAAGAAACCAAGTTCCTTCCGACTTGGCCTCCACCACTTCAATCCTCCACCAAAGGCAAGCTCATAGAAGGGAGACAATGAGGTTCTCTCAACAATAAGGGAAGAGCTTGGGGGCTGAACACTATGTTCAGACTTGAGGAACAAAGGGATGCAGACTCAATATGAAGTAATTTCTCCAGAGTAACTTTGCTCTCAAAGTTGAATGCTTTCTTCGTTTTTCCATAGCTCGGAATTGGGCTCTTATAGCCTTTAAAATGCAACCGAAGGGTCGAGTCAGAATGTTTCCAGTATATGGAAGGCCAAGGATCAGAGATCTCCTGTCGTGACATGGAAACCTGACTTCATTTTTGTATTTTTTTGGCACAAATCCCGATGTACGCGGGTTGTAGTGGAGCAACCTATGTATACACATGTTGTATAGTAGATAGGGCGCATATATGTGGAAAATATGTATTTTTAGCTCTAGATTCATCAAAAAGGGATGACAAGTCTGCATAGGGAAATGGAAAAAGGCTCTCTGTGCAAGATAGCAATGGTGAGGCAAATCTTGCTATAACACTAGGGTTATGTTTTCTTCCTTTACTCTCATGATTAGTTTTATTTATAAGAGTTGCTTTTACTTCCCTTTACAATGTGCATTAATTCTCCTCACACAAGGATTCATGGAAGAAATTGGTAATAAAATTATTTACGAAAAGATTGTTAACATATAAATATATTAATCATAAATAGGTCGTGTTTATGTATATAAATTTCTTTTTACAAATGAAGTCTATCATCAATTTTTTTTTTAAGTGATACGTTATAACGACGCATGACAATTGATATGAATGTTGATTTGTTATAAAAGACAACCCATTGGTTTCTCACACGTGGATAATATAGTCTTGGAATATAATGTTACTCATGATTGTTATTATGATCCCGATTGTCATGTTTTGTTTTTGTTACAAGTGTTAAGAGATCATTGAGGGTAAGCCTAACCAAAGGGTTCGATGAAGACACCAGATCGTCAAGACCAGTTTGAAAAAAGAAGAAGGAAATCAACACGTAAAATATTGTGTTAAGAAGGTTCAAGATCGATGAGTATTCCACTAAAAGTATACTGCAAAAAAAAAAATGGCGCATGGTGCTACTAAGAAAGTATCAACGCAGTCCAGTAAGAGCCCGAAATTTCAAAGTTATTAAGAACCCGAGATTGATAAAGTAAACCCTAATTTTCCACACATTCACGATCACATATCTTAATGATGAAAAAAACATCAAATCATGGGGATATATCTCATGCATATAGTCTATGGTCAACGATCCACATGTGTACATGATTTAGACGATTCTCTACTCTCAAACCTTACTTAACATCTACTTTGCTTTCATCATCACACTCTGGATTCTAGAAGATGTGGCACGAGAATCATTGCAAAAGAATCCCATGAAATCACCGAGGGAGATTACTGTTTGGTAGAATTGCAGAGATCCAATAGTAGTTACACCAAGAAAGAAGAACATGTGGTGAATATATCAAGTGGAGGGGGAAAACTCTTCATTTTTCTCATCATTTTACCTTTCAAAATATTTCTCTTATTTATTTTATTATTGTTTATAAACTATCATTCAATACATGTGTAACAACTAATAAAATAAAACAATAGCGTAAGATAATACACATCTTGTTAGTCGTGTGTTTTATAATATTATCACTGTCCAAGTAAATAAAATTATCACTGCCAGAGTCCAACGCAAATGCCATTTTCCCATTTCTTAATTGATGTTTTTTCACACAATTTTTCAGTGATTGATTGATGCACATTGTAACAATTTATTCCAGTCACAATCACATTGACACAACTCATGCTATATTTTCTTTTTGTTATTTAATATTGAGTTTGATGTGCATAATTGGTGGGAGAAAGGTTAACAAGAGATTCAATGAATTCATGGAAAGAAGATCACAACTGATATTACAAAATCATTGTTTAGAGGCCAAAATATCAAGAGCACATTTAATGACCAACCATATCATAATAAAGTGGGAGCTTCTAGCTTGAGGGAAAGAGATAAAAGGTAGATCAAGGAGCGAATGAAAAGGGTGGAGGACAATGAGAGAAAAGTCCCACTCCATCGTGGCGTTGAACCTTGAGTTCATCATCACAAAGAGAGGTCGATCGTTGCATGAAGAAGCTTGTGCTATTGTGGTGGATCAACACTGAATATGAAATCAAAGGAGGCCACACTATCATGGTTTGAAAGGGATGATTCTATAATGTTTGTGGTGTTCGATTAATCGTAGCAGTTGGAATTTCTTGTGAAATAGGATATATTTCTCTGCCTTAAAGCAAGACTTCTTTTCTATTTAGCTGGAAAACTTGTGATTAAACTGTATATTTTTATCAATGAGATAATGAGTTTGAAGGCCATGTTTTATGTTTGGAAATTGATGGTGTAAATGGGCTATCTTTCTCTTTCCATACTTGTAGGTGAATGACTTGAAGTTATCATTTGGATTACTTGAATTTTCTTTCAGTTTTCTACTATTGACTTTTAGATAATAATCAGACACATAGTACATTATTTATTCATTCAAAAAACTATTTATTTAAAGGGATTAAGGAATTGTATTTAAGCTTAACAATTCCCTGATTTAGTGAACTATTTCCTATATCTTGTAATTATTCTTATATTTGTGGCCAAATTTATTCTCAACTTGTTCCTAGCTATGTAGGATGTATTATTTAGATATAGGATTGCATTTACATAATTAAGGAAGACTGCATTTAGAATTTAGGAAAACTTTAATGGAAGTCTCCTTTCAACGAGAAATCTCTTTTGGTGGCAACTGGGCCCACATACTAGTGTACGCCACCATACCAAATGAGTATAGGCCTAATTAGGGCCTTGATTGGGTGACGATCCCTTGTTGCACGAAGGAATTTTTCCGCCTGTCAACAATTGGTGCTAGAAGGAGGGCTAGATGACAAGCTAGCCTTGTGGAGTCATTCATTTTGAATGCGTTAACCATCAATGGCTCCTATTCTTATCCTTGTTTGGGAGTGTGCTTTTACTTCTCTTCAAGCAATGAATAATGTTCCCAAGAAGATAATTCATTCCTTGCTAACAATTGAATTTGATGGAGAAAGTCATAGGTCTGGTCTTGAATATCTTATTCAATTTATTTCTAATTACAAATCTCATAATAGTAATGATCTTGTCAAATGCAAATTATTCTCCCTCACTTTCAATGGTCAAATCAAGCTTTGGTTCAACTCTCTTTTGGATGATTTTATTTGAACTTTATTCATGTATGAATTTTATAATGCGTTTGGGAATTATGACTATAATGAGTTATGTGATGAATTGCATGAACTACAGAAAGGAGAAGACGAATTGATTAAGGGTTTCTTATCGAGATTCATGTATATTTGTCACATGTTTACTTTAGTTGATAAACCTTATCAAATTTAACTTATTGAAGTTTTCCTACATCTTAATTCTCTTTCTATTAAGCAAGATCAATTATATAGTTTTGAATTGACACCATGTTTTAATACTTACTTTGAAGTTAGATGTGATTCACATGAGGAAGAATATTGACCTAAGGAGGAAGAATTTATCTCTTGTAATCAACATTTTACTTCATAACCAACATCTTTTAGTTTAACTGCAGAGGATGAAGAATAATCTATCAGAGTTACACTTTTAGATCAGTCAAATCATTGTCTCATTGAGAGAATTTCCAAACCTTCTTACTCTGAAAATTTTGATGACGTGTTTCCTTGCTCTTTGATTGTTTGTGAACATAAACCTTTTATAGATAATCATTTGAGTTACAATATCTTAAAAGAGCATGAGGTAAACACTATTCAGTTAACAAAAGATGTTGTTGTAGATACACATGGTATTGAACATTTTACATCTTGCTTAATAGAAGTTAAAGTTGATTTTGATAAGGTTGATGATTTTATTTTTGATGTCAATATACTTCCCAAATCAAATCTCTTGAATGATACATTACTAATTAATCAAAATTTTGGAAAGAACATTTATTTCGATGAGACTGCTCGTAGAGAAGTCTATCATTCTTTAATTTTCAATAGCCATGATTATTTATATCTTGATATGTTTAATGCTCCTTATGTGCATATAGTTGTTCCCGATCCTTCTAGAATGTTGTCTCTAGGAGTATATTTTGTCGAGGAGTCAACTATCAACGATCTTCAGTTTGGGAATGATGAAATGGTGGATTTGAAGTCATTTCGGTTTCTCCCATGTCAACCTGTTAGATGTGAAAATGTTAGTCCTATGAAGGATAGTTCTAAAAGCATTTCTTTTCCAGATTCCCGCATAGCCCTTGATGCAAAAGATGATAGGCCTTATTGTTGTCATAAACAATTTTCTGACACCATTAGTTTTACTGATATTTTTCCTATAGGGGTGGATCATTTTAATGACATACAACTTGAGTATATTGATCCTTCTTAGAATTCTAGTCAATTGAAATATCAACCACAAGGTAATGAGGTATTCTGGTCTCAATCAATGTTTATGATAAATCCTCATTATATTATTCATTTTTTACAATCCAATGACATCTATAACAATGCAACATGCATTCAAGGTAAAATTCCGAACACTTTCACTTATAACCTCATCATATATGTTTTCTTCCCATAAACTCTCTTCAATAATTCAATACTATTAACTTTGAAAATTATGATAGAATTGGAATTTGGCTCGAGAATTCTTATGTGAAAAACGTTTCCGGTCAATTTTAAAAGAACCATTTGACACAGACTGAATATAGATGTTTTAATTCTCTCTTTTTCATAAAAGAATATTTGCTTGTTGCTTATTTTCGATGATCATGTGATTGCAGGATCAAAATTACTTGGATGGTTGCACTGGAAGTATGACTTCATGTAGTTTTTGAAAATCAATACAACGTAGAATAGTTTTAGTAGTATATTAGTTAGCTTAGTTTTCTTAGTTTATTTCTTTTGTAAATAATACATTTATGGAGTATTACATCAATTTCAAGATTGAAGATGAACCATCATCGGGATGCATTCATGGAAGTTTGCTTTACCTTTCTTCCCTCTTGGTTATTAATAATCTTGCTCATAATTTCATTGGTTAAACATTTTTTTTCCAACCCTACCTTTAAATTTTGATTATCAAATTAACATGAGTTAGTTTTGAAAAGTTTAGTGCGATTAGTCTTTTACAAAGATTGTGAAGCAAGAATAATTTAAGAAAACAAAATGAAATAAACTTGATGTAACCTTATTGGTGAGGTTCTTATAAGATTGATGCAGTAACTATGAGATTAGTTTAGGTTTCATTTCTCTTTTTCAAGATTGCTTTATATTTGCTATTTTTGGTGTCTCAATAAAAGGTTTGATAAACTACACATATTATGTTCTGGTTTTCGCATGTTTCTTTGATATCTTAATTGATATATTAGTATACTTCATGCCTAATTTTGGTTTGATTGGTTTGATTGATTGTTTGACTCCACATGGTCCTTTCAATTAGTTTAAACGGTTTTGTACATTTTATTTTGTTTTGGTTTTTGTTTGATTCTTTAATTTGAATTTATTTTGTTTTCAATTTTTTATATAGGGAAACTTTTCGAGGCTGCGTAATTGAGATCTCTACTTTGTTATTATTACAAATGGGGTTATATTTATTTGAAAACATCTACATCAAGTTTCAGATCTTTGGCATTGATTAGTGACTATGGTGGAACACTAATACCTATTTAAAATCATGATGGTATTCTTTAAGTAGAAGAAAGAGTTTATATCTATCTTTTCTTTGAATGCCACCCCTCATCCCACCACATTAAAGTAAACTTCTACATTGATAGTTTAAGGGCATTAAAGTAATTTTCTACATTGATAGTTTAAGGGAAACTTTTGGGGTCAAATTTTAAAAGTACCACATCTATTCTTTAAAAATCATCTTTGCTACCACCTCGCTTCCTTCACCCAATTGCATAATGCAATTTTTATAAATCAAATCAAAAGGGTGTAATTAATTAAAAAGGGAGTTGAAAGCACTACAAAATGTGGGAAGTACAAGTAAACCCGCTAGGGGTATGGACACTCACTGGTAGTGGGGCCATGCTTGTATGGTACCGAGACACCTTCGTTGGGGCTATGGACGTTCGTGGGAAACAAAACAATGTTGAGAAGAAGAGATATGCCATACACTTAGATAGATGCCTACTTATCATAAAAATCCACAGTTGTACCTTTTCTATTCAATAGTATGAGGATAGTATAAACTAAATTTTCCCTATTTTGGATTCATTGGTTAAAGATAGAGCAGATATTAAGTACTCAAAATTTTTGATTTATAATATTAAATTTGTCTTATGTGGGACCCACAAGATCTTACAATGTTTAAGAATATTTTGAAACTTATCATTTGGTTTTTAATAAATCAAAGCCCCATTACATTAACAACATAGATAACTAGTTCGCCCAATTAGTTGCCATTTGTTGAGCCCTCAACAACCCCCCTTAATTTTTGGAAAAAATAAAGCCCCCCCATTGAATTATGAAATTGTTGCCTTTTTCTTATATTTGATTATGTTTCTCTTGATTTGAAGGGATGGTTTGATGGTTTTCCTTTCTTGGTTATTTGGTTTTGAGTGCTTCTTATCTCGATTCTTTTTGGTTTATATTTCATGGAATAATGACTTGGTGATGTGACGTTGTTGGAATGAAGTCATTAGTGTAATTGCATGCATGTTCTGAATGGAGGTAAGGAATCATTGAATGCATGTAACTTAGTGACTGTGATTTTGGTGATAAGTTTGTTGCGTCACGAAAGCTTACCATTTCATCGCATTTCTTAGCATGCATAATGATTGTGCCATTTGAGTTTGTTTGCTTTCTAAAGATTTTATATAGTCATTTGGGCTTACTCAAAGTGGTTTCATACCTTTGTTTGCGTAAGAGTGGGTTATCATAATGTTTCGACACTTGCATCAAAATTTGGTTTTCAGTGCATAAATGAGTTAACTTGACATCTTGGCGGATTAAAATGATTCGAATAATAGCTAAATCTTAAAAGGGTTAATCCACATCTTGAAAGAATGTTCCTTAAAGTTTAGAGATGAGTCAATGATTCTTGATTCAAGCAAAAACATCAATTTTTACAAAGCTTTTACTTTTGTTAATTAATTAATTAATTAGTTTATTTTTTTTTTTCCGATGTTTAGCTTGTTCACAAGTTTGATTAAACTTGTTGCAATTGAGAAAAACATTATATGGCAATAATTTTACACATGATAACTGGATTGATTTCCTATTCCCAAAACACTGATAGTATTGGCTTCTACTCCTTTTGGTGATGGAACAAGAAGTAGTTTCTTTTGGCCGAATTGATTCAATAACCTTGGTTACTTTTACACTTATATTTGATTCTTCTTGAGGGTTGGCTTAATTAATTATTATTTTTTTCTTTTGAGCTTACACCATTTGATAGTTGAGCACTTGAGTCTATTTTATTTCTTTTGGTATTCATGCTTAAACAAGAAATACAAGTTTGCATAAAAAAAACATGTTTTGATTATTTTCACTGCTTAAGATTTGTATTGATCCAGATTATGTTCGGATTGAAATGAAAGCTGAGAAATTACAATGAAATACTTATGAAAATTGGCAGAAACAGAGAAATACAACAATACTTGATTTCTATTAATGAAATAATTGTAAAGACACTGTAAAAATACAGAGTGAAAGACTCGCTAGAAAGGTGGTAGCTTTATCTCTTAGAAGAGATGTGACAGATATGCTCATTCGCAAGAAGATAATTACAATGAGGCTCTGAAGGCCTTTTAATGTTAAACAGGAATGCAAAAACCCTAGACATAAAAAAACCTAACCCTGGGAGATGAAATGCCAAAAGTCACGTGGGCCCCGTTTGGGAAGTTAGTACATTAACTTCCCAGGGTCGTAACTTTTCATACGATCTCCGTTTTAGGCGCGTGATAACTCGTTGGAAAGGTCTTTTCGAGAACTACGCATTACATCGTCAAACTCTGACTCCGTCTACAGTTTCACTGTGGTGAGCCAAAATAACACTGTTTAGGGGCCCAAAACGGCCCTGGAAGTACAACAAGATGTGTTGACATGAAAACATACAAAATAAGCCAGTTGGATTAGGTGGGAGGCCACCAGTATCCACCTGGAAGATGTGTAAGGCTCCAGACAACCCCGGAAGTGTAGAACCCACAATTAAAAAGAAGTACAAAAGAACATGATGAACTAAAAACTAGCAAAAGGATCCAGTTGGAACAAGTGGGTGGACACCAATATCCACATGGATCAATCCTCCTCCCTTAGGAAGCAATGGTCTCCATTGCATTGAGTGCCCAGGGAAGAGGGGAAAACATGTTCTGAATCTCAATCTCGATGAGTTGCATGCTTTGTTGGAGAAGTTGTGCTGCTTGATTTGTGGAAGATTGTCACAAACCGGTTGCTGGTGGGGTTGAATATGCTCCACCAACTTGTTGTCTCTGGGTTTGACGAGGCATTGTGTAGGCACCATTGTAGGTGAAGAAACAATATATTCTTTCTCTTTGAAAATCTGTTTTTGATGGATAGAAGGTGTTGAGGCTACAATGGTGGTAGCAATATTCTGTGCATCCTTTGAACAAACTGTGAAGAGGATGAATTTTACAGTATGAGAGATTACCTTGCGGCACTGTTTTGGTGGAGCAGTATTCAAAACTACCTCTGGTATCCGATAGAGCTGACCTCCCAGAGTAATAATGACACTACGAGGTCTAGACTCATAGACAACATGACATCTCCACATATATGGTTGGCCCAAAACCACATCACAGACATAAAAAGGGGCAACATCACACACTACCTCATCCTTGAAGGGTTGGATGCCATAGGACATGCGACACTTCTGACTGACACAAAGATCTTGTCCTTGGTGAAGCCACCTGATGTTGTATGGCTGCGGGTTTGGTGTTGTCGACAAACCCAACTGTTTGACGGCCTTAGCTGAGATGAGGTTCTTCTGGTTACCGTTATCAACAATGAAATGCAATGGGGTCCCCTTCACCCACATCTGTGAATGGAAGAAGCGCTCCCCCTCTTCAGGATCTACTGATTCTTTTGGTTGAATTGTTGCTGTCACAACAATGGAAGTGAAGTTTGCGTCGATGATTTGTTTGTTTTCAATATTTTCTAGATCGGATTCCAAATCAGGGTTTGGCACCATGTCTTTTACCTCGACCACCAATGACTATTTCGAGTGACATTCATCAGTGTTATGGTAGGGGATTTTGTGGAAGTCACACCACTTCCCAGTGTCATTCTTCATCTTCTCTTTACCATATTTTTTTCTGTGTCTTGGACTGGCTGTCTAGAGTTTGTTGGTTAGGGTCGTCTCTACCATGCTTTGGTTGTTGCAGATTTGCAGACCAGAATTCCCATTTATTTTGGTGCCTAAATTTCTGCTCGATTTTGACAACATATTGATAGAAAAATCCCAATGATGATATGTTTAGGAAATCCATTTCAGTTTGGATGTACCTATGCAGAGCCCCACAATATTTTAGAACCAGATGCCGCTTGGAGTCCTTGATACCCAATTTAGTGCACAAGGTATGGAAAGTATTTGTGAACTTCGACACTGTTTGGCTCTACTCTTGCCGTAGTGTGGTCCATCTCGTGTACTGGTATTCATAGTTATTAACAATATAGTACTATTCTTTGACCGCATCCACAAAAAAATCCCAAGTGGGCTCGACCCCTAATCTGAAAAGATCTTTTGCACGACAATGGTTGAGTTATTAAGCATGTGTTATTTAACCAATTAGGAAGCTTAATGAAAAAGGAAGAAATGATGAGAAAACATAACAACCATATAGACATATATAGATTTGAAATGAAGCATAAACAACAACAAACCATGAACACCAATGTGATAACGAAGTTCGACAATCTCGCCTACATCTCTGGGCCTTTGTCTCAGTGGGTGAGGCTTTCTTATTTCTATTCAAAGCTCAATAAGTACATCACAAAAGTGCCATAAGGTTACAAAACTAATCTGGTCTTTTTCTACCAGATCTCTAGAACCCAACAGTAGAAAAAACACTCAAATCAGATGACCAGAGCTCCCAAAAATGGCCCGCAAAGGTGGGCTCCTCAACAACTTCCCTGCATAAAAATGGCTTTGGCTTGGCAAATATTTAGCATAAACCTTCTCTGAATCTCCCCCCATAGCCTCAATAAGGTGTGGTTTATATAGATATGAAGTTGGTAACCATATCCCAACTTTCCCCCAAGATCTGGCCTAAAAAAGGGCCCAATATCCCCCCAAAAGGGCCAAAAATATCCAAATCTGCATATAAAATCAATAAAAAATCCATATTCCAAAGTAAACAAACCCACTTTGCACATATATAGGGCACAACCCCTTATGCGTTGGCCATTGGTCGTATAGGCGGTGGCCATGTGGCCAGGCACTAACACCTGGTGGGCTATCTCCCCACTTCTCGTCTCTGGGTCATATGGGAAAGGCCATATGGCCTAGCCCTAGTCCTCCGCGCCCTTTCCTTCGGTGTAGCCCCCTCTATGCGACAACCCATGGTCTCGTGGCATGGGCCATGTGGCCATGCGCCCAAACTCTATGCCACATTCCGGTTCGTTGGTCTTGGATCCTAGCCCGCGGTCGAACCGGGCTAGCCCCCGCCGACTGGGGCTATCCCCCCAATCTCTGCCACAGTCAACTTATACCAATTATGCGTCGAATCTGCAACAAGTATCATGTGCAACCCATATGGTTAGCGCCCAGTTGTTAATTCGTTGGCGCCCGAGGAGGTCGGAGGTTCGAACCTCCCAACCTAACAAATTTTTACCTAGCTGTCATTGGGCATCCGTAGGGTGCCATGTGGAACCACCTGATTGGGCCATGTGGCGACCCAGGATTGGACCACATCATCAAACCGTATGCCTAGTCACCCTTCCACCTGTCCGACACGTCAGTAGTCTGTACGCCCAGTCACTCTGCCATGTGTCTTTCCATATGCCCAGTTACATGCCCAACTGTTGTCCGTATGCCACATGTCCATCTACCATAGGGACACATCACTATACAGACTGCCATGTGTCATCCGTACGGTGACACGTGTCAAATCGCACGGTGCCAACTCAACCCGAAAGTGACAAAACTGAGTGACACATGTCACCTCTTGGTGATGCCACGTCAACATGATGACATCATCATGATGTCATGCTGACGTGTTATGACGTCAATGTTGACTTTGACCTGGTTGACTTTTGACTTTTTGCCTGTTTGGCAAAGCGAACAAATCGCGATAACGTGAGCATACAATGTCTGTTTGAGCCTGTTCAAGTTGCTTCGGGTTCGTATCGATGAGGCCTACACACACTTCCGTTTTGAAGCCATTACGGGAACTTTGCTTTTTAGGCCTTTCTAAGCCCCATCAAGCTCCTGGATCCGATTCTGGATCACACCTCCCCACTAAAGGACCTTTTGGTCCCTAAAAGGTTACTGACCAGTCATCAAGCTCGGGATAGGCCACTCGGCTTGTTCCCTATCTCTGAACACTGTCCTTTGCACATGTCTCATCAAGATCAACTGTAACACAATCATGATAACTGGCAGCATATTGTTAGCCATTTGAACCCTGTCACATCTTACTGAAGCCACTATCATCCATGTAGACAACATTACTAATGATAGCATCAAAAATATGACTGTAAGTGAGATGATATGTTTGTAATATTTGCATGACATAAGCTTATATTGAAGCAAACTGTGATTGATTTTCCATTCTACAATCATCTCCCGTTCTTGCTTAAGATCTATTACTTGATTTGAAACAATTATAGGTTTGTTGCTTGCTTGAAATTCCTTCTTTAATTGTTCCATTGTTTGAAGAGTTTTATTTGCCTTTACATGATGAGAATGAACAACATATTCTTGACTTGCTTTAGTTAATTGATATTGATTCTTTTCCCTGTAGAAAATTTCCTTACGATCATATAAGTATGGACTACCTAAGACCATTCCACATTAACTTAGTGGCACTACATCACATGTTACCTCGTCCACATACTTAGATGAAATTGAAAAATTTAATGTGCACTGCTTGGTTATGTGCATTTGATGATTGTTTCTTATCCATTTAAGTGTGTAAGGCTTATGATGCATCTGTGTTTTTAATCCCAATTGATTAATCAATTCCTCTGAAATTAAGTTAGATTGAGATCCACTATCTATCAATGTGTCAACCTTAGTGTGTCGCATGATGACCCTTATGTGAAACAAGTTACTTCTACAATCAATTCCTTCACCAATTTTACCTGTCATACCCACCAATGAGACTTTAGATTCGTTACCTGAATCTGATCCCAAGTCTGTGGGTCGTGTTGTTGCTGCAACTGTTTGCCTCCATTTCTTTTCCTTGAACCACTTTGGCCTCTTCTCGGGATGCAATTTCCAACAATGGTCCTCACCATGCCCCTATTTCTTGCAATGCTTGCAAGATGGCTTCTCGTCCTTTCTTGTCACTGCATTTGACTTCTTGCCATGCCACTTCCTTTTGTCCTCTTTCCTCGAAGATGATTCCCCTGATACACCAACACCTATTTTCCCTGCTTCAATGTATGTCACTTGAACATGAACCTCATCAATATTAGTTGGTCCAAACATGAATACAATATTTCAAATATGTGCAGGTAAACCTCCTATATACTTCATAAGAGTTTCTTGGGTATGTAAGCAAATATCTAACATCAATGCCATTTTTTGAAAGACATTTGTGTATTCTTGCATTGTTTGTCCTTTTCTTAGTTTTAAATCTTTCCATTCAATTAACGCTTTCTCTTTATAACCCAAAGGACATAACTGTTTTCTAAGTGTAGAAATAAAACTTTGCCATGATGGAAATACATTACCCACTTGTTGCGTGCCATTTTGCAACTTACTTTGCCACCAGATGAATGTTGTGCCTGGAAGTCTCAATGATGCCAATTTGATTTGTGTGGCCTCATCCTTGATTTGTTGCACACTACAATAAACCTCCATTTGTCTGACCCAATTGTCAAGTCTCTTGGCATTAACTTCACCATCATACATGGGTAATTCAAATTTAACATCAAGTTTTAATAATGGCATTTCATTCTTATGTTTATGAACATGTTTTTTTGGATTGGATTTAGAACTTGAACTTGAAGAAGAAGGGGAAGAAGGAGGTGAAGATGGAGGTGAAGGAGGAATTTGAGGAGGATCCTCTTCTTCTTTACTTTTTCCCTTTGAAAATTCACCAAGAAATGGTCTCTTTCATTCCAAGTAATCTTCATACAAAACCTTCATCATCTCCGACATGGCGAAGAAAGTTTTTCGAAACTCTTTCTGATCCTGAGAAAGTCCCTGTTTCGATGCCATCTTCTTGCTATGAGAAGTTGTCTTTCTCAATCCAATCAATGGATTCTCTTCAACAAACTTGCCTTCACCATGGAGTAGCTTTTCCCTAGCTAACATGCAAAACTCAAATCCAAACGTCAACTATCTCTGATACCACTTGATCCGAAAAGGTCTTTTACACGACAATGGTTGAGTTATTAAGCATGTGTTACTTAACCAATTAGGAATCTTAATGAAAGAGGAAGAAATGATGATAAAACATAACAACCATATACACATATACAGATATGAAATGAAGCATAAACAACAACAAACCATAAACACCAATGTGATAACGGAGTTCGACAATATCACTTACATCTTTGGGCCTTTGTCTCAGTGGGTGATGCTTTCTTATTTCTGTTCAAAGCTCAATAAGTACATCACAACAGTGCCATAAGGTTACAAAACTTATCTGGTCTTGTTCTATCAGATCTCTAGAACCCAACAGAAGAAACAACACTCAAATCGGATGACTGGAGCTCCCAGAGATGGCCCACAAAGGTGCACTCCTCAACAACTTCCTTGCATAAAAATGGCTTTGGCTTGGCAAATCTTCAGCATAACTTTGCTCTGAATCCCCCCCCCATGGCCTCAATAAGGCATGGTTTATATAGATCTAAAGTTGGTGACCATCTCCCAACTTCCCCCCAAGATCTGGCCTAAAAAAGGGCCCAATATCCCCCCAAAAGGGCCAAAACTCTCCAAATCAGCATATAAAATCAATAAAAAAATCCATATTCCAAAGTAAAAAAACCCACTTTGCACATATATAGGGCGTAGCCCCTTATGCACTGGCCACTTTTCATATGGGAGGTGGCCATGTGGCCAGGTGCTAACACCTGACATGCTAGCTCCCCACTTCTCAGCTCTAGGTCATATGCGAAAGGCCATATGCCCTAGCCCTAGTCCTCCGCGCCCTTTCCTCCGGTGTAGCCCCCTCTATGCGGTAGCCCCTAGTCTCGTGGCATGGGCCATGTGGCCATGCGCCCAAACTCCACGCCACATTCTGGTTCATTGGTCCTGGATCCTAGCCTGCGGTCGGACGGGGTTGGCCCCCGCCGACCGGGGCTATCCCCCCAATCTCTGCCACTCTCAACTTATAACAATTATGCGTCGAATCTCCAACAAGTAACACATGCATCTCGTATGGTTAGTTCCCAATTGTTAAGTTGTTGGCACCCGAGGAGGTCGGAGGTTCAAACCTCCCGGCCTAACAAATTTTTACCCAACCATAATTGAGAATCCGCAGGGTGCCATGTGGCACCACCTTATTGGGCCGTGTGGCAAGCCAGGATTGGACCACATTGTCAAACTATACACCCAGTCGCCCTACCACCTGTCCGACACGTCAGTAGTCTGTATGCCTAGTCACCTTTCCACGTGTCAGTCTGTATGCCCGGTCACCTACCCAACTATTGTCTGTACACCACATGTCCATCCTCCGTAGGTCCACATCACTGTACAGACTGCCACGTGTCATCCGTATGGTGACACATGTCAAATCCGTACAATGCCAACTCAGTCCGAAAGTGACGAAACTGAGTGACACATGTTACCTCTTGTTGACGCCATGTCAGCATGATGATATCATCATGATGTCATGCTGACATCATCCTGACGTGTGCCGATGTCACCTATCGTACATGCTGACATCAACATTGACTTTGACTTGGTTGACTTTTGACTTTTTTCATGTTTGGCAAAGCGAACATATCACGATAACTTGAGCATACGACGTCCGTTTGAGCCCGTTCAAGTTGCGTTGGGTTTGTATCGACGAGGCCTATGCACACATACATTTTGAAGCCATTACGAGAACTTTGATTTTTAGGCCTTTCTAAGCCCCATCAAGCTCTTGGATCCGATTCTGGATCAACCCCATATATTATAGATTCCTCTGTGGAACTTTTGTCCCAATAAGTTTCCCACCAATGTTTGACATGGGGGAGAGCCTTGAGGAGTATGAAGGTGATATTTTCCCCATCGGAAAAAAATTGAACAGAGAAATAACCTTCTAATAGATTTAACCATTTTTCTAGGGCATCCACATCTATCTGAACTTCAAACATGGGAATATCAAAATTAATTTGTACCTTGGAGAGGTTCTTCCAAAATGGCCACTTGATGAAGATGCGCCTATTGCTATCGACAGGTGTTGAAGAATGTGTGCAAAATTCTCCATCATTTCGTCCCTCTATCGCACGAGAGCTTGCTCAAGCAGTAGGTTAATAGAATCTTCTACTCCACCGTCTTTATTTTCTTTCGCCATCAAGGTTTTCTTGGGTGTGCGAGAGTGATTGTCCTCAAGAGAGAAAAACTCGAGACCCAACTGGTTATACTCAGACCTCGTCAGGGACATGCGCTGAGAAACGATCAAGAGCAACCTGCTCTGATACCACTGATCTAGATTATGTTTGGAACAAAATGAAAGCAGATAAATTACAATGAAATACTGATGAAAATTTCCAGAAATAGAGAAACAAAACAATACTTGATTTCTATTATAGAAAGAATTGTAAAGAAACTGTAAAAATAGAGAGTGCAAGACTTGCTAGAATGGTGGTAGCTTTATCTTTGAGAAGAGATGTGATGTCTACACTCATTCAAACGAAGATAATTACAATGAGGATCTGAAGGCCTTTTTTTGTTAAATAGGAATGCCAAAACCCTAGACATCCATAAACCTAACCCTAGGAGATGAAACGCCAAAAGTCATGTGGGCCCTGTTTGGGTAAGTTAGTACATTAATTTCCCGGGTTCGTAACTTTTGCATACGATCTCCGTTTTAGGCACGTGATAGCTCGTTGGAAAGGTATTTTTGAGAAATACACATTACACTATAAAAATCTGGCTTCATCTACAATTTTACTATGGCGATCCAAATGACATTGTTTAGGGCCCCAAAACGGCCCTGGAAGTACATCAAGATGTGTTGACATGAAAACATACAAAATAAGCTAGTTGGATTAGGTGGGAGGCCACCAGTATCCACCTGGAAGATGTGTAATGATTCACACAACCTCGGAAGTGTAGAACCCGCAATTACAAAGAAGTACAGAAAAACGTGATGAACAAAAAATTAACAAAATGAGCTAATTAGAACAGGTGGGTGGCCACCAATATCCACCCGGATCATGTATATACTAGGGTTATGTTTTCTTCCCTTACTCTCAGGATTAGTTTTATTTATAAGAGTTTCTTTTACTTCCCATTACAAGGTGCATTAATTTTCCTCACACTTGTGATCCATGGAAGAAATTTGTAATAAAATTATTTGTGAAAAAATTGTTAACATATAAATATATTAATCATAAATAGGCGTTCATGTATAAAAAATTCTTTTTACAAATGAAGTCTATCATTAGTTTTTTTTTTTTTTTTTAAATAATATGTTATTACGACGAATGACGACTGATATGAATGTTGATTTGTTATAAAATCCCTAACCTATTGGTTTCTCACACGTGGATAATAAAGTCTTGGAATACGAGTGTTTGTTTTTAACGTGTATATATATATTACTCATGATTGTTATCATGATCCTCATTTTCATAAAGATTACTCATGATTTTTATCATGATCCTCATTGTTATAAATATTACTCATGATTGTTATCATGATCCTGATTTTCATGTTTTTTTTTTTTCTACAGGTGTTAAGAGATCATTGATGGTAAGCCTAACCAAAGGGTTCAATGAAGAGACAAGACAATCAAGACCAATTCGAAAAGAAAAAAAAGAAGGAGATCGACATGTAAAAGATTCCCTTAATAAGGTTCAAGATAGATGAGTATTCCACCGAAAGTGCAATTCAAAACAAACAATGGCACATGGCACTAGTGTGAAAGTATCAACACATTCCAGTACGAGCCATGAATTTCAGAGTTATTAAGAACTTGGGATTGATAAAGTAAACCCTAATTTTCTACGCATTCATGGTCACGGATCAAATGATGAAAAGACCATCAAATAACGGGGATATATCTCATGCATATAGTCTATGTTCAATCCCACGCTAGACTATATGCATGAGATATATCCCACGCTATCGTGGAGCTGAACCTTGAGTTTGTCATCGTAAAGAGAGGTCAACCGCTACATGAAGAATCTTGTGCTATTGTGGTGGATCAACACTGAATATGAGAACAAGGAGGCCATGCTATCATGGTTTGAAAGGGATTATTGTACAATTTTGTGGTATTCTATTAATCACAAAAATTGGATTTTTTTGTGAAATAGGTTAGATTTCTCTACATTAGAGCAAGACTTCTTTTCTGTTTAGTTGGAAAATTTGTGATTAAACTATATATTTTTATCAGTGAAATAATGAGTTTGAAGGACATGTTTTCTATCTGGAAATTGATTGTCTTTCGCTTTACATTCATGTAGGTGAATGAATTGAAGTCACCATTTGGATTACTTGAAATTTCTTTCAGTTTTCTATGATTTCCTTATATTTGTGTTTGAAGTTATTCTCAACTTGGTCTTAGCTATCTAGGATGTATTAATTAGACATACGATTGCATTTACATAATTAAGTAGGACTGCATTTAGAATTTAGAAAAGCTTTAATGAAAGTATCCTTTCAAGGAATAATCTCTTTTGGTGGAAATCGGGCCCAGATACTAGTGGACGTTGCCATAACAATGAGTATAGGCCTAATTGGGGCCTTGATCAGGCGATGATCCCCTGTTGCAGGAATGAATTTTTCCACCTGTGAATATGTGGCAAGTTGTACATGGATATTGTTCCTAAAGAGGTACATGAAAACGCTTAAGGGTTTGGTAAAACAATGAGAATTTCCTAAAGAGTGAATGATTGAAGGGTACATTGTTACCGAATATTTATTTTTAATGTATGATTTATTGAAACAAATGCATATATATGCTTCACTCATGTGGGACGATGATCATGACAAAGAATAATTATAAGTGGAAAAACATGAAACAAATTGAGAAACATAAGTTTTGAGAGGTAATATAATCATTTCACATATATATGGTTATGATTTGTTATTTAAGGAATAACAACATTCCTTGCAAAAATGAGTAATATTAAGTATTCATTGAGATTGCATATAAGGATGAATAGGATAAAATGCATAAATGAATTTTGTTCAATACATGGAGGATACTAGGAAATGGTGGTGATGTATGATTAGATGCATAAAAAATGATAGGAAGACATACAATATTTTAGAAGGTCAAACCCTCTTATTCCACTCCTAGAAGAATTATATTATCAATGGGCTATAGAGTGCACAAACACATGGGTGAAGGAGAAAATTTGGAATTTGGCACTAACTAACAAGGAAAGTGAATTAGATGCATTGAACATAGGAATTGGATGCAAAAGGAAGGTATGTGATATTTGCTTGATCATGAGATTAACTACATAAATTTTAATCAAACATATTTATGTATTATTACAAGTTTAAGAATAATTATTGATTTTAATATGAACTTTTTTATGTGCCTAAAGTTATGACCATATCCTATGACGTGGGAATATGGTCATCATTTTGGAGTGGAGAGTGTATACTATAGCAAACAAACATGTGATTGTGGAGTGTTTGTTTCATTTGATCAAACAATTCATGCAATTGCAAGAGATAAAAACCCAATAGAATAATAACTTGATTATGTTGGCACCATTCAACATCAATTGGGTTTAGTTAGGGTGGATGGGAGGAATATTGTTATCCTCCCCACCTCGGTTCAATTTCCATAAGTGACATGTTAAGCTCATAACGAGTATATTATTTTAATGGCTTCAAGCCTTGTTGTTGACTAGCCTTATGCCCTAAATATTCTAGGGTTTACCGTAGGTAACATCCTCAAAATGAAAGGAAATACTCATGGGTTTTCCCTAAGAATTCTAACCTAGAAAAAATAAAATGTTGGCACCAATCAAGAGATAATTGAGTAGAAATGTAGGTCCTTTAAATGTGTAATTCTAAAATGTACATTGATTGATATTTTTTATAGAAGGAGATTTGTTGGGGTGGTAGGTATGGGAGGAGTCTCGTTGATCCCGGAGGAAATACTATAGCTTCCTACACTTGGGGACCTGGGAATGTATCAAACATTTTTTCATAAGCTTATGCCTTATAGGAAGGTGTGCACATTGCAAAAGAACAAAATGTTTCTAAAATCATGGTTCTTGGGGACTCTATAATGGTTGTTTGAGCAATCATAAAAAAACATCAGTCTGATAATAATGACTTCAATGGTATTATCTGTGGCACCCTTTCTCTCATTGAATACTTCGACAACTTTAGAAATTTGCATGTTAAAAGAGAGCTAAAATCTATAGCAGACCATTGGGATAAGTTTAGGTTGAATTTGGATGTTGGTATCATAGAAACAAATGGGACTAGGGTGGCGTTTTCCATACCATAGTTGGAGATCTTCCTCTTTAATTGTGTTGACATGTGACAGTTGGAGTGGATCACAATTTTTTTGTACTCTCTCTCGCACATTCATGGAGTTATGGTTTTGGGATGGTTATTCAGTTTGTTTCGTGCTAGTTTGACCGTTTATGTGAACTCTCTCTGGTTATGACTTGCTCTTATTTGGTGCTTGAGAGGGTTTCTTGGTTTTTATCTCCTATTGGGTCATTGATTCTCAAGGAATTGTCTCAGTTTTTGGGCAGTGGAGGTGCTCCTTCGATGCTAGCTTTGTTGGGGGTTCAAACCAGGTCTATCTTGGTTTTCAGGCTTTCCTTTTTCGGGTTTGGTAATGTTCACCTCTTTTTCCATGAAGATCTTTTTATCCCTAGAGATTCCCATCCTTTGTTTTCTTTTATTAAATATGGAGTTGGATACCCTTCACCAAGCCCTGGGTGGTGGGTTTTTTCTGGTTGTTGGTTGTCGTGGTTAGAGATGGATCCAAATTGGAGCGATATTAATGTTGGTTATGGAGCTTGATTATCTTCCTGATTCAGAGGTCTTGTTTCAGTCACGTTTGGACCCATTTATTGACGAGGGGTGTGTGGGGGATTTCCCCCCCACATACCTTTCCATGGGGGTCCAAGGGGGGGGGGAGACAAATTTTGGAGCCCCTCCTTGGAAGGGGATTTGGGGGTAGTGCCCCTGAAGAAATTTTTTGGGAAAAATTGCCTTGTAAAATGTTGTAATTTTGTAGTCAATCTCGACTGTTCATTATAAGGTTGCAAATTTGAGGGTAGAAGTTATGTTAGTGATTTTTCCCCTAGAAGGAAACCCTCTTCTATATATGAGGGAATTGTATTGCGGTTGTTGATGAGAGCAAATATTGTATTCTGAGAGAATATACTGTGAGAGAAAGAAGAGGAAGTTACAACGGGTGTGCTGTAGGTTGTATCCCTTCATTTGATGGATAATAGTAAAGGAAGGACTTGGAAATTTCTCTCGTGGATGTAGCCCACACTGGGTGAAACACATATATCTATGTCTCTATTGTATTGTGTATCTTCTGTGTTTTATTTCCACATTTTTTTATTGTATTGCTCCGCTATATTGTTTTTTTAACAACTAGTATCAGAGCGAAAGGTAACTTGCAGGAAAAGAGGGTTCCCGGTTCGAGTGGGAGCAATGGCGGAAGATGGAAAATTTAGGGTTGAGAAATTTAATGGAAAAAAGTACCAGTTATGGAAGATGTAGATGGAAGATTATTTATATTAGAAGGATCTTTACCTACCATTAGGCAAAAAAGAAAAGCAACCGACGAGTATGAAGGATGAAGAATGGGAGGTTCTTGACAAAAAGGCACTGGGAACGATACGACTGTGCTAGGCAACATCGATGGCTTTCAATATTTCGAAAGAAAAGACAAGAGATGATCTGCTAAATGTATTGGATAAACTATATGAAAAACCCCCGGCTTCCAAAAATGTATTTCTAATGAAGCGTTTATTTAATATGAAGATGTCAGAAGGTGGGTTTGTTGTCGACCATTTAAATGAATTCAATACGGTTACTAATCAACTAAGTTCTGTAGGAGTGAAATTTGATGAAGAGGTTAGGGCTATTCTAATATTATTCTCATTTCCATAAAGCTGGAATGACTTGGTCATGGTTGTAAGTAACTCTATCTCTGGTTCAAACACTCTAAAATTTGATGATGTTGTTGGTGTTATCCTTAGCGAGGAAATCCAACGGAAAAGCAAAGGTGAGACATCAGGTAATGCATTGA
Organism: Picea engelmannii; assembly: GCA_009831015.1. Lineage (NCBI taxonomy): Eukaryota > Viridiplantae > Streptophyta > Pinopsida > Pinales > Pinaceae > Picea > Picea engelmannii. The sequence goes on from ML791342.1 coordinate 22,980, forward strand.
CCGTGGAGAACAGGGGAAGACAAAAGGATAGAGGGAAGAGCTTAAGGAATTACAAGAATTCTAGGAAGGGCAGATCTAAATCTAGAATAACAAAGATAAAGTGTTGGAATTGTGGGAAGAAAGAACATCTAAAGAAAGACTGATGATCTCCAAAGAAACAAAGAGATGGACGACAAGAGAAAAATCAGGAAGAAAATGTAGCATGTGATGTGTTGCAAGATACTTTGATTATTTCTTTAGATAATATTACCGAGTCTTGGGTAGTAGATTCAGGGGCTTCATTTCATGCCACACCTCATAGGAAATATTTTCAAAATTATGTTCAAGGCGATTTTGGATAGGTTTATTTGGGTGATGATGAACCATGTCAAATTGTTGGAATGGGTAAGGTACAAATAAAACAAAATAATGAAAACCAATGGGTACTGAAAGAGGTGAGACATATATCATATCTAAGAAGAAATCTAATTTCAATAGGCCAGTTGGAAAGTGAAGGTTGTATATCTACATTTACAGATAAAGCATGGAAGGTCACTAAAGGATGACTCGTAATGGAAAAATAAGAGAAGATAGGTACATTGTATTTATGTACTGGTAATGTTGTCTCTTCAATCTATTTAGATTCTACATGTGTGGATACAACACTGTGGCATCATAGGATTGGACACATGAGTGAGAAGGGGGTGCAAATACTTCACAAAAGGAATTTGTTGCTAGATCTTAAACAAGTTGATTTGGATTTTCATGAGCATTGTATTTATGGAAAACATAAGAGAGTTAGATTTCTCAGAGTCCGGAAGGAAAAGAAGAGTGAAAAGTTAGAGCTTGTGCATATAGATGCGTGGAGACCAAATTGTTATAAAAGTAGGCATACTCATTTAACCATAGACAATATAGCAATATTGTCACCCAACCATAGGCCGAAGCCACCCCCGAGCACCTTAACCTTGACAGAGAGAATAATTCCGGAAGAAACCCTAGAACCAATATCCAATCAATGTAGCATACCTCTCTCCAGGGCTAGTGCACAAGGCAGAAAGTCCAAACCATAACCAAGAGAAATTCCAAGCCTAAAACCGAAAATACAAGTTGCGGTAGCTGCAGTTGCAACTACTCTCTAGACTTGCGCACTTACTAAATTTCTGCAGTGCGCACTAGATTTCTGCAGTTGCAAGCTGTGTGTGTACAAATGAGCTTTGACATTCTGTATTTATACTACTCTTTCTTAGCTGTCTGGGCCAAATTCTCTTTCTGGAGGCTAAATACTCAATATTAATTATTTTCTTTAGTCGACTTGTCTTCTAGGGTTATGTCCAATGATTTAGGGTTTCTTCTTCCTTCCCGAAATATTCTATTCTTGTCAAGGTTACATGTGGAGGTTAATACCTCCTGCAGCTACCATAATGTCAGCACTCCCTCCTAGATAGGGAGGTATTGAAGGCAATGGTCTTGAGCACAAACATACCATTCAACTGGTATCATCATCATAGCCAAACAGACTATCTCATGATTAAATCACGAGCAACATTGTCGCTATCAGTATCATATGACACCATCAACTACATCATCTCTCTAAGCCATACTCCATCTGAGTAATGATGTTGATTCATTGTTGAATAAGTCACTCACTCCATAGAGTGATACAAGAATTATTCTTCTAATCCGGACATATGTACTAGAAGAATAATTGTTCCAACAAATGTTGGAAGCCACACCATGGGATACAAGGACTATTCTTCTAATCCGAACATACGTCCTAGAAGAATAACTGTCCTAGACCATACATTGACTATCCATCTAGCTGTTAATCATTTCCAACACTACCTATAGTCTCCAAGGCAATCAAAACAATGCCATTCAATAGAACACCTCTATGTCTATCCATAGTAGTACACAACTACTATCCAGTGGTACAGAACAACTATCTAGTGGTACGTAACCACACCAAGTAGCACATGAGTACTTGATAAGTGACACATAGTCACAAACAATGGAACACAACCAACACATTGGCATACAACTAGTGTCCAGATACATACAATCTCCATAGTGATCATATCATCCGATATCAACTTGCATAACAATATCATGATACAAACTGAGTCATCTGGGCCATTCTTCCACTCACATCTATGAGATCTGGAAGAGCATCTTCCCTCAGAAGGTAAAACATCAGCCATGGGCTATCTAGACTATTATTCTCAAGCATAGAAGAATAACTATCCCTGATTTATGAGCCTGGACCATTCACCTAATTGGGCCATTCCTCTGGCACTAATCATAGTGCAACCCAAAGAGAATGAGTTTTCCCTAGGGAATGCCTGTCCCTGATTGCTGAACCTGGACCATTCACCTAACTGGGCAATTCCTCTGGCACTAATCATAGTGAAACCTGGAGAGAATGAGTCTGCCCTAGGGAATGTCTGTCCGGACCATTTCCTGAGGAAATAACTGTCCTGCACCAACTTCCAAAATGGGCCATTCTTCGAAACTGGTCACAATTGTGAACTTCGGAAGAATGACTGCCTCGCAAGGCAGACCATTCTACTTGACCACTACTCAAAGTGACTGCTAAGAAGAATGAATGTCCTAGACCATTCCCCCATGCTGGACACAAGGGGAATCATTGTCTATGGTACATCAACAATCTATTGAACCATTTTCATTACGAAAATGACTGTCTGATATGGACCATTTTTCAAACTGGAAAATGCTTGTCCGTCAGAAATATTAAACCCCTTTCAGAATTGGAAAGGAACTGCTCATCCTGGACCATTTTTCGAACTGAAAAATGACTGTCCATAAATTAATTACACGCCAGTGCTCCCTCCCAACATGGGAGTAATATATTCCTTTTTCAATAAGGAAGTTGTCTCCACGAGCCCCAACTTGTTTCTTAAGTATGAAAAATTTTCTTCTTGGACAAAGGCTTTACCAAAATATCTACTATCTGCTCATGTGTGGAGATATATTGGAGAACCACTTCTCTTTTTTGGACTTCATAACAAAGAATATAATGCTTGATCTCAATGTACTTCAGTCTGTCATGGAACACTAGTTTTCTTTGAAGGCTTCATATAGCTCCGATCATTACAAAATATCATGGCCGAGTTCAACACTTCTGTTTCCTGCTAGCTCATGACATCGTGGCAAAGATCAAACTGAAACACATCCAAGTAGCACTTCTTCTGTCATCATGAGAGTTTTCCATGGATTAACAATCCATCATCTTAGACTTTTGAGTAACTATTCTGATACGCTATCTCTGTTATAGAAAGTTTTCACCACGCTTCTGTTGTATATGAGATACTCTGCATCAGGTTGTTTGAATCCATACAAGGTCTTATTATATCTGCATACATGGGTCTCTTTCTGGTATAAACTTCTTTCTCACTTGATTTATTTGGGAAGAACAATCTTTTACATGTAAATTCCAATCCATGGATAATGGTGAGTTATTGTTATAGTTTTTCTCCCTCCTTCTGGAAGAACCTATGAATCTCACAATGCTTCCATTCACAAGTCCTTTTCACATTTTATTAAATACATTGTTCTTTATCATAACTTCCATTTCTTCTCCTTGATTGCTTCTAGTGGGTTCAAACCAAGCTGGTAGTCTTGTGATTCTCGGTATAATAACCAGTCATTCTGGATGTTGGAGTTACTTCACACACACCTAGGATTTCTTTTTCCTAAGGTTTTTTTATTTGTTCATTAGTCATAATTAGTCATTATCTAGTCTCCTATATTTTAGGAGAGAATATTCCACCCAGAGAATATTCTCTTTCAGTTCACACTTCAGTTTGACTAGTTGAGTTGAGTTTAGATGTTGCATTGGGATCATCACCATGCAACA
>ML791342.1:26986-73455 GCA_009831015.1 Picea engelmannii
CTAGTTAACTCAACTAGGTGGCAGTTCACTCCCGTAACTGCCTGAGAGACTAGAATAGGTGGCAGTTCACTCCCGTAACTACTGGTGTGTGTCCAGATCACTCTAGACCACCACTATGGCGACTTGGTTCACCTCAAGTCAAACTCATTGAGTTATACAGAGTATATCATGTGTAAATTATTCATAATTCATAACGGTTAATGAGAATTCTTTCCATTCTTTCTCTTCTTCTTCTTCCTTCTCCAATTCTCTCTTCAAATGTGTGTATTATTGTTTAGCTAGATCTATTCTGTCCAGGTTCAACACATTTACATGGTATCAGAGCCGACGGGCTGCTAAGCAAAAGCTACACCAAATTTTTTTTGCAGGTACAAAAGATTGAAGACAACAGAAAGATGGAATTCCAAAAAGAATTCATTCTTACACCTTACAAATATGCATGGAAGGATAAAATAGCCATACATCTCTGATCTAGAGGGTTGTATAGGTTAACCATGAATACAGATACAGAACCGACATCAGCCATAGAAAAATCCAAGTACTTAAATCGCATGGATGAGGCACTCGAAACAATTTGCAGTCTTATTTCTCCCGATCTCCTTTTTCATATATCTTCCTGTAAGACTCCCAATTAAGCCTGGACCATCTTGGAAGGGCTCTTTGGAAAACAGGATGAGATGAGCGGACACATGATGGAGGTGGAGCTGCTCACATTGGATCCAAAAAGCTTCGAGAATATCTAAGATTTCTTTACAAAATTCAAGGATTTACTGTCGCAACTCAAAGCTTGTGGGGTTGATAAATCGAAGGAGGAGAAACAAATGGTTCTCGCCATTCTCTCCAAGCTTGGTCCTAAATTCTGAGTATTCGTATCTACATTCCATACTGTCAGATTCACCTCTGGAGCCACCTGGAAGATGCCTTCTCTTGAGGACTTTATCAAATCCTTGACACAAGAGCAAACCAAACTCATCAACATGGGCGCAATCAAAGGCCCAAGGGCACATGCACTCACTGTGCATGAGGGCAGCCACAAATATAAAAAATCTAAAGATAAAGATAAGCGGAAATCTCATGCACATACGAAGAAGGAAGGGTACACAAAACCTTTCACCGATGCCTCCGGATCCAAAGGAGAAAAGGGAAGAAAATGAGAGAAATTCACAAACTGTCACAAAGGATTCCATTCGGAATCCGCATGCATGCAAAAACAAATAGATATGATGTCTCAGATACTTCAGCTAAACAACCTTGGAGATCGCATCCCCGAGGGTGCAAAGAAGAAGAAGCCATAAGATCCGAATTCCAAGAAAGGCAATTCTAGCCATGCCTTGATTGCAATCAACTCCTCTCCCGATGCTTGGATCGTAGATTCAAGAGCATCACATCACATGTCTACCTCAGAATCAATCTATTCTTCTTTGGATGCATGCAAAGGTCCTCCTATTTTGATGGGGGACAACTCTTCTATCGAAGTCATTGACAAAGGAAGGATTGAACTCACCAACGGGAGCTTCGAGAACGTGTTGCATGTTCCCAAGCTTTCTGTCAACCTTCTCTCCATGTATCAGATGACGAATTCCGGCACCGAAAAGAAAGTCGTATTCACACCAAATTCCGTGGACATATACAACATGCAAACCAACTCCAGGGTTGCTACCGGTGAGGTAAATCATCAGTCTAGATTGTATACATTTTCTGAATTCATTGAGCCTGATTCTGCTTTACTGCTTACTCATGCTCATGAAAGTAGTAGGATATGGCACGAAAGGTTTGGACATTTGAATTTTAGATACATGCAATAGCTTAGCAAGCACAGATTAGTTAATGGTCTACCATACATCCTCTTCTCCAAGGAAGTATGTGAGGGATGTGTTCTTGGAAAACACCCTAAAGAGAAATTCGTCAAAGGAAAGTCTCAACGAGCTTCCGCACCTTTAGATCTGATCCATAATGACCTCATGGGTCCTTTTCCACATCCATCGATCAATAAAGTGAGGTTTGTTCTCATTTTTGTTGATGATTTCTCACATTTTACTTGGATCTACTTTCTCAGGCAAAAAACTGAGGTCTTTCAACACCTCAAAGATTTCAAAGCTTTGGTTGAGACACAGTCTGGAAAGAAGATCAAATTCCTCCGAACTGATAACGTGGGAGAGTATGTGAGTCATGAGATTCGTAATTTTTTCCATGAGGCAGGGATTCAGTTGCAACATACAGTTCCCTACACTCCGCAACAAAACGGAGTTGCCGAGCGGAAAAACAGATCTCTAAAGGAGATGACATCTTGCATGTTGCATGGAAAGTCACTACCACAGAGACTATGGGCTGAAGCACTTAACTATGCAACACACATCCAAAATAGATCTCCTCATAGATATGTCAAGGATAAGACCCCCTACGAGGCTTGGAGCGGCCTCAAACCAGAAGTGGCCCACTTTCGCATTTTTGATTCACGTGCATGGGCCCAAATTCCCTCTGAAAAGAGGAAGGCACTTGATCCATAGAGCATTGAGTGCATTTTTGTTAGATACCCCAATGGTGTGAAGGGATATCGACTTATTGATATTCCTCAGACCGACTCATCATTGAGAGTAGTGTCCAATTCGAGGAAAGTGTCTCGCATGTACCTCAACAGTTGCATGTAGACACCTTCACTCTTCCACCTGTCCGAGATGATGAACATGCACATGATGAATCTTCTTCAGATGAGAGTCATGATTTAGAGGACTTAGATGATTCAGATTCAGAGTCAGTGCAGTCAGATGCAAAGTCAGAGCATCTAGATGCAGTCACAGAGCCAGATCAGAGGCCTAAGTGGGCACAAACTACTCTTCAGGATGCAGGGGATCTTGTTGGTGATCCAGCTGATACTAGGAGGACTCGATTTGATTTCGAGGAGCCTCCTATTGCATTCACTACCACTGAACCATTGCCTTCCAGGCATCTTTTCTTGGTTCAGTCTTTAGATCCACAGTCTTATGGCGAGGCTGCTGGAAATCCCTTTTGGGAATCCGCCATGCAGGAGGAGTACAACTCCCTCCTCGAGAACCAGACTTGGGATCTGGTTCCCCTTCCTTATGGGAGGAAACTTGTCAGATGTAAATGGGTCTACAGGACCAAGTGCGCAGCGGATGGACAGATTAGTAGATACAAATCCAGGCTTGTCGCCAAATGCTCTTAGCAGGTTCATGGTATTGACTATGATGAGACCTTCACTCCAGTTGCGAAGATGGATTTCATACGATTGGCACTTGCCATTGCGGCAACCAAGGGATGGGAAGTCCATCAGATGGACGTGAAGAATGAATTTCTTCATGGTGATATCTCTGAGGATATCTACATGGAGCAACCCCAGGGATTTATGCAGGACTCATCTTTGGTCTGTCGACTGAAGAAATCACTTTATGGCCTCAAGTAGGCTCCGAGGGCATGGTATGCCAAGATGGAATCCTACCTGTTGTCATAGAACTTTGTACATTGTAAATTAGACCCGAATGTATACATGCTCAGGACGACTGATTCACTTCTACTTTTAGTTCTGTATGTCGATGATTTGCTGATCACGGGTTGCTCAACTTCAACGATTGCTGCAGTCAAGATGATTCTTCATGACATGTTTTTGATGATGAACATGGGTCGGCTACACTACTTCCTTGGACTTCAGATCAATCAATATGCATCATGCATCAAACTGTCTCAATCCAAGTATGCACTAGATCTCCTTGAGAGATTTCACATGACATAATGCAAGTCTGCTCCGACTCCTTTCCTATCAGGAGTCAAACTTGAGGATGGTGGGGAGACTCCATTGGTTGATAACACACTATACATATAGCTAGTGGGGAGCTTGTTGTATCTCACACACTCCAGACCAGACCTCTCATATGCAGTTGGCGTAGTTTCCAGGTTCATGTAGGAGTCGCATGAGCTACATTGGAAAGCTGCAAAGCATATCCTTCGATACGTACAAGGCACCATCACCTTTGGGATTCATTATGCAACATACTCTATGTTAGATCTCATTGGTTTTACTGATTTTGACTGGGTTGGCGATAACATTGATCGCAAGTCCACATCTGGTTACTGACTCAGTCTTGGTTTCGGGCCTATCTATTGGTCGAGCAAGAAGAAAGCTGCCATTTCTCTATCTTCAACCGAGGCAGAGTACAGAGGGGTAGTTAACATAACCATTCAGGCTATGTGGCTACACCATTTTCTCACTAAGTTGGGAATTCAGTTTCATCGGTCGATCGTCATCTAGTGTGACAACCAGAGCACTCTGAAGTTCTCCAGAGATCTAGTTCAGAGGCAGTGAACGAAGCACATCGAGATCCACATGCACTACATCCGAGACTTAGTACATGAGGGGATCATCGACTTATAGTTCTGTCCTTCAGCAGAATATACGGCATACATTTTCACCTAGACCTTCACTGAGCAAAAATTCCATTCTCTGCAAGGTCGTCTTGGAGTGAAGGACACAGTTGCCTAGCAACTGTAGTTCTTCTTTTTACATACATTGTACCTTGAGGGGGGGTTTTTCCCATGAGGTTTTTTGTCTTTTCTCACTTTATTTTCAGTGTATCTTTTGTACTTGGGTACCTAACATGGCCTCGTTGCCGAGACCCAATCTTTATTTTCACCATAGTGATGTTCAAGGGGGGTGCTGGAGTTACTTTACACACACCTAGGATTTCTTTTTCCTAAGGTTTTTTATTTGTACATTAGTCATTATCCAGTCTCCTATATTTTAGGAGAGAATATTCCACCTGGAGAATATTCTCTTTCAGTTCACACTGCAGTTTGACTAGTTGAGTTGAGTTTAGATGTTGCATTGGGATCATCACCATGATAATTCGACCTTACCTTGGTATCACCACCAAAGTGGCACATTAGCCTTGATTCCTTGAGTTAACTCCTCACTACTTTCTGTTCAGTCAGTTAACTGAAGACTAGTTGACTAGTTAACTCAACTAGGTGGCAGTTCACTCCTGTAACTGCCTGAGAGACTAGAATAGGTGGCAGTTCACTCCCGTAACTGCTGGTGTGTGTCCAGATCACTCTAGACCACCACTATGGCGACTTGGTTCACCTCAAGTCAAACTCATTGAGTTATACAAAGTATATCATGTGTAAATTATTCATAATTCATAACGATTAATGAGAATTCTTTCCATTCTTTCTCTTCTTCTTCTTCCTTCTCCAATTCTCTCTGCAAATGTGTGTATTATTGTTTAGCTAGATCTATTTTGTGCAGGTTCAACACATTTACACTGGATTTTATTTCTTTCTTGGAATCTTCATGTTCTTCCTCATGTTTCTATTTAGCTCTTATGTCCATGGATTCTTCTATAGATTCCATGCCCCGAAGATTCCAACCTCTTCCTTTCATCATAGGATCATGGATGTAGATGGACAAATAAGGATACTTTAAGGCTTCTTTTTGAAGAAGACTTCTTTTGAACACATGCTGCTTATCATGGCTGATACTTTCAATGGGAAGATGGACATATACTTCATAATCCTCAATGGATCATATCATTTAGGATTAGCTCCCTCCTAATACTTGTTTCATGTATGAATGCATGGTCTTGTTTTGGAATTCTATAATCAACTCCCTCTATCTAAGAGGGTCCATGCTTTCGTATGCATCCTTATTTCCTTCAGCAAAGTGTCACAAGTATTTTTATAATTTCCGCTTGATTGCTGACTTCTTTCTATTTTGACTTCTTCTGGGTCTCTTTAAGTTTGATTCTGATTTCGACTTATCTGGCAGTTTTACTTATATAATAGCTTCCACATGAATTGTTACTAGGGAACTATGTAAACATGGTATGTACAAGGACTATGTTAGAGAAGAATATTGTTACCTTGACTAGAAGAAGAAACATGCTTCATCTTGTTTGACTTTCTTTGAGGGTTCCTTTTCTTTCGAAACCGTTTCTTCGTGTGTTTCCTTCCTTTTCTTTAAATTGGGACAATGATTCTTGTAGTGACCATATTTTCGACAGTTGAAACATTGTATTTTTGACATATTGTTCTCTTGATTTGGTTTCGTCCTTGAGTCAAACTTCTTCTTATTCCTTAATTTCTTGAACTTTGTTGTATATTCTTGATCATCATCTTTCCTTTGGAATTTCTCTTTTGCACCAATCCTTGATTCTTCTTGTGCACAAACAAGTCCAAAGTTCTTCAAATGTGGGATACTCCTTTCTTGTGTTCATGCTTGCGGAAAATGCATCCCATGTCTTGGAAAGGCCATTGAGTACTGTATTTACCAGTTCCTTCTTTGAAATGATTTCTTCAATAGCTTGTAGTTGACCTGTTAACTGAGAGATTCTCACAAGGTATGATGTTATGATGCCATCATCATTCATTTTCATGTCACAGAACACATTCTTTAGAATCATTACTTGTCCAATGTTTTTGATTGAGAAGAGGTTAGTTAGGGCATCGTACATATTCTTAGATGAGTCAAGATGAGAGATTTAGGGTATCAAGTGGTCTTTTATAGAGTCCACTATGATACTCATGGCATTAATGTCATTTTCCTTGAACTTTTTCACAATTGCAACGTTATGAGGTTCCTTCTCTTTTCCTTCTTCAAACTGTGGTTCCACGATCTTTCCTTTCACGATATCCAACACTTTATTCTTGGCAAGGATCAGGTCAATACTTGTCTTCCATGCTCTAAAGTTAGAAGCCCCTTCTAACTTGTTTTGTGACTTCATAGAGTAAGTCATCACTGCTTTGAATTGGTCAACCTTTGACTTTGACCAAAAACTCAAACTTGACGTCTTATCTTGCTGAGAGTACCAGGAGGTGCGCTAGGTTAGGGCACACTAGGCTATCCAGAAATTAGGTCAATCTCTTCACTTAAGATGCCTCAACAAGAGGGTTAGGGTTTTGTTGCTGCAACAAAAACTTTGACTGCAACTGCAACTGTAACTGAGCAAATCCTCCCAATCTATCTTCCAACGGTTAGATTGTTTGAAGATAGTGTGATCCCATAACCTGTAAAAAACGTAGGTGTGATCGTTTAGCCATAGACAATATAGCAATATTTTCACCGAACCATAGGACAGAGCCACCCCTGAGCACCTTAACCTTGATAGAGAGAATAATTTCGGAAGCAACCCTAGAACCAATATCCAAATAATGTAGCATACTTCTCTCCAGAGCTAGCGCACAAGGTAGAAAGTGAAAACCATAACCAAGAGAAAGTCCAAGCCTAAAACCGAAATATAAGTTGTAGTAGTTGCAGCTGAAACTACTCTCTAGACTTGCGCACTTACTAAATATCTGCAGTGCGCACTAAATTTCTGCAATTTTTAGTTGTGCGTGTACAAATGAGCTCTGGAACTCTGTATTTATACTGCTCTTTCTTAGCTTTCTGGGCCGACTTCTCTTTCTGGAGGCTAAAGACTCAATATTAATTATTTTCTTTAACCGACTTGTCTTCTAGGGTTATGTCTAATGATTTATGGTTTCTTCTTGCTTCCCAGAATATTCTATTCTTGTCAGGGTTACACGTGGAGGTTAATACCTCCCACAACTACCATAATATCAACACAAATCATGTATCATCTATTGGTGACTCTCATTATTATGTTACTTTTATTGATGATGTAGTAGAAAACTTGGGTTTATTGCATTTGAAAAAAATCTGATGTTTTTTACACTTTTAAGAAATGGAATGATTTGGTTAAGAATGAGATAGGAAAAAGATTGAAGCGTCTCATATTAGACAATTGAGGTGAATATTGCAGCAAGGAGTTTGATAATTACTGTTCATACCATGGGATTTGTAGAGAGAAGACAATTCCAGTAACACCACAAGAAAATGATGTGTCAGAAAGGATGAATAGGACAATCATAGAACGTGCAAGAGTGTGAGATTGCATGTTGGGTTGTCATTATAGTTTTGGGTAGATGATGTAGATACTGCTATTTACTTGATAAATAGAGGGCCTTCAAGCTCCTTGGATGGTGGAATTCCATAGGAGGCATGGACAGGTAAAAAGGTAAACTACTCATTTCTGAAGACTTTTGGTTGCGAAGCATTTGCCCATATTGATAAAGAAAACAAAACAACGCTTGAGGAAAAATCCAAGAAGTGTACCTTTATTGGATACATTGTTAATGGTTTTGGTTATTGCTTATGGGATTATGAAAATCATAAAATCATTAGGAGTAGAGATGTGGTATTCAATGAAAAGGTCATTTACAAAGATCAGTTGTAGGGAAATAAACACGAAAATGAAAACACATAATACACAATACCATGAAAATGTACAACAACAGGTACCAGAAAATCAAAATCAAAATATACAACAAGAAAATCAGAAAATCAAAATGTATAACAACAGGAGCAAAAAGTACCTCAAACTCCTGCAAGTTTTGTAAGAATATCTACGAGGTTAAGTAGATACCTTGAATGATACTCTCCTTCATTGTATTAGTTATTGTCGACTAATTCTGGTGAACCAGAAATTTATGAAGAGGCAATGCAGGTAGACACTAAAAAAAAGTGGGAGCAAGTCATGAAAGAGGAAATGAATTCCTTGGTAAATAACCAGACTTGGGATTTGGTTCAGTTGCCTGCAGGAAAAAGAGCATTGCAGAATAAATGGGTTTACAGGTTGAAGGAAGAAGATGGAGGAAAAACGTGATACAAGGCTAGACTTGTTGTAAATGGGTTTGCACAAAAGAAACATATAGATTTTGATGGAATATTTTCTCGTATTGTTAAATTGACTTCAATTAGGTCTATTTTAAGTCTAGTGGTAGTAGAAGATTTACATCTTGAATAGTGTTGACGGGCGTAATTGACACACCGTCAATTGGAAGGTCAAATACAAACCGGGGTTGTCTAAATAACCGAAGTCGTTTGGAGTGAAATGGCCTGACAGGTTTAATGGTTCCGTTGGCCAACTAAAATCCTAAAAATAACAAAAGAAAGAAAACTAATCCAAAAGAAATTACGGCACTATGTACATGAACTAGATTATGTACAAGTGTTAAAGCAAAAACATAAATATGAACATGTGATTATGAACATGGTATTTACAATTTGCAAGTTTTGGTGGATGTCTTGGGAAATCAAGGTTTTTTGCAATTTTTTATGAAGTATATAAAGAAAGCACATACATTTTATATATTCTGTTTAATAATTAAAAAAAAATCTAAAAAAAAATCTAAACTACTAATACAACATAATTTGAAACGAGAATAGAATAACATTCAAAGCCAATATAAATTGTTTCTATTTCATTAATGAATAAACTAATAACATAAATAGACTATGAGTAAACTAACCTAAGATTAATCAACTAATGAGTTTATGTCTCTGCGCAATTCAAACTCCGAGCTATCTTATCTGTGAGGAAAACTTGTAACAAGCTTGTGCTATCATCACTAGAGTAAACTCATGGGTATTTCTTGGAGCAAATATATAAGATCAGAGTAATAAACACATAGATGCGGTGATCTTGTAATGATGAACACTTTAGTAAAAGAAATTTAATATAAAGCATTCATGTAATACATCACTTAACATCAAGCATAAATCACTGATATTTAAATGAAATAATGATCACAGATGTAATATATGAACATCAAATTATAGACATAATTTAAAGTGTCGAGTAAAATGAAATATCATATGCTCATAAGACTAAAGCTATATAACATAATAACATTCCATAATATAAAAGACAAAACGTAATGGGAAAGCTCCATGCTGGTCTAAAGACAAAGAGTGAACAATTTATCCATATAGTCTTGAAAGTTACATGCCCATAATGCATCCAACTCCAAGCTGCCTCTTTACTAACAAGAGTGAACAATATTTAAACTAATTCAGGATCCAAAATCTCATATCACACAAGATAGAGTTGAATCTCCCAAAATCAAGTAATATTACAAAAATAATGAACTGGAAACCACTCATACAAGAGTTGGTTTGTTCAAAATTAAACCAAAGTTTTATAAAACATAACAAAAGAGAAACTACTGAACATTTGAGCGTATAATTGAAAGAGTTTGCTCCAAGCAATCAACAACGCAATCTTCCATTTCCTGAGAATAACAAAACCAATTTGATATATTAGAAAAACAATTACTAATTACTAATTATTATTCAAAAGAGACTCGCTACAGAATCATAGATTATGTAGCTAGTCTTATTTTTAGGAAATGAAATCAAAATTCAAATCTACCTATCTTGACTTTGATAACATAAATGAATGAAATCAACATAAAATCATTTTACCATTAAAAATTAGCCAAAGAGGGATTAGATAGTTCAGAGTTTATAATTGCTTTGAAACTGGTCGTATTCTTAATGATTATATTTCAACCCTTCTTGATTCATTTATTCTCCCTCTCTGTATGTGCCTTGAGATCAAGGCTCTCTTTTTTCAATAGATCATTTTGAGTAGTCAACGTTTTAATTCAGGCCTGTAAGAGTAGAACATCTGTATAGTAACGTTCTATCTAGTCGAGGCAGCTATCACAATTTACTAGGGAGATGGCAGATTGACGTGGGACACAGTCGACCAGGGATGCTTCAATATTACCTGCAGTTTGTTCCAGATCGTGCCTGATACCTGAAGATCCTTCTTTACCCTTAAGACATGGGGGTAAATTGATCACAAAATCATATGGTTCAACATGGGTGATAACCTCCCTTCCGGAACATTGATTTTCTGGGTCTTCTCGAGCCAAGAAATCCTCTATCTCATGATCTGAACCCTCATTGATCTCGATCGGATCGATCGAGCTCAAATGATTATCCTTTCGGTTTCTTAGTTTTCTAGAGATCAGATGACCCAAATTCTTATTCTTGAAACCTAAATCCATGCTCTATTGTTTCCTTCCTTTACAGAGTTTCTTGACAACAAATTTAACATTAACGTTTAAACTAGAATCGTTCACAGACACATGAGAATCGTTTCCCTTTAATTCGACAGTCACTTGTTCTTGAGATCTTGCATGTGAGAACCTACAAGGTAATCCTTTATCTAGAAGGGTTTTATCAATAAATTCTGGTCCATCAATTGAATTAACGAATTGGATTTCAACCACTGGCCTGTTCGAGTTAGGGTTTGCAATTAAAAGAGGATTGACTGTAGCATCAGCCTGTGTGAATCCATTTCTTATTAGAAAGGTTTCCCAATTGTCACCTATCTTCGACAAGTGATAAACCAACAATATTTTAACGAGTCAATGGTGAAACAAACTCGAATTGATACCCTGTCGTTTGTAATGCTTAGACATCTTGTAAAGAATCATCAATAGGTAAAAGGGCATATCTAATTCAAACCCTATGAAATTCATAAACAAACATATATGGTATAGAAAAACCAGCACGTATCGACTTTCACACGTAACAAATTGCTTCAGAATTAAAAGTAGACTATGCCATCTAGGTTTTAACAGAACGATAGGAATACCTTTTATACAACAAGTGGTTTTACGAGAGGTCATAAATAAACTCCACGAGACCTCTTCTATTCTGGCATTTTTAAACCACATCTTTCCCTTTGATGGGATCCCTGTCGCTTTGCTCACAAAATCCTCTGTCAATTCAACTGTATATCTCCAATCTTGGCATTGAAACCATCAAAGGTTTGTGAAAAATATTTTGCAACTTGAAGATTATAGCCCTCGAACTTCTTGAGGAATACATCCCACCCATGGGCCTTTAGGTCATCAATAGCGTTGTCATGGGATAGTAAGGCTTGGAATCCATTCGCCTCTATACGAACGATAGGTGCCATGCCCATTGTGATAAGGATGCAACATAAATCACTCAGAATAGTTTTAGGTTCCCAACATGCAGGCAAGAGAAACAGGTCTGAGCGGAGAGTGAAAGCATGAAAATAGCAAAGCCTGGGGGATATCATAACTCAGATAGGAGAATTAGTGAGAATGAAAACTAGAGGGTTCATAGAATTCCATACCATCTCTCGCGATGAGTGCAAAAACTTACAGAGTACAAAACCCTATGCACATAATGAATAGCTTCATTAATGTTTTGGGCCAACAAGGTAAGGTGAAAAAGAAAGTACAACATGGCTGTACTCATTGGCATGAATGCTGATATGACCATTAAACTTATGAGAAGAATATCAATAGTTAACCAAGGTTCTTCATGCATCAAAATATTTCAACAATGAACTATCAAATCATTGAATTCATAACAACCATAATAAAACAAGAAAAACTCGATAATGGATTAATCAACCATTTCATAAGATTTGAATTTTAATCACACATGGGTGGCTTTTAGAATGACATTTCTGTGGCAAACGATTGTGAAAAAAATCCAAGTTTTTATGTTTAAATTCATGCTTACAGTCATGAATTGAAACTAAAACAAACGAAAATGAAAACGATAAGGATTCAATAAGGTAAGCTTTAATCCAACAATCGCTTCGAAACTAAAAAAAAAATGTTTAGAAATCGGAGGTGATGGAAACTACAGAAAGGTGTAATATCTTTCGATCGTGTTAAGTATCAAAAATATTGTGTGGCTGCCAATAATGGTGACACATTGGGCGAAGCAGTTATCTTTGCATCACCAGAAAATTCATGTTAGGATGAATAAGAAGAAATGAACTTTATAGAAATAGTTAACAACAGGTCAAGCATACTAATCATAACTCAGAAAATAACGCATTATAGCATCGTTTGTATTTCTGTTTTAAAAAAAATGGCATCCGGTATCTAACTTAGATTACTAGTGTATCGATTGTTTATGCAGTCGACTTCGATACCGTTGACAGAGCAACTGCTTCCAATAGGCGTTCATAGCCTCAGCATGGATGTCATTTGACCCACTCTAGTACCTCTATCCTGTCCAAGAGTCATCCAATCATAATGCAGGGCATATTTTCATTTTGATCAAATTGAAACAGACTTGAGGATATTCTCAAACCTGACATTGCTTCGCTTCCAACATGCCTGTTCAATACCCCGGTGAAGTTACCTTGGTATCTTGCATGCATTTACCAGCTGCCAACAAACCTGTTCAGTGTCCCAACAGGTTTACATACATTTCCCACACATCATCATGCTTTCAACCCTCTAGAAATCCTTTATGGTTTGTAGAATTTAAGAATATTCAAGAGGGCAGGGTGATACTGAAGATTTTGTAGTTTGGAATGAAAAAATTTGATCTTTCACCAATTATTATTCTGTTTTGATGACCTTAATCATGATTTGGATACTTAGATTTCAGTTGAGAAATCATCTTGAGGATGGGAAGGTACAATTGAGTTTTTTTTTCTCAAAACAGGGACAACGTTAGAAGTTTATTAATGACAATTACGTCTACTTGTAATTTCAATGAGAAACCAGAGACACTGATTTGAACAGAAACTCACTTCTGTTGATCTGAGTTTTAGCATTTACTGCTCAGGGGCTTGGAAAGTTATCAATTGTTGCTAATGAATGGAAATTCTGATTCCCTTCCACAAATGAGATTGTGACTTAGACATAATTATTCAAAACACAAATCAAAACCAAACAAAATGAAAAGAACCAAAATAAAAAACAGAAAATAAAATTTACAAAATATTTACAAAAGAGTGGAACATAAATCATCAGGTGAAATACCTCTTGAGAGCCTGACCATTCACTGGGAAAGTGTCTGGTTATCCCTCCAAATTATGCAGACGAAAAGAGCTGGGGCCCAATTTTTCAGAAATTACAAATGATCCCAACCACAGGTTTTGGAACTTGGTGTGTTCCCCTTTTCCCTCGTGAACTGTATCCCACTTAAGAACCAGATCTCCGACATCAAAATCCCTATCTAAAAAAGAAATTGAATCAAACCAACTTTTTACAATTTGCTGATGCTGATCCAGTTTTTGCTTTGGTTGTGTTCTTACTTCCTCCAATTTTAACAAGGCATTAATTCAAATTTCTAGGGGAGGGCACTCCTCTTCTTGAACTTTTTGCGACAATTGCAGAGAAGGGAGTAAAACATGTGGGAGAATAATGGATGCTCTTCTGTAAACGAGGAAGAAAGGGGAATTACCAACATAAGATTTTGGTGTTACCCTATCAGCCCATAGTGCATTATACAGTGCACTGTGCCAATTTTTGTGATTTTCAGAAACTTTCCTTTTAATAATCTTGATCAAATTTTTGTTTGTTGATTCTACTAATCCATTTCCTTAAGGGTAGTAGCTTGCAAAATCCTTCAATTTAATCCCCTTTTCTAGCGAAAAAATGTTCATATCAAGGGATGAAAAGTAAGAGGCGTTATAAAAAACTAGATATTTGGGAATGTCGAAACGAGTGATGATATGAGAGTTTAGGAAGGATACTACCTGATTTGTGTTCACCACTTTTAAATGTACAACTTCGGACCATCTAGTAAAATAATCCGTTGTTGTAAGGATATACTTGTGTTGCTGCGAAAAAGAGGGATTAATTGGTCCTATGATGTCAAGACCCCATTGCTGAAAAGGGGAATCTACAACAACATGCTATAAAGGGAATGCTGCCTTTTGTACCTATCCTGCAACCTTTTGGCAGATTATTCATTTACGACACAACGCATGGCATCTATGAACAAGGTAGGCCAATAGTATCCAGCTCTTATTACTTTGTGAGCAGTGGTATCTCCATCGAAATGACCATCGGGTTCTCCTGCATGAAGTTCAGATCACACTTTTTTTGACTCTTCTTTTTCTAAACAACGCATAAGAACACCATCAAAGTTCTTTCGAAATAATACATCATTGATTAACTGGAAAGATGCAGATTTAAGCCTAAGTGCTCTTCTATTTTTAGGGTCAAGATTACGAGGAGCAGATCCATGTGTTAAATAAAATTTAATATTCTCATACTAAGAATTGGTAGTAACTTGTCCACATCTGATTTGTTTTTCGTCAGGTTGATTGATAGTTGAGGTGTTTATTTGACTTTCTTGTTCTTCAACCGAATCAACCACTAAATTACACAGGCCTTGACCTCTAACAATCTGTGCATGAGTTATTTCAAGGTCATACCTGTAATGATGTCATCCAATTTTCATTTTTCTCAGCCAGTTCTTTTTGTACTAACATGTTTCTTACAACTGGGTAAGGAACAATAACCTTGGTTATGGATTTCAACAGGTATGACTGGAAGTGTTTGACTACTTTGAAAACAACATATGCCTGTTGATCTACTGCTGGGTAGTTAAGCTCTTCTCCTTTGAAATTTGAGCTCATGAAGGCAATAGGTATCTCATTTCTTTCAATGTTTTTTTGAGTTAACACAACAACATAAGATCGGTCAGAAGCAATGGTGTAAAGAGTGAAATCCTGAGAAAAGTTGGGACACATCAAGGAAGGAGCTTCTATTATTGATTTTCTAATTGAGTCAAAAGCCCGACTTTCTTGTGATCCCCAATGGTATAAAACATATTTTTTAATTAAATTTTGTAATGGTCTGACCATTTCTTAGAAGTTTGGGACAAATCTTCTGATGAAATTAATCTTGCCCACAAAAAGGACTGCATGGATTTTTTAGAAGAAGGAGGGGGAAGTTTAGCAATAGCTTGGGTTCTTTCGGGGTCAATAATCATTCCATCCTTAGGCACTATAAATCCAAGCAGTTTTCCTTGCTCTACTGCAAAGACCGATTTATTAGAGTTGAGAGATATGACGAACTTGCAACATCGTTCCAGGACAACCCTTAGGTGAGACAAATGATCTTTCTTGTTTTTAGATAAATACAATGACATCATCAAGGTAGACCACGACTGAATGGTTAATGAGGCCATTGAAAGCAATGTCCATTGCTCTCTGGAAAGTGGCAACGACGTTTATCAGTCCAAAAGGCATTTTCCTGTAGGCATAAGTGCCTCATGGGGTGCGAAAGGTGGTTTTAAGCTGATCTGAGGGATACATGAGGACCTGGTTGTATCCCAAAAAGCCATATAGAAAAGATAATCTTTCGGAACCAGACACCTTCTGGAGAATTTGTTCCATTGGAGGAACAAGGTAGTTGTCTTTATCAGATGCTCGGTTCAGGTTCCGAAAATCGACACAGAGTCAAATTTGACCAGTTTTCTTCCTTATAGGGACTAGATTAGACACCCATTGCGTGTGCCTAATCGAGAAAATTATATTTGTAGTTAGTAATTTATTCAGTTCTTTTTTAACAATGGGTTCCAATTTAGGATGCATCTTCCTCAATTTCTGTTGAAAAGGCCGAGTCTGGGGTTTCATGGGGATGACATGTTGTATGATGTTAGGGTCAAATGTTTTCAAGTCATCATATGTCCAGGAAAAAACGTCTTTAAATTATTTAAATAAATTTATAAAAGCAGATCGTTCTTGCTTGGAACATCCTGTTCCCAGATTAATATTTTGAGGATTATCTTTTGTTCCTAAATTAACCGTCTCATAAATCAAATAAGAACTGTTTGTTTTACAATTAACTGTCCCTCTAAATTTATCATGCAAGTCATAAAATTTCTCTAATCTAACGACAAATCCAGGGACAGAGTTTACTAGATCGAATATCGATTCAGGAGATCTAGGATATGATATTACCGTGAAGTTTCAGAGGTTTTCATCGTGAGTGCCTTCATCAATGACTGCACCTTGGAAAATATATTCCATATGCAGGAAGTTGATAATCTGCTGGTCATCGACGAATACTCTCCAATTTGTAATGTTATCTGGTATCAACGGTCTGAACAACAATTCAATTAAAAACACATTAGGGGAAAGACCTTCAACGAACAATAGTTTAGAAGCAATATTGGCCAATAAATCAACTTCTGAATTACTCAACCTAGGAATTGAATTTATGTTGAACGCTGAAAATTTATGCATTAAAATCCATACCTCTGTTTGATAGCTTTTCAGATGTGGTGATAAGCAATGTATGGTGTTTCTTACCCGCTTAACCATGATTTTCGAATCACCAAATACTATCAAATTCTGCACATCCATATCCAAAGCTTTCTTAAGCCCTTGTAGAAGTTCTTCGTATTCGACCATGTTATTAGTACATTTGAACTCTAATCAACAAGCAATAAAAGTCTTATTACCTGTAGGATCGATGAGTACATAACCTACGCCTGCTCCTTCTTTGGATTTGGATCCGTAAAAGTATAAGGACCATATCTGAGCGTCGTTGGAAGTACTTGACATATTTGGTGAAGCTGATGTCTGAGTATAAGTTATAATTTCAGATTGCTACGCAAGGTCAGTGATGGAAGATATTTCGGTCATGAAATTACCAAAGAAGGTATTCATTCCTTTCGATTCAAATGAATTAGCAAATGTAATGAAAGGTTCATTTGTATCATTCAGATCCATCATGGTATGCTTAAGACAACGTTCTCTATTTATCCTGATTTTGTTGGGCTGTCCATTTTCAGACAGCCACAAGTGAGACCAATCTGTGGCAAAGTAACTGTGAAACTGCTCTGACCAATCCTTGCTTAGAAACAAACCATAAACTTCAGGGATATCAACAACAATAATATCAATTATCTGGTGAACTTTCAGATTGGATGATAGTCTAATCAGTACATTTTTAAGCTCACCGATAACTTTAACGTTAGTCCGATATAGCTGAATGATTTTAAGATCAGAAGGTTTAACTTCCGCATTATTTTTTTGGCAAATAGATAGGGGCATCACATTTGATGATGCACCAGAATCGACCATGCAATTATGTACATTCCGATTAAAAAATTCAAAGGTTAACAAAAAAGGCGGGACATTTTTTCGAGCATTAACAACATAATTCTGCTGATTTTTAGCTGCTATCCCTAAAATAGTTTTATCTACATTTCCTACATTTTTTTTGCTAAGTCCCTTTTCTCTGGAGGTTCATATGTCCTTTTAGTTGGGACCTTTTTGGCTGTATTTAAATCAATTTCTGCTGATTTTTTGTTGTTAGGATCGTTCTTTTTGCTGTTTTCAACGGTATTTTGAAGCATTTTATGCAAAATAAGGAGAAATTTCAGCAGCTCAAAAACATAAATATTAGCCCTCAATTTTTTTAGATCTTCAATTAAATCGTATTCTAAAAAAGGGGTAGCTAAGATTTGTTTAATTTCATCTTGCTTTGATTGTTTCGGAAACACATTTTTATTCCCCTCAGAAGGGGGTTTGTTTTGGGTTTTGCTTCTTGTATTGTAGGGGTGGACAGTTTCAAAGTTTTCTTGGAAAATACTATTCGACAAGTGACCAAAAATAGGAGGATACGAATCTTCCTCTTCCGATACCTCTTCCTCTACTACATATTTAGAATTATCAGGTGGGACAGAAGCAGAATTATCATGTGCTTCTAAGATGGTTTGCAAAACATGCTGTAAACTTTCGAAATTTATACCTTCTGTGATCGGGTTTGGCTGGTTGGGAGGAAAAGGTTTTCTGAAAGGGGGTTTAAAAATTCCTTTGCTTGTTGATGCCTCCTCGACTGATCTCTTCAAGTCAACGACCTGATTGGACAATTTTTGGAAATATTTTTGCAAGCTTTCTAAGTATAAATTTTCTTGTTCATTCTTGAGTTGAGGTGGTCTAGTGATAATTTCTACTTTCTTCTTAGAAGATGAGGCTGTTTCAGCTTCACTGCTAAGATTTTCTTTTAATCTTAATATATCCTTTTCAATTTGGCTTGCCTCCTCAAAGGCTTCTAACGATGTGTTATTTTTAGACCTTTTGACGCATATGACTATATTATTGTACAAGGCCTTAGCATAATATGCAACAATTAGACTTTTTGCAGGCATCGAATTTGCAGGGATTTTATTCTTTAAAGTAAGAAATTTTTGGTTAAAGTCTTTTACTTTTTCCTTAGGATTCATTTTTAAACTAGAGAGTTCCATAACCAAGATTTTAGGAGATTTATCATCACCAAATGTTTCCAAGAAACAAGTTTCAAACTTGTCCCAAGAGACGATGGTTTGGGGCTGCTGAGAAAAATACCATGTGGAGGCATTTCCCTAAAAAGTATAAGGAAAAAATCTGCATACTACATCCTCATGCTCAAAACTTCAGAGTCTAATGGACAATTTTTTTTTGATGTGATACTCAATAGATTATTTCGAATCTGGATCAAATTTAGGCAACCATTTATCTGGGTGTTTTGGTAATGGGTGTTGAGGTCTAGGTACAACCATGACATCTTGATCAAGCCAAGGTCTGACATGATTGTTTTGGTTTTCCATCGGAGTTGGTGGTTTCGAAGGCTGTGATGATTCTGATGAAGAAATGCCTTCGTCTGAAGACTCTCCCCCTGAAGAGGATGCAAACGAACTAGGTGGGGAAGGTGGGATACTAGACCCTTCGGTTCCAAGGATGGGTGTTTCGATAAGATTGGTAATATTATAACGTAAAGGGTTTTCAGGCAGACCAGTTCCTTGAAGCTGTTCTTGGATATCTGTGAAATCAAGGGGTTGATTAAGCAGTCTACCAGGCTGTCTGATACGAGCTAAGGCACTATTAGTTCTCATAATTGACCGACGAATTTTTTTTCTTAGATGTCGACCCCTTGAGGAACTGGTGTGACTGGTTCAACAGGAATATCGGGGTTATTGATTAAGGTAGTTTTTATTTCAATTGTAACGTTGTTTTCTGAGTGACTACGCATTACGACAGGGGAGCGTGTGTGTGGGGGAGGAGTCTTGCGACCTCCACGCACCATCAATTAAATTCAGGCCCTCCTTCTAGAGCCATTTGTTGATGGGTGTAAGTGACACACCGTCAACTGGAAGGTCAAATCCGGACTCGGGTTGTCTAAATAACCCAATCCATTTGGAGTGAAATGACCTGACGGGTTTAATGGCTCTGTTGGCCAACAAAAACCCTAAAAATAACAAAAGAAAGAAAACTAATCTAAAAGAAATTACGACACTATGTACATGAACTAGATTATCTACAAGTGTTAAAGAAGAAATGCAAATATGAACATGTGATTATGAGCAGGGCATTTACAATTTGTAAGTTTTGGTGGATGTCTTGCGAAATCAAGGTTTTTTGCAATTGTTTACGAAGTAGATAAAGAAATCACATACATTTTATAATTTCTGTTTAATAATTAAAAAAAAAATCTAAACTACTAATACAACATAATTTGAAACGAGAACAGAGTAACAGTCAAAGCCAATATAAACGTTCCTATTTCATTAATGAATAAACTAATAACATAAATAAACTACGAGTAAACTAACTTGAGATTAATCAACTAATGAGTTTATGTCTCTGCGCAATTCAAACTCCCATCTATCTTGTCTGTGAGGAAAACCTGTAAAAAGTTAGTGCTATCATCCCTAGAATAAACTCATAGGTATTTCTAGGAGCAAAGATATAAGAGCAGAGTAATAAACACATAGATCCAATGATCTTGTAATGATGAACACTTTAGTAAAAGAAATTTAATATAAAGCATTTATGTAATACATCACTTAACATCAAGCATAAATCATTGATATTTAAATTAAATAATGATCACGGATTTAATATATGAACAACTAATTACAGGCAAAATTTTAAGTGTCGAGTAAAATGAAATATCATATGATCATAAGACTAAAGCTGTATAACATATTAACATTCCATAATATAAAAGGCAAAACATAATGGGAAAGCTCCACGCTGGTCTAAAGACAGAGTGAAACACTTATCCATATAGTCTTGAAAGTTACATGTCCATAATGTGTCCAACTCCAAGCTGCCTCTTTTCTAACAAGAGTGAACAATATTTAAACTAATTTAGGATCCAAAAGCTCATATCACAGAGGATAGAGTTGAATCTCCAAAAATCAAGTAATATTACAAAAATAGTGAACTGGAAACCACTCATACAAGAGTTGGTTTGTTCAAAATAAACCAAAGTTTTATAAAGCATAACAAAGGAGAAACTACTGAACATTTTAGCGTATAATTGAAAGTACTTGCTCCAAGCAATCAACAACACAATCTTCCATTTCCTGATAATAGAAAAACCAATTTGATATATTAGAAAAACAATTACTAATTACTAATTATTATTCAAAAGAGACTTGCTACATAATCATAGATTCTGTAGCTAGTCTTATTTTTAGCAAATGAAATCAAATTCAAATATACCTATCTTGACATTGATATCATAAGTGAATGAAATCAACATAAAATTGTTTTACCATTAAAAATTAGCCAAAGAGGGATTAGACAATTCAGAGTTTATAATTGCTTTGAAACTGGTCGTATTCTTAATGATTATATTTCCAACCTTCTTGATTCATTTATTCTCCCTCTCTGTATGTGCCTTGAGATCAAGGTTCTCTTGTTCAAACAGATCGTTCTGAGCAGTCAAGGTTTTAATTCAGGCTTGTAAGAGCGGAACATCTGTATAGTAACGTTCTTTCGATTTGAGGCAGATATCACAGTGTATTGAGGAGATGACCGATCGACGCAAGACACAGTCGACCAGGGATGCTTCAATCTTGCCTGCAGTTTGTTCCATATCGTGCCCGATACCCGAAAATCCTTCTTTACCCTTAAGACACGGGGGTAAATTGGTCACGAAATCATATGGTTCAACATGGGTGATAACCTCCCTCTGGGAACACTAATTTTATGGGTCTTTGTGAGCCAAGAAATCCTCTATCTCACGATCTGAACCCTCATCAATATCGATCGGATCAATCGAGCTTAGATGATTATACTTTCGATTTCTTATTTTTCTAGAGATCAGACAACCCACATTCTTATTCTTGAAACCTAAATCCATGCTTTGTTGTTTTCTTCCTTTTACAGAGTTTCTTGACAATAGATTTAACATTAACGTTTAAACTAGAATCGTTCACAGGCACCTGAGGATCGTTTCCCTTTAATTCGACAGTCACTTGTTCCAAATATCTTGCAGGTGAGAACCTACATGGTAATCCTTTATCTAGAGGGGTTTTATCAATAAATTTTGGTCCATCAATTGAATTAACGAACTGGCTTTCAACCACTGGCCTGTCCGAGTTAGGGTTTTAAATTAAAAGAGGATTGGCTGTAGCATCAACATGTGTGAATCCATTTCTTATCAGAAAGGTTTCCCAATTGTCACCTATCTTTGACAGTTGATAAACCAACAAGAGTTAAACGAGTCCATGGTGAAATAAACTCGAATTGATACCCTGTCATTTGTAACTCTTGGACATCTTGTAAAGACTCATCAATAGGTAAAAGGGAATATCTAATTCACATCCTATGAAATTCATAAGCAAATGGATATGGTATAGAAAAACCAGCCTGTATCAACCTTCACACGTAACAAATTGTTTCAGAATTAAAAGTAGACTATGCCATCTAGGTTTTAACAGAGCAATAAGAATACCTTTTATACAGCAAGTGGTTTTACGGGAGGTTATAAATAAACTCCACGGGACCTCTTCTATTCTGGTGTTTTTAAACCACCTCTCTCCCTTTGATGGGAACCCCATCGCTTTGTTCACAAAATCCTATGTCAATTCCAGCTGTATATCTCCAATCTTGGCTTTGAAACCGTCAAAGGTTTGTGCAAAAGCTTTTGCAACCTGGATATTATGGCCCTTGAACTTCTTGAGGAATACATCCCACCCATGGGCCTTTAGGTCATCAATAGCATCGTCATGGGATAGTAAGTCTTGGCATTCGTTTGCCTCTATAAAAACGACGGGTGCCATGACCACTGTGATAAGGATGCAACAAAAATCACTCGGAATAGTTTTAAGTTCCCAATGTGCGAGCAACATAAACAAGTCTGAGAGGAGAGTGAAAGCATGAAAATAACAGAGCCTAGGGGCTATCATAACTCGGATACAAGAATTAGTGAGAACAAAAACTAGAGGGTTCATAGAATTCCATACCATCTCTGGAGATGAGTGCAAAAACTTACAGAGTACAAAACCCTATGCACATAATGAATAGCTTCATTAATGTTTTGGGCTAGCAAGGTAAGGCGAAAACAAAAGTACAACATGCCTGTACTCATTGGCATGAATGCTGATATGACCATTAAACTTATGAGAAGAATATCAACAGTTAACTAAGGTTCTTAGTCCATCAAAACATTTTGACAATGAACTGTCGAACCACTGAATTCATAACAACCATAATACAACAAGAAAAACTCGATAATGGATTAATCAACCATTTCAAAAGATTTGAATTTTAATCACACATGGGTGGATTTTAAAATGATATTTCTGTGGCAAACAATTGTGAAAACAATCCAAGTTTTAATGTTTAAATTCATACTTACAGTCATGAATTGAAACTAAAACAAACGAAAATGCAAACGATAAAGATTCAATAAGGTAAGCTTTAATCCAACAATCGCTTCGAAACTAAAAAACAAATGTTTAAAAATCAGAGGTGATGGCAACGACAAAAAGGTGTAATCTCTTTCGATCATGTTAAGTATCAAAAATCATGTGTGGTTGCAAACAATGGCGACGTACTGGGCAAAGAAGTTAACTCTGCATCACCAGAAAATTCATGTTAGGATGAATAAGAAGAAATGAACTTTATAGAAATAATTAACAACAAGTCAAGCATACTAATCATAACTCAGAAAATAACGCATTGTAGCATCATATGTATTTTGTTTTTAAAAAAATGTCATCCAGTATATAACTTAGATTACAAGTGTAGCGATTATTTATGCAGTCGACTTCAATACTGTTGACATAACCACTGCTGCTAGCAAGCATTCATAGCCTCGACAGGGATTTTATTTGACCCACTCTAGTACCTCTATCCTGTCCAAGAGTCATCCAATCATAATACATGGTATCTTTGCATTTTGATCAAATTGAAACAGACTTGAGGATCTTCTCAAACCCGACATTGCTTCATTTCCAGAAGGCCTGTTCAGTACCCCGACACAATTGCCTTGGTATCATGCATGCATTTACCGCTGCCAATAGACCTGTTCAGTGTCCCGACGGGTTTACATGCATATCCCACACATCATCGTGCTTTAAACCCTCTAGAAATCATTTATGGTTTTCAAAACTTAAGAATATTCAAGAGGGCAGGGTGATACTGAAGATTTTGTAGTTTGGAATGAAAAAATATGATCTTTCACCAATTATTCTTATGTTTTGATGACCTTAATGATGATTTGAATACTTAGATTTCGGTTGAGAAATCATCTCGAGGACGGGAAGGTACAGTTTAGTTGTTTTTCTCAAAATAGGGAGAACGTTAGAAGTTTATTAATGACAATCTCGTCTACTTGTAATTTCAATGAGAAACCGAAAAACTAATTTGAATATAAACTCAGTTCTGTTGATATGAGTTTTAGCATTTACTAATCAGGTGCTTTGGAAGTTATCAACTGCTACTAATGAACGAAAATTGTGATTCCCTTCCCCAAATGAGATGGTGACGTAGACATAATTATTCATAACACAAATCAAAACCAAGCAAAATGAAAAGAACCAAAATAAAAAAACAGATTTTTTTTTTTACAAAATATTTACAAAAGAGTGGAACATAAATCATCAGGTGAAATACGTCTTGAAAGCCTGACCATTCACTGGGAAAGTGTATAGATGTCCCTTCAAATTATGCAGACAGAAAGAGATAGGGTCCAATTTTTCAGAAATTACAAACGGTCCTAGCCACAGGTTTTGGAACTTGGTGTGTTCCCCTTTTCCCTTTTGAGCTTTATCCCACTTAAGAACCATATCTTTGACATCAAAATCCCTATCTGAAGAAGAACTCGAATCAAACCAACTTTTTACAATTTGCTGATGCTGATTCAGTTTCTACTTTGCTTATGTTCTTACTTCCTCAAATTTTAACAAGGCATTAATTCGATTTTCTAGGGGAGGGCACTTGTCTTCTTGAAGTTTCTGCGAAAATTGCAGAGAAGGGAGTAAAACATGTGGGGGAAGAATGGCTTCTCTTCTGTAAATGAGGAAGAAAGGGGAATTACCAATAGAAGCTGGTGTTACCCTATCAACAAAGAGTGCATTATACAGTGCATTGTGCCAATTTTTGTGATTTTTTGAAACTGTCCTTTTAATAATCTTGATCAAATTTTTGTTTGTTGATTCTGCTAAGCCATTTCCTTGAGGGTAATATCTTGCAGAATACTTCAGTTTAATCCCTTTTTCCAGAGAAAAAATGGTCATATCAAGGGATGAAAAGTAGGAGGCGTTATCAAAAACTAGATATTCGGGAATGCCGAAACGAGTGATGATATGAGAGTTTAGGAAGGATACTACCTGATTTGTGTTCACCACTTTTAAAGGTACAACTTTAGACCATCTAGTAAAATAATCTGTTGTTGTAAGGATATACTTGTGTTACTGCAAAGAAGAGGGATTAATTGTTCCTATGATGTCAATACCAAATTGTTGAAAAGGGGAATCTACAGTAACAAGCTGTAAAGGGAATGACTTGAAAAGTATCCAGCTCCTGCAGCCTTTTGGCAGATTATGCATTTACGACACAACGCATGGGCATCTCTGAACAAGGTAGGCCAATAATATCCAACTCTTATTACTTTGTGAGTGGTGGTATCTCCATTGAAATGACCACCGACTTCTCCTACATGAAGTTCAGATAACACTTTTTCTGACTCTTCTTTTTCTAAACAACGCATAAGAGCACCATCAAAGTTCTTTCGAAATAATACATCATTGATTAACTGGAAAGATGAAGATTTAAGCCTAAGTGCTCTTCTATTTTTAGGGTCAAGATTACGGGGAGTAGATCCATGTGTCAAATAAAATTTAATATTCTCATACCAAGAATTGGCAGTAACTTGTGCACAACTGATTTGTTTTTCGTTAGAGTGAGTGACAATTGAGGTGTTTATTTGACTTTCTTGTTCTTCAACCAAATCAACCACTAACTGATACATTCCTTGACCTCTAACAATCTGTGTAGGAGTTATTTCAAGGTCATATTCCTATAATGATGTCATCCGATTTTCCCTTTTCTCATCCAGTTCTTTTTGTACTAACAATTTTCTTACAGTTGGGTAAGGAACAATAACCTTGGTTCTGGATTTCAACAGGTATGACTGGAAGTGTTTGACTGCTTTGAAAATAACATATGCTTGTTGATCTATTGCTGGGTAGTTGAGCTCTACTCCTTTGAAAGCTGAGCTCATGAAGGCAATGGGTATCTCATTGCTTTCAACATTTTTCTGAGTTAACATAACAACATAAGATCGGTTAGAAGCAAAGGTGTAAAGAGTGAAATCGTGAGAAATGTCGGGATTCATCAAGGAAGGAGCTTCTATTATTGATTTTCTAATTGAGTCGAAAGCCTGACTTTCTTGGGATCCCCAATGGTATAAAACATCTTTTTTAATTAAATTTTTTAATGGTTTTACCATTTCTAAAAAGCTTGGGACAAATCTTCTGACGAAATTAATCTTTCCCAAAAAAGACTGCATGGATTTTTTAGAAGGAGGGGAAAGTTTAGCAATAGCTTGGGTTCTTTCAGGGTCAATAATAATTCCATCCTTAGACACTATAAACCCAAGCAATTTTCCTTTCTCTACTGAAAAGACCGATTTCTTAGGGTTGAGAGATATGCCGAACTTGTGGCATCGTTCTAGGATAGCCATCGGGTGAGACAAGTGATCTTTCTTGTTTTTAGAGAATACGGTGACATCATCAAGGTAGACCACGAAAGACTAGTTAATGAGGCCATGGAAAGAAATGTCCATTGCTCTTTGGAAAGTGGCACTGACATTTATTAGTCCAAAAGACATTTTTCTGTAAGCATAAGTGCCCCATGGGGTGCGAAAGGTGGTTTTAAGCTGATTCGAGGGAGACATGAGGACATGGTTGTATCTCGAAAAGCCATATAGCAAAGATAGTCTTTCGGAACCAGACACTTGCTGGAGAATTTGTTCCATTGGAGGAACAAGGTAGTTTTCTTTATCAGATGCTCGGTTTAGGTTCCGAAAATCGACACAGAGTCGAATTTCACCACTTTTCTTCCTTAAAAGGACTAGATTAGACACCCATTGCGTGTGCCTAACTAGGAAAATTATCTTTGCAGTTAGTAATTTATTCAGTTCTTTTTTAACAGTGGGTTCTACTTTAGGATGCATCTTCCTCAATTTCTGTTGAAAAGGCTGAGTCTGGGGCTTCATGGGGATGGCATGTTGTATGACGTTAAGGTCGAATGTTTTCAAGTCACCATATGTCCAGGAAAAAACGTCTTTAAATTCTTTAAATAAATTTATAAAAGAAAATCATTCTTGTTTCGAAAATCCTATTCTCAGATTAATAAATCAAAGAAGAACTGTTTGTTTTACAATTAACTGTCCCTGTAAATTTATCATGCAAGTCATAAAATTTCTCTAATCTAACAACAGATCCGGGGATAGAGTTTACCGGATCGGATATCGATTCAGAATATCTAGGATTTGATATTACCGTGAAGTTTTGGAGGTTTTCTTCGTGAGCGCCTTCATCAATGACTGCACCTTGGAAAGTATTTTCCATATGCAGGAAGTTGATAATATGCTGGTCATCGTCGAATACTCTCCAATTTGTAATGTTATCCGGGATCAACGGTCTAAACAACAATTCAATTGAAAATGCATTAGGGGAAAGACCTTCAACGGACAATAGTTTAGAAGCAACATTGGCCAATAAATCAGCTTATGAATTACTCAACCTAGGAATGAAATTTATGTTGAACGCCGAAAATTTATGCATTAAAATCCATACCTCAGTTTGATAGATTTTTAGATGTGGTGATAAGCAATGTATGGCATTTCTTACCTACTTAACCACGATTTCCGAATCACCAAATACTATCAAATTCTCACACGTCCATATCCAAAGCTTTCCTAAGCCCTTGTAGAAGTGCTTCGTATTTGACCGTGTTATTGGTACATTCGAACTCTAATCGACAAGCAATAAAATTCGTATTACCTGTAGGATCGATGAGTACACAACCGATGCCTGCTCCTTCTTTGGATTTGGATATGTCAAAGTATAAGGACCATATCTGAGTGTCGTTGAAAGTACTTGGCATATTTGGCGAAGCTGATGTCTGAGTATAAGTTACAATTTCAGATTGCTGCACAGGGTCAGTGATGGAAGAGATTTCGGTCATGAAATTACCAAAGAAGGTATTCATTACCTGCATTTCAAATGAATTAGCAGATGTAATGAAAGGTTCATTTGTATCATTCAGATCCATCACCGTATGCTTAAGATAATGTTCTGTGGTAAAGTAGTCGTGCAACTGTTGTGACCAATCCCTTCTTAGAAACAAACCATAAATTTCAGGGATACCAACAACGATAATATAAATTATCTGGTGAACTTTTGGATTGGATTATAGTCTAATCAATACATTTTTAATTCACCAATAAA
Organism: Picea engelmannii; assembly: GCA_009831015.1. Classification (NCBI taxonomy): domain Eukaryota; kingdom Viridiplantae; phylum Streptophyta; class Pinopsida; order Pinales; family Pinaceae; genus Picea; species Picea engelmannii. The sequence continues at coordinate 55,329 of ML791342.1, forward strand.
TTTAACGTTAGTCCGATCTAGCTGAATGATTTTAAGATCAAAAGGTTTAACTTCCGCATTAATTTTTTGGCAAACAGATAGAGGCATCACATTTGATGATGCACCGAAATTGACCATGCAATTATGTACATTCCAATTAAAAATTTCAAATGTTAACAAAAAAGGCGAGACATTTTTTCGAGCATTAACAACATAATTCTGCTGATTTTTAGCTTCTGTCCCTAAAACAGTTTTATCTACATTTCCTACAGTTTTTCTGCTAAGTCCCTTTTCTCTAGAGGTTTAGATGTCATTTTAGTTGGGACCTTTTTGGCTGTATTTGAATCAATTTCTGCTGATTTTTTGTTATTAGGATCGTTCTTTTTGTTGTTTTCAACGATACTTTGAAGCATTTTCTGCAAAATAGGGGGAAATTTCAGCAGCTCAAAAACAAAAATATTACCCCTCAATTTTTTTAGATCTTCAATTAAATCATATTCTAAAATAGGGGCTGCTAAGCTTTGTTTAATTTCAGCTTGCTTTGATTATTTCAGAAACACATTTTTATTCACCTCAGAAGGCGGTTTGTTTTGGGTTTTGCTTCTTGTATTGTAGGGGTGGACAATTTTGAAGTTTGCTTGGAAAATACTATCCGATAGGTGACCAAAAATAGGAGGAGACAAATCTTCCTCTTCCGATACCTCTTCCTCTACTACATCTTCAAAATTATCAGGTGGGACAAAAGCATAATTATCATGTGCTTCTAAGATGGTTTGCAAAGCATACTGTAAAATTTCGAAATTTAGACCTTCTCTGGTAGGGTTTGGCCGGTTGGGAGGAAAATGTTTTCTAAAAGGGGGTTTAAAACTTCCTTTGCTTGTTGATGCCTCCTCCGTTGATCTATTCAAGTCAACGACCTGATTGGACAATTTTTGGAAAGCTTTCTGCAAGCTTTCTAAGTCTAAATTTTCTTGTTGATTCTTAAGTTGAGGTGGTCTAGTGAGAATTTCTAATTTCTTCTTAAAAGATAAGGCTATTTCAACTTCGCTGCTAAGATTGTCTTTTAAGCTTAATATATCCTTTTCAATTTGGCTTGCCTCCTCAAAGGCTTCTAACAATGTGTTCTTTTTAGACCTTTTGACCCATATGGCTATATTATTGTGCAAGGCTTTAGCATAATATGAAACAATTAGACTTTTTGCAAGCATCAAATTTGCATGGATTTTATTCTTTAAAGTAAGAAATCTTTGTTTAAAGTCTTTCACTTTTTCCTTAGTATTCATTTTTAAACTAGAGAGTTCCATAACCAAGACTTCATGATATTTATCATCTCCAAATTTTTCCAAGAAAAAAGTTTCAAACTTGTCCCAAGAGACGATGGTTTGGGGTTGCTGAGAAAAATACCATGTGGAGGCATTTCCATCAAAATTATAAGGAAATAATCTGCATACTACATCCTCGTGCTCAACACTTCGGAGTCTAATGGAAAACATAAATTTTTTGATGTGATCCTCGACAGATTGTTTCGAATCTGGATCAAATTTAGGCAACCATTTCTCCGGGTGTTTTGGTAATAGGTGTTGAGGTCCGGGTACAACCACGATAGCTTGATCAAGCCAAGGTATGGCGAGATTGTTTTGGTTTTCCATGGGAGTTGGTGGTGTCGAAGGTTGTGATGATTCTAATGAATAACTTCCTTCATCTGAAGACTCTCCTCCTAAAGAGGATGGAGACGAACCATGTGGGGAAGGTGGGATACCAGACCCTCCGGTTCCAAGGATGGGTGTTTCGATAATATTGGTAATATTATCACCTAAAGGGTTTTCAGGCAGACTAGTGCCTTGAAGTTGTTGTTGGATATCTGTGAAATCAAGGGGTTGATTAAGCGGCCTACCAGGTTGTATGATACGAGCTAAGTCACTACGAGTTCTGATAAGTGACTGGCGGGCAATTTCTTGGACGTCGACCCCTTGAGGAACTGGTGTGACCGGTTCAACAGGAATATTAGGGTTATTGATTGAGGTAGTTTTTGTTTCAAGTGTAACGTTGTTTTTTGAGAGACTACGTGTTACGACAGGGGAGTGAGTGTGTGGGGGAGGAGTCTTGTGACCTCCACGTGCCATCAATTAAATTCAGGCCCTCCTTCTAGAGCCATTTGTTGATGGGCGTAAGTGACAAACCGTCAACTGGAAGGTCAAATCCAGACTGGGGTTGTCTAAATAACCCAATCCGTTTGGAGTGAAATGACCTGACGGGTTTAATGGCTCCGTTGGCCAACTAAAATCCTAAAAATAACAAAATAAAGAAAACTAATCTAAAAGAAATTACGACACTATGTACATGAACTCGATTATCTACAAGTGTTAAAGCAGAAACGTAAATATGAACATGTGATTATTAACAAGGTATTTAAAATTTTCAAGTTTTGGTGGATGTCTTGCGAAATCAAGAGATTTTGCAATTGTTTATGAAGTAGATAAAGAAATCACATACATTTTATATTTTTTGTTTAATAATTAAAAAATAAATCTAAAATAAAATCTAAACTACTAATACAACATAATTTGAAACGAGAACAAAATAACAGTCAAAGCAATATAAATTGTTCCTATTTCATTAATGAATATACTAATAACAGAAATAGACTACGAGTAAACTAACCTGAGATTAATCAACTAATGAGTTTATGTCTCTGCGCAATTCAAACTCCCAGCTATCTTGTCTGTCGGGAAATCCTGTAACAAGCTTGTGCTATCATCCCTAGAATAAACTCATAAGTATTTCTTGAAGAAAATATATAAGAACAGAGTAATAAACACATAGATTCAGTGATCTTGTAATGATGAACACTTTAGTAAAATAAATTTAATATAAAGCATTCATGTAATACATCACTTAACATCAAGCATAAATCACTGATATTTAAATGAAATAATGATCACAGATGTAATATATGAACAACAAATTACAGGTATAATTTAAAGTGCTGAGTAAAATGAAATATCATATGCTCATAAGACTAAATTTGTATAACATATTAACATTCCATAATATAAAAGGAAAACCATAATGGGAAAGCTCCACGTTGGTCTAAAGACAAAGAGTAAAAAGCTTATCCATATAGTCTTGAAAGTTACATGTCCATAATGCGTCCAACTCCAAGCTGCCTCTTTACTAACAACAATGAACAATATTTAAACTAATTCAGTATCCAAAAGCTCATATCACACAGGATAGAATTGAATCTCCTAAAATCAAGTAATATTACAAAAATAGTGAATTGGAAACCACTCATACAAGAGTTGGTTTGTTCAAAATTAAACCAAAGTTTTATAAAACATAACAAAGGAGAAACTACTGAACATTTGAGTGTATAATTGAAAGTATTTGGTCCAAGAAATCAACAACACAATCTTCCATTTTCCGAGAATAGCAAAACCAATATGATATATTAGAGAAACAATTACTAATTACTATATATTATTCAAAAGAGTCTGTCTACAAAATCATAGATTCTGTAGCTAGTCTTATTTTTAGCAAATGAAATCAAAATTCAAATCTACCTATCTTGACTTTGATAACATAAATGAATGAAATCAACATAAAATCATTTTAACATTAAAAATTAGCCAAAGAGGGATCAGACAGTTCAGAGTTTATAATTTCTTTGAAATTGGTCATATTCTTAATGATTATATTTCCAGCCTTCTTGATTCATTTATTCTCCCTCTCTATATGTGCCTTGAGATCAAGGTTCTCTTGTTTCAATAGATCGTTCTAAGCAATCAAGGTTTTAATTTGGGCCTGTAAGAGAGGAACATCTGTATAGTAACGTTCTACCCAGTCGAGGCATCTATCACAGTGTACCGGTGAGATGGAAGATCGACTCGAGACAAAGTCAACTAGGGATGCTTCAATATTACCCGCGGTTTGTTCCAGATTGTGATCGATACCTGAAAATACTTCATTACCCTTAATACATGGGGGTAAATTGGTCACGAAATCATATGGTTCAACATGGGTGATAACCTCCCTCCCAGAACACTAATTTTCTAGGTCTTCTCGAGCCAAGAAGTCCTCTATCTCACGATATGAACCCTCATCGATCTTGATTGGATCGATCAAGCTCAGATGATTATCTTTTCGGTTTCTTAGTTTTCTATAGATCAGATGACCCACATTCTTATTCTTGAAACCTAAATCCATGCTTTGTTGTTTCCTTCCTTTACAGAGTTTCTTGACAACAGATTTACCATTAACGTTTAAAATAAAATTGTTCACAGGCACATGAGGATATTCTCCCTTTAATTTGACAGTCACTTGTTCCAGAGATCTTGCAGGTGAGAATCTAGACGGTAATCCTTTATCTAGAGGGGTTTTATTAATAAATTCTGGTCCATCAATTGAATTAACAAACTGGCTTTCAACCACTGGCCTGTCCGAGTTAGGGTTTGCAATTAAAAGAGGATTGGCTGTAGCATCAGCCCGTGTGAATCCATTTCTTAGCAGAAATGTTTCCCAATTGTCACCTATCTTCGATAGGTGATAAACCAACAAGAGTTTAATGAGTCCATGGTGAAACAAAATCGAATTGATACCTTGTCGTTTGAAACGCTTGGACATATTGTAAAGACTCATCAATAGGTAAAAGGGCATATCTAATTCAAACCCTATGAAATTCATAAGAAAACAGATATGGTATAGAAAAACCAACCCATATCGACCTTCGCACGTAACAAATTTCTTCAGAATTAAAAGTAGACTATGTCATCTAGGTTTTAACAGAGCGATAGGAATACCTTTTATACAACAAGTGGTTTTACGAGAGGTCATAAATAAACTCCACGTGACCTCTTCTATTCTGGCATTTTTAAACCACCTCTCACCCTTTGATGGGAGCCCTGTCACTTTGCTCATAAAAGCCTCTGTCAATTCTAGCTGTATATCTCCAATCTTGGCTCTGAAACCGTCAAAGGTTTGTGCAAAAGATTTTTCAACCTGGAGATTATAGCCCTCAAATTTATTGAGGAATACATCCCACCCATGGGCCTTTAGGTCATCAATAGCGTCATCATGGGATAGTAAGGCTTGGAATCTGTTCGCCTCTATAAGAACGACAGGTGCCATGACCAATATGATAAGGATGCAACATAAATCACTCAGAATAGTTTTAGGTTCCCAACATGCGAGCAACAGAGACAGGTCTGAGCGGAGAGTGAAAGCATGGAAATAGTAGAGCTTGGGGGCTATCATAACTCGGATAGGAGAATTAGGGAGAATGAAAACCAGAGGGTTCGTAGAATTCCATACCATGTCTCGCGATGAGTGCAAAAACTTACAGAGTACAAAACCCTATGCACATAATGAATAGCTTCATTAATGTTTTGGGCCAACTAGGTAAGGCGAAAACACAAGTAAAACATGCATGTACTCATTGGCATGAATGCTGATATGGACGTTAAACTTATGAGAAGAATATCAACAATTAACCAAGGTTCTTCATGCATCAAAACATTTCGACAATGAACTATCGAACCATTGAATTCATAACAACCATAATAAAACAAGAAAAAAACGATAATGGATTAATCAACCATTTCATAAGATTTGAATTTTAATCTCACATGGGTGGCTTTTAAAATGATATTTCTGTGGCAAACGATTGTGAAAAAAATCCAAGTTTTTATGTTTAAATTCATGCTTACAGTCATGCATTGAAACTAAAACAAACGAAAATGCAAACAATAAAGATTCAATAAGGTAAGCTTCAATCCAACAATTGCTTCGAAACTCATTTTTTTTTTTTTTTTACAAATTGAAGGTGATGGAAGCTATAGAAAGGTGTNTTTCGATCGTGTTAAGTATCAAAAATCATGTGTGGCTGCCAATGGCGACGTACTGGGAGAAGCAGTTATCTCTGCATCACTAGAAAATTCATGTTAGGATGAATAATAAGAAATGAACTTTAGAGAAATAGTTAACAACAGGTCAAGCATACTAATCATAACTCAAGAAATAACGCATTATAGCATCATATGTATTTTTTTTTTTTTAAATATGTCATCCGACATCTAACTTATATTACGAGTGTAGCTATTGTTTATGCAGTAGACTTCGATATTGTTGATAGAGCCACTGCTGCCAGTAGGCGTTCATAGCCTCGACACGGATTTCATTTGACCCACTCTAGTACCTCTATCCTATCCAAGAGTCATCCAATCATAATAGAGGGCATCTTTGAATTTTTTTCAAATTGAAATAGACTTGAGGATCTTCTCAAACTCAACATTGCTTTGCTACCAGCAGGCCTGTTTAGTACCCCGACGAAGTTTCCTTGGTATCGTGCATGCATTTACCTGCTACCAACATACCTGTTTAGTGTCTCGACGGGTTTACATACATTTCCCACACATCATCGTGTTTTCAACCCCTAGAAATCGTTTATGGTTTGCAAAACTTAAAAATATTCAAGAGGGCGGGGTGATACTAAAGATTTTGTAGTTTGGAATGAAAAAAATTGATCTTTCACCAATTATTCTTTTGTTTTGATGACCCTAATCATGATTTAGATACTTAGATTTTGGTTGAGAGATCATCTCGAGGATGGGAAGGTACAATTGAGTTGTTTTTCTCAAAACAGGGACAACGTTAGAATTTTATTAATGATAATCACGTCTACTTGTAATTTCAATGAGAAACCAGAAACACTGATTTGAATAGAAACTCACTTCTGCTGATCTGATTTTTAGCATTTACTGCTCAGGTTCTTGGGAAGTTATGAACTACTGCTAATGAACGAAAAATTCTGATTCCCTTCCACAAATGAGATGGTGACTTAGACATAATTATTCAGAACACAAATCAAAACCAAGAAAATTAAAAGAACTAAAAAAAAAAAAAACACAAAAGAAATTTTACAAAATATTTACAAAAGAGTGGAACATAAATCATCAGGTGAATTACCTCTTGAGAGCCTGGCCATTCACTGGGAAAGTGTTTGGCTGTCTCTCTAAATTATCCAAACAGAAAGAGCTGGGGCCCAATTTTTCAGAAATTACAAACGATCCCATCCACAGGTTTTGGAACTTGGTGTATTCCCCTTTTCCCTCGTGAGCTTTATCCCACTTAAGAACTAGATCTCCGACATCAAAATCCCTATCTGAAGAATAAATTGAATCAAACCATATTTTTACAATTTACTGATGCTGATCCAGTTTCTGCTTTGCTTGTGTTCTTACTTTCTCCAATTTTAACAAGGCATTAATTCAATTTTCTAGGGGAGGGCATTCCTCTTCTTGAACTTTCTGCGACAATTGCAGAGAAGGGAGTAAAACATGTGGGGGAAGAATGGATTCTCTTCTGTAAACGAGGAAGAAAGGGGATTTACCAACATAATTTTTTGGTGTTACCCTATCAGCACAAAGTGCATTATACAGTGCATTGTGCCATTTTTTGTGATTTTCTGAAACTGTCCTTTTAATAATCTTGATCATTTTTTGTTGTTGTTGATTCTGCTAAGCCATTTCCTTGAGGGTAGTAGCTTGCAGAATACTTCAGTTTAATCCCTTTTTCCAGAGAAAAAACATTCATATCAAGGGATGAAAAGTAAGAGGTGTTATCAAAAACCAGATATTCAGGAATGTCGAAACGAGTGTTGATATGAGAGTTTAGGAAGGATACTACCTGATTTGTGTTCACCACTTTTAAAGGTACAACTTCAGACCATATAGTAAAATAATCCGTTGTTGTAAGGATATACTTGTGTTGCTGTGAAGAAGAGGGGTTAATTGGTCTTAAGATGTCAAGACCCCATTGCTGAAAAGGGGAATCTACAGTAACAGGCTGTAAAGGGAATGCTGCCTTTTTTACCCATCCTGCAACCTTTTGGAAGATTATGCATTTACGACACAGTGCATGGGCATATTTGAACAAGGTAGGCCAATAGTATCCAACTCTTATTACTTTGTGAGCAGTGGTATCTCCACCGAAATGACCAACGACTTCTCCTGCATGAAGTTCAGATATCACTTTTTCTAACTCTTCTTTTTCTAAACAACGCATAAGAACACCATCAAAGTTCTTTCGAAATAATACATCATTGATTAACTGGAAAGATGAAGATTTAAGCCTAAGTTCTCTTCTGTTTTTAGGGTCAAGATTACAGGGAGAAGATCCATGTATCAAATAAAATGTAATATTCTCATACCAAGAATTGGCAGTAACTTGTGCACATCTGATCTGTTTTTCGTCAGGCTGATTGACATTTGAGGTGTTAATTTGACTTTCGTGTTCTTCAACCGAATCATCTACTAACTTACACAGGCCTTGACCTCTAACAATTTGTGCAGGAGTTATTTCAAGGTCATATTCCTATAATGACATCATCCAGTTTTCCCTTTTCTCAGCCAGTTCTTTTTGTACTAACAAGTTTCTTACAGCTCGGTAAGGAACAATAACTTGGGTTCTGGATTTCAACAGGTATGACCAGAAGTGTTTGACTACTTTAAAAAAAACATATGCCTGTTGATCTACTACTGGGTAGTTAATCTCTTCTCCTTTGAAAGTTGAGCTCATGAAGGCAATGGGTATCTCATTGCTTTCAATGTTTTTCTGAGTTAACACAACAACATAAGATCGGTCAGAAGAAAAGGTGTAAAGAGTGAAATCCTGAGAAAAGTTGGGACTCATCAAGGAAGGAGATTCTGCTATTGCTTTTCTAATTGATTCGAAAGCCTGACTTTATTGTGATCCCCAACGGTATAAAACATCTTTTTAAATTAAATTTTGTAACGGTTTTACCATTTATGAGAAGCTTGGGACAAATATTTTGACGAAATTAATCTTGCCCAAAAAGGACCACATGGCTCTTTTAGAAGGAGGGGGAAGTTTATAAATAGCTTGAGTTATTTCGGGGTCAATAATCATTCCATCCTTAGACACTATAAACCCTAGCAGTTTTCCTTTCTCTACTGCAAAGATCGATTTCTTAGGGTTGAGAGATATGCCAAACTTGCGACATCGTTCCAGGACAGCCCTGAGGTGAGACAAGTGATCTTTCTTGTTTTTAGAGAATATAATGACATCATCAAGGTAGACCATGACTTACTGGTTAATGATGCCACATAAAGCAATGTCCATTGCTCTCTGGAAAGTGGCGCCGACATTTATTAGTCCAAAAAGCATTTTCCTCTAGGCATAAGTGCCCCATGGGGTGCAAAAGGTGGTTTTAAGCTGATCTAAGGGAGACATGAGGACCTGGTTGTATCCCGAAAATCCATCTAGAAAAGATAGTCTTTCAGAACCAGAGACCTGTTGGAGATTTTGTTCCATTGGAGGAACATGTTAGTTGTCTTTATCAGATGCTCGGTTCAGGTTCCAAAAATCAACACAGAGTCAAATTTCACCAATTTTCTTCCTTACAGGGACTAGATTAGACACCCATTTCGTGTGCCTAACCGAGAAAATTATCTTTGGAGTTAGTAATTTATTCGGTTCTTTTTTAACAATGGATTCCAATTTAGGATGCATCTTCCTCAATTTCTGTTGAAAAGGCTAAGTTTGGGGTTTCATGGGGATGACATGTTGTATGACGTTTGGGTCGAATGTTTTCAAGTCATCATATGTCCAGGAAAAAACGTCTTTAAATTCTTTAAATAACTTTACAAAAGCAGATCATTCTTGCTCGGAACATCCTGTTCCCAGATTAATATTTTGAGGATTATCTTTTGTTCCTAAATTAATCGTCTCATAAATAAGAGAAGAACTGTTCGTTTTACAATTAATTGTCCCTCTAAATTTATCATGCAAGTCATAAAATTTCTCTAATCTAACGATAGATTCGGGGATAGAGTTTACTAGATCAGATGTCGATTCAAGAGATCTAGGATCTGATATTACCGTGAAGTTTCGAAGGTTTTCATCGTGAGTGCCTTCATCAATGACTGCACCTTGGAAAGTATCTTCCATATGTAGGAAGCTGATAATCTGTTGGTCATCGTCGAATACTCTCCAATTTGTAATGTTATCCGAGATTGGCGGTTTGAACAAAAATTCAATTGAAAACGCATTAGGGGAAATACCTTCAGCAAGAAATAGTTTAGAAGCAACATTGTCCAATAAATCAGCTTCTGAATTACTCAACCTAGGAATGGAATTTATGTTGAATGCTGAAAATTTATGCATTAAACTCCATACCTCTGTTTGATAGCTTTTCAGATGTGGTGATGAGCAATGTATGGTGTTTATTACTTGCTTAACCATGATTTCCGAATCACCAAATACTATCAAATTCCGCACGTCCATATCCAAAGCTTTCCTAAGCCCTTGTAGAAGTGCTTCGTATTCAACCTTGTTATTAGTACATTCGAACTCTAATCGACAAGCAATAAAAGTCTTATTACCTATAGGATCGATGAGTACACAATCGATGCTTGCTCCTTCTTTGGATTTGGATCCGTCAAAGTATAAGGACCATATCTTAGCGTCGTCGGAAGTACTTGGCATATTTGGCGAAGCTGATGTCTGAGTATAAGTCACAATTTTAGATTGCTACGCAGGGTCAATGATGGAAGAGATTTAGGTCATGAAATTACCAAACAAGGTATTCATTCCCTACGTTTCAAATGAATTAGAAGATGTAATGAAAGGCTCATTTGTATCATTCAGATCTGTCACGATATGCTTAAGATCAAGTTCCCTATTTATCCTAATTTTGTTGGGTTGTCCATTTTCAGGCAGCCACAAGTGAGACCAATCTGTGGCAAAGTAACTGTGCAACTACTCTGACCAATCCCTGCTTAGAAACAAACCATAAACTTTAGGGATATCAACAACGATAATATGAATTATCTGGTGAACTTTCAGATTGGATGATAGTGTAATCAATACATTTTTAAGCTCACTGATAACTTTAATGTTTGTCCGATCTAGCTGAATGATTTTAAGATCATAAGGTTTAACTTCCGCATTAATTTTTTGGCAAACAGATAGAGGCATCACGTTTTATGATGCACCATAATCGACCATGCAATTATGTAGATTCCGATTAAAAATTTCAAAGGTTAACAAAAAAGGCGGGACATTTTTTCGAGCATTAACAACAAAATTATGCTGATTTTTAGTTGTTGTCCCTAAAACAATTTTATCTACATTTCCGACAGTTTTTTCTGCTAAGTCCCTTTTCTCTGGAGGTTCAGATGTCGTTTTAGTTGGGATGTTTTTGCCTGTATTTGAATCAATTTCTGTTGATTTTTTGTTGTTAGGATCGTTCTTTTTGCTGTTTTTAGCGATACTTTAAAGCATTTTCTGCAAAATAAGGGGAAATTTCAGCAGCTCAAAAACATAAATATTAGCCCTCAATTTTTTTAGATCTTCAATTAAATCATATTCTAAAACATGGTCTACTAAGCTTTGTTTAATTTCATCTTGCTTTGATTGTTTCAGAGACACATTTTTATTCACCTCAGAAGGGGGTTTGTTTTGGGTTTTGCTTCTTGTATTGTAGGGGTGGACAATTTCAAAGTTTGCTTGGAAAATACTATCTGACAGGTGACCAAAAATAGGAGGAGATGAATATTCCTCTTCCAGTACCTCTTCCTCTACTACACATTCAGAATTATCAGGTGGGACAAAAACATAATTATCATGTGCTTCTAAGATGGTTTGCAAAGAATATTGTAAACTTTCGAAATTTAGACCTTTTGTGGTCGGGTTTGGCCAGTTGGGAGGAAAAGGTTTTCTAAAAGAGGGTTTAAAACTTACTTTGATTTTTTATGCCTCCTCGACTGATATCTTTAAGTCAACGACCTTATTGGACAATTTTTGGAAAGCTTTCTACAAGCTTTCTAAGTCTAAATTTTCTTGTTGATTCTTAAGTTGAGGTGGTCTAGTGAGAATTTCTACTTTCTTCTTAGAAGATGAGGTTGTTTCAACTTCGTTTCTAAGATTGTCTTTTAAGATTAATATATCATTTTCAATTTGGCTTGCCTCCTCAAAGGCTTCTAACAATGTGTTCTTTTTAGACCTTTTTACCCATATGGCTATATTGTTGTGCAAGGCTTTAGCATAATATGCAACAATTAGACTTTCTGCAGGCATCGAATTTGCAGGGATTTTATTCTTTAAAGTAAGAAATCTTTGGTTAAAGTCTTTCACTTTTTCCTTAGTACTCATTTTTAAACTAGAGAGTTCCATAACCAAGATTTCATGAGATTTATCATCTCCAATTTTTTCCAAGAAACTAGTTTCAAACTTGTCCCAAGAGACGATGGTTTGGGGATGTTGAGAAAAATACCATGTGGAGTCATTTACCTCAAAAGTATAAGGAAATAATCTGCATACTACATCCTCGTGCTCAACACTTCGGAGTCTAATGGCCAACATAAATTTTTTGATGTGATTCTCAGCAGATTGTTTTGAATCTGAATGAAATTTAGGCAACCATTTCTCGAGGTGTTTTGGTAATGGGTGTTGAGGTCTGGGTACAACCACGACATATTGATCAAGCCAAGGTATGGTGGGATTGTTTTGGTTTTCCATGGGAGTTAGTGGTGTCGAAGGCTGTGATGATTTTGATGAAGAACTGTCTTCGTCTGAAGACTCTCCTCCTGAAGAGGATGGAGAAAAACCAGGTGGGGAAGGTGGGATACCAGACCCTTCAGTTCCAAGGATGGGTGTTTCGATAAGATTGGTAATATTATCTCCTAAAGGGTTTTGAGGCAGACTAGTGCCTTGAATTTGTTGTATATATGTGAAATCAAGGGGTTGATTAAGCGACCTACCAGGTTGTCTAATACGAGCTAAGGCAATATAAGTTCTTATAAGTGACTGATGAACAATTTCTAGGACGTCGATCCCTTGAGGAATTGGTGTGACTGGTTCAACAGGAATATATGGGTTATTGATTGAGGTAGTTGTTGTTTCAAGTGTAACGTTGTTGTCTGAGAAACTACGCGTTACGACAGGGGAGCGAGTTTGTGGGGGAGTAGTCTTGCGACCTCCGTGTTACATCAATTAAATCCAGGCCCTCCTTCTAGCGTCATTTGTTGACGGACGTAAGTGACACAACGTCAACTGGAAGGACAAATCCAGACCCGGGTTGTCTGAATAACCCAAGCCGTTTGGAGTGAAATGACCTGATGGGTTTAATGGCTCCGTTGGCCAACTAAAATCCTAAAAATAACAAAATAAAGAAAACTAATCTAAAATAAATTACAACACTATGTACATGAACTAGATTATCTACAAGTGTTAAAGAAGAAACACAAATATGGACATGTGATTATGAATAGGGTATTTACAATTTGCAAGTTTTGGTGGATGTCTTGTGAAATCAAGGTTTTTTGCAATTGTTTATGAAGTAGATAAAGATAGCACATACATTTTATATTTTTCTGTTTAATAATTAAAAAAAAATCTAAACTACTAATACAACATAACTTGAAACAAGAAGAGAATAGCAGTCAAAGCCAATATAAACTGTTCCTATTTCATTAATGAATAAACTAATAAAAGAAATAGACTGCGAGTAAACTAACCTGAGATTAATCAACTAATGAGTTTATGTCTCTGCGCAATTCAAACTCCCAACTATCTTGTTTGTGAGGAAAATAGTCTGTAACAAGCTTGTGCTATCATCCTTAGAATAAACTCATAGGTATTTCTTGGAGAAAAGATATAAGAGCAGAGTAATAAACACATAGATCCGATGATCTTGTAATGATGAACACTTTAGTAAAATAAATTTAATATAAAGCATTCATGCAATACATCACTTAACATCAAGCATAAATCACTGATATTTAAATGAAATAATGATCACAAATGTAATATATGAACAAAAAATTACAGGCAGAATTTAAAGTGCTAAGTAAAATGAAATATCATATGCTCATAAGAATAATGTTGTATAACAGATTAACATTCCATAATATAAAAGGCAAACGTAATGGGAAAGCTCCACGCTAGTCTAAAGACAAAGAGTGAAAAGCTTATCCATATAGTCTTGAAAGTTACATGTCCATAATGCGTCCAACTCCAAGCTGCCTCTTTACTAACAAGAGTGAACAATATTTAAACTAATTCAGGATCCAAAAGCTCATATCACACAGGATAGAGTTGAATCTCCCAAAATCAAGTAATATTACAAAAATAGTGAACTGGAAACCACTCATACAAGAGTTGGTTTGTTCAAAATTAAACCAAAGTTTTATAAAACATAACAAAGGAGAAACTACTGAACACTTGAGCATATAATTGAAAGTATTTGGTCCAAGAAATCAACAACACAATCTTCCATTTCCCGAGAATAACAAAACCAATTTGATATATTAGAAAAACAATTACTAATTACTATATATTATTCAAAAGAGACTAGCTACAAAATCATAGATTTTGTAGCTAGTCTTATTTTTAGCAAATGAAATGAAAATTCAAATCTACCTATCTTGATTTTGATAATAGAAATGAATGAAATCAGCATAAAATCATTTTAGCATTAAAAATTAGCCAAAGAGGGATCAGACAGTTCAGAGTTTATAATTTCTTTGAAACTGGTTGTATTCTTAATGATTATATTTCCAGCCTTCTTGATTCGTTTATTCTCCCTCTCTGTATGTGCCTTGAGATCAAGGTTCTCTTAGTTTCAACAGATCATTCTGAGCAATCAAGGTTTTAATTTGGGCCTATAAGAGCAGAACATATGTATAGTAACGTTCTACCCAGTTGAGGCATCTATCACAGTGTACTGGGGAGATGGAAGATCGACTTGAGACAGAGTCAACCAGGGATGCTTCAATCTTACCTGCGGTTTGTTCCAAATTGTACTCGATACCCGGAAATCCTTCTTTACCTTTAATACATGGGGATAAATTGGTCACGAAATCATATGGTTCAACATGGGTGATAACCTCCCTCTCGGAACACTGATTTTCTGGGTCTTCTCAAGCCAAGAAATCCTCTATCTCACGATCTGAACCTTCATCGATCTTGATCAGATCGATCGATCTCAAATAACTATCCTTTCGGTTTCTTAGTTTTCTAGAGATCAGACGACCCACATTCTTATTCTTGAGACCTAAATCCATGCTCTGTTATTTCCTTCCTTTTATAGAGTTTCTTGACAATAGATTTAACATTAGCGTTTAAACTATAATCGTTCTTAGGCACATGAGGATATTTTCCCTTTAATTTAGCAGTCACTTGTTCCAGAGATCTTGCAGGTGAGAACCTACATGGTAATCCTTTATCTAGATGGGTTTTATCAATAAATTATGGTCCATCAATTGAATTAACGAACTAGCTTTCAACCATTGGCTTGTATGAGTTAGGGTTTGCAATTAAAAGAGGATTGGCTGTAGCATCGGCCTGTGTGAATCCATTTCTTATCAAAAAGGTTCCCCAATTGTCACCTATCTTCGACATGTGTTAAACCAACAATATTTTAAGAAGTCCATGGTGAAACAAACTCGAATTGATACCCTGTCGTTTGAAACGCTTGGACATCTTGTAAAGACTCATCAATAGGTAAAATGGAATATCTAATTCAAACCCTATGAAATTCATAAGAAAACAGATATGGTATAGAAAACCATCCCGTATCGACCTTCACACGTAACAAATTTCTTTAGAATTAAAAGTAGACTATGCCATCTAGGTTTTAACAGAGCGATAGGAATACCTTTTATACAAGTGGTTTTACAAGAGCTCATAAATAAACTCCATGAGACCTCTTCTAATATGGAATTTTTAAACCACCTCTCGCCCTTTGATGGGAGCCCTATCGCTTTGCTCACAAAATCCTCTGTCAATTCCAGCTGTATATCTCCAATCTTGGCTCTGAAACCATCAAAGGTTTGTGCAAAAGATTTTGCAACCTAGAGATTATAGCCCCTGAACTTCTTGAGGAATACATCCCACCCATGGGCCTTTAGGTCATCAATAACATCATCATGGGATAGTAAGGCTTGGCATCCGTTCACCTCTATACGAACGATGGGTGCCATGACCACTGTGATAAAGATGCAACATAAATCACTCAGAATAGTTTTAGGTTCCCAACATGCGAGCAACAGAAACAGGTCTGAGCGGAGAGTGAAAGCATGAAAATAACAGAGCCTGGGGGCTATCATAACTCGGATAGGAGAATTAGGGAGAACAAAAACCAAAGGGTTCATAGAATTCCATACCATCTCTCGCGATGAGTGCAAAAACTTACAGAGTATTAATGTTTTGGGCCAGCAAGGTAAGGCGAAAATGAAAGTACAACGTGCCTATACTCATTGGCATGAATGTTGATATGACCATTAAACTTATGAGAAGAATATCAATAGTTAACCAAGGTTCTTCATGCATCAAAACATTTCGACAATGAACTATCAAACCATTGAATTCATAACAACCATAATAAAACAAGAAAAACTCGATAATGGATTAATCAACCATTTCATAAGATTTGAATTTTAATCACACATGTGTGGATTTTAAAATGTTATTTCTGTGGCAAACGATTGTGAAATCAATCCAAGTTTTTATGTTTAAATTCATGATTACAATCATGAATTGAAACTAAAACAAACGAAAATGCAAACGATAAAGGTTCAATAAGGTAAGATTTAATCCAACAATCGCTTCGAAACTCAAAAAAAAAATGTTTACAAATTGGAGGTGATGGCAGATACAGAAAGGTGAATCTCTTTCAATCGTGTTAAGTATCAAAAATCATGTGTGGCTGCCAACAAATAGTTAGATGTAAAAATAACTTTTCTCCATGGGGATTTGGAGGAAAAGATTTATATGCAACATCAATAGGGGTATGAGGTCAAAGGAAAGGAGAATTTGGTATGTAGGTTGAAGAAGAGCTTGTATGATCTAAAGCAAGCTATAATGCAGTGGTATTTGAAGTTTGACATGTTTATGCCAAAAGAAGGTTATAGTAGATGCCATTCTGATCACCGTGTTTATTTTAAGAGGCTAGAAAATGGAACCTATATTATCTTGCTATTATATGTAAATGATGTTCTTGTTGCAGTGTCTAACATAAGGGATATAAATGTGATAAAAAATAAATTAGATAATTCATTTGTGATGAAGGATTTGGGTACTGCAAAGAAAATCCTTGGTATGAGAATAACAAGATATGGGAAAAATAACAAATTGATATTTTCTTAGGGTGAGTACATAGAGAAGGTATTGGAGAAGTTTAGAATGTAGAATGAAAAACCAATTAGTACACCTTTGGCCAACCATTTCAGATTTACAAAGGAAATGTGTCCCAAGACACAGGAGCAGATATAATACATGTCCAAGGTCCCTTATTCATCAGCAATTGGTAGCTTGATGTATGCTATGGTGTGCACAAGACCAAATATGGCAGATGCAGTCGGAGTTGTGAGCAGGTAAATGAACAATCTAGGTAAATAACATTGGGAGGTAGTAAAGTGGAGTCTCATGTATTTGAGAGACACTACTACTCATGCATTATGTTTTGGAGGTTCAAACATTGTTCTGTAGGTATATGTTGATTCAAATGTGGCAGGTGATAAAGATAGCTGAGAAGGACCACATAGTATGATTTTACTATAGGTGGAACTACATTAAGTTGGATTTCGAAACTGCAAAAGGTTGTTTCACTTTCAACAATGAAAGAAGAGTATGTTGTTGCTACAGAGGCTAGTAAAGAGATGATTTGGTTATAGAGTCTTATAGAGGAATTGGGAAAGAATCATGAGAATAACAGGTTCTACTGTGACAATAATAGTGCCGTTCATCTTCCAAAGAACTCAGCCTTCCATTATAAGACTAAGTATATACAACTTAGGTACCATTTCATACGATCCATTTTGAAAGATGGACAACTGAAGTTGGAAAAGATACATACTATCAAGAATCTTGCATATGTGTTAACAAAGGTAGTAACCAGGGAGAAAATGAGTTCCTTCTCAGTTTCAGTTCGTCTTCAAGCATGAAGGCGATGATGAGAAATTTTCCAGTTCCAAGGTGTATCATAGTCCAACAAGTACAACAAGATTGGAGTTGTTGTGATCACTCTCCAAGTGGGAGATTGTTGGTTGTGGAGCTTGATTACATTCCTGATTCAAAGGTTTTGTTTCAACCACGTTTGGACCCCATTTCTTGATGGGGGGGGGGGGGG
>ML791342.1:73599-91221 GCA_009831015.1 Picea engelmannii
AGGGGGGGAAGCGAGAAATTTTGGATCCCCCCCTCCCCTAGCGGGGGATTCATGGGCAACACCCTCGAAGTGGAATTTTGGGAAAAACTGCCTTGTAAAATGTTGTAATTTTGTAGTCAATATGGATCGTTCATTATAAAGTTGCATATATGATGGTAGAAGTTATGTTAGGGATTTTTTCCCTAGAATGCAACCCTATTTTATGTATGAGGGA
Source organism: Picea engelmannii (assembly GCA_009831015.1). Lineage (NCBI taxonomy): Eukaryota > Viridiplantae > Streptophyta > Pinopsida > Pinales > Pinaceae > Picea > Picea engelmannii. The sequence continues at coordinate 73,814 of ML791342.1, forward strand.
ATTGTATTGCGGCTGGGGATGAGATAAAATATTGTATTCTAAGAGAGGAGACTATGAGAGAAAGAAGAGGAAGTTACAACATGTGTGTTGTAGGTTGTATCCCTTCATTTGATGGATAATAATAAAGGAAGGGCCTGGTGATTTCTCTAGTGGACGTAGCCCACACTGGGTGAACCACATATATATGTGTCTCTATTGTATTGTGTATCTTCTGTGTTTTATTTCCACATTTGTTTTATTGTATTGATCAACGATCCTGTTTTTCTAAAAATTAAAAGAACTCTCCGACAACAGGAGGAAAAATCCCAAGCAAATAGATGTGTATTACAACAAATCTGGGTTAAGTTGGGAGAAATGGATCAAGCTTTGGTTTCCTTGAGAAATCTCTTAGATACTTAGACAAGGCGAATTGATGAGATGGAATTCAATATTCAACATCTAAAGTCTCTTTCTCTTCCATTGCATTCAACCTTTGCTTCAATCAATCAAGGTGTAGTTGTCTCCTCCCATGAAGGTAACATGATTAATGGTATTGAGGATCATGGCACAACTCCTATGGACATTGAATATGGAACTCTTTAGCAAGAAAGGGTACTAGAAATTTAGGACTATTTATCTTCTTATTAGTGAATGTTTTTCAAAATTATCTTTCTCTTAGTTGAGTTTGTAAAAGAGGTTATTGGTCAATCTAAGTGGGAAACTGATATGGAGAGAGATCCAAATTTTTTCTTTTTAGCTCTAAAACTTTGTATAGGCCATGTGCCAGTTTTGTTTCTTTGTATGACAACTATTTGCTTCAACACAACCCTATTTTATACTATATAAATTTCAATTCTATTTAAAAAAAAAGATAGAAGGAGATCTACTAGATATGATTTGGATAATGAATTATGTTTCACTAACATACATAGAGAAATTTTAACATCTCAAGTTGAATCATTTGTGCTTCTAGAACACTATTAACACGTTTTCTTCCTTCTTGACGTCTCTAATAAAAATTGGTGGTTTGTTATTCCATGTACACCTAAGGGAAAAATGGTTTTTGAAAATGTACCTATTGCAATTGTTGCAATAGGTCAAGAAGATGATGATGCAAATGTAAGTGGTGAAGTAAATATGTGTGATTGCGTAGAATTATAAGTGGTGTTGTCAAGTGTTCATTGTACTCTTAATTTTTTTTATTACATATATACAATATGGTGGTTACACATTATTATTTTGTGAATTTAAATCAATCAGAGTTGCTAATTCATAAGATATATTTAATAAAACATAAATCATCCAATGTTTGGTTCAACCAATTAATGAGCAAATAAACATATCACACCAAACATAAATAAGGTTTAAGTGATTTGATTACATAAATATATGATCTCCAATATCTTCATTACTTTTCTTTTATAACTTCAATGGCTATGTAACTAATATGTATAAATATTTGTAGTGCACTCAATCAACTATGATGTTGCAACAAACACAATTAATTATGATTATGCTTATTATCATTTTTAATAATATTAATCAATTATTATTATTATGAATTATATATTTTTTGAAATTAGTTATATAATTAAATAATCTTTAATAAGAATAAATTATTATTAATTAAATATAATAATTTTTATTAATTATTAATAAATTATTCTAAAAAGCTTATAATTTAATATTATTCACTTATTCAATATTAACTTTTTAATAGTATCAAAGTATTATTAACTAAAAGAATTATAAAAAAATATTTTGAATCTCTCAAAATAAACTAAGCAAGTGAAATCACCTTGAAAATTCCAATAAGAAACACTATGAATGGTTATGGTGTCATTGATTTATGTGAATTGAACAAAAATGTAGTTAGCATAATTTGATGGGAAGAATCATAACGTAATTACCAAGGAAACATTGATGGATATTAATAAGTTGATGAAATATATCTACAAGAAGACCATGAATTATATGGAGATAATCCCATGGAAGAATAATCATTGGAGACAATTAGGAAGGGGACAAGAAGGATGTGGGCAAGAAAGAAGAAGGGAGAAGAAATAATGTGGTGGTGATGGGGAGAATAAGGATGGTGGAGAAAAAAAAGAGGGGAGAGTGGATGATGATAAGAAGGGTGGTGATGAGTGCAAAGGTGATGGTGAAGACAAGGTGCATGAAATAAAAATTAATTCCTTATTCTTAGATATATTGTTGAATATGTTCATCCTCCTTAGCTCTTTAGTGATGAAAATAAAAATGTGAACTCTATAATGTAATTCTCTTAGAGTACTATTAATAGATATGTGTTATGGACAAGCTTAAATCCTTGGGGAACTGAAAAGTTTTGATTTGAGGATACGAAGATATTATTAATTCAATCCTACCAAAATCATAAGATAATAAGGAAGAATCATTTAGAGTGAATCTACGCTAGGTGGCATATCACAACAATAGGTAATTAGCAGTAGCTTGAATGGTGGTTTTTTATTCTTCTTTAGTGTAATGTATTACCCTGAAATTTGAAGAGAAGAGATGGGTTTCAGGAAGGATGCATACTTCCTTACTTGAGTGACTATAATTTTCTTTCAAGGAGTAGTAACACAATATATTTTCATATAAATGCATGTATTATCCTCTACTATAGTATATCCATTCAATTCAAGAAAATATATTGTAAAAAATAAATATATATTTACAACATATTGTAATATATCATTCCATTCATAATTTCCTTATGATTCTTCACATCGATTTATACAGACTGCACTCTTGTCATTAGAACTCACTAGAATAATGACATTGAAATTATACACACATGATAACAATTGCATACTATATATATAAAGTTCCATTAAGATGCTCTAGATCTATGCAAACAATGATCCATCGATGAAACACGACACAAGAACAATGGGAGTGATGCAATAATGATGTAATCATAATGTAAGGTGGCACAAACATAACACTGGCCAAATTATAGGTTTGTTTTTTTTATTTTTTTTTAAACATAACATAAAACCACGACAAGAAAAATTCAGATAAGGCAGTGAGGGATACAACAATGCAAATCAATGATGCTATAGTCACATGTACCAACAATAATAATATCAATTAAAGAATCGTAAAATTCATTGTAGGAGGGATATAGTTGTCATGACTTTATGTTTTAAAGTTAATTTAAGTGAAAAATTCAGATAAGGCAGTGAGGTCTGCAACAATGCAAATCAATGATGCTATAGTCACATGTACCAACAATAATAATATCAATTAAAGAATCGTAAAATTCATTGTAGGAGGGATATATTTGTCATGACTTTATGTTTTAAAGTTAATTTAAGTTAGGGTACTTAGGAAAACCTAAACTTAAACTCATGGGCCCACCAATGAAAGTAATAAATACTTGGGTCACTCATTTTATCTCACATTTTTCAAACCTTATCTATCCCGTAGATAAATTGGATAGGTATATTAAAAACCTAGACATAATCATGTGAACCACCTTATATCACTTTATGAACATCTCCTCCTTATGCCTCGTCATATGTTCATCATAATAGTCAAGTAAAAATAAATAAATTCTCTTAAGAACATAAGCATATTGTAACCAATCATACAATAATTAGTAAATATAAAGCAATGCATCATGTGAATTTTGTTGTTAAATTTTCCAGATCATAGTATGCATATTGCACTCTTGGAAAATTTAACCTAACATCTATGAAATGGAAACAATAAAGTTCAATCAAAATTGTAGATTATGAGTACATTAAACTACAAACACATCATTCTCAAAAAATACAAACAACAAGTACACACATGCTTGAACTCTCAATACTACATTTATAATTACTGAAGAAGAAGAAAAACTACACAATAATAACACAAATCCTAACACACTTAGTCATTGAATGAATAACCACCTCCACCCTGCCTTTCATTTATAGAAGAATATAGGATAGGGTTTGCCAAAATAAAGACATCCCATGCTCAATGCCTAACTTAGAATTGATATACCTAACCCTAAGTTTGCCTAGATAAAGTGCTCAATTTGCACGAGGTTTCCTAAAATATAGAACCTCTTACCTAGGAAAGTGCATCATAGTATAAATATAGCAACCATCTCTACCATGCACTTTTCCTAATGACAAATATATGCAAAAAATAGCGTTAAGAAAAACACTTCTAAATTAAGAAAAGCTACATCTAAATTAAACTACAAAAACATGCTAAATATGGCTCTATTTATGTATGAAAAACACTCCTAACGTAAGAGAGGAACAAAATTTGCATATAAAAACCATAATATTCCTATTACTAATGTGCATATTTTAATGTTGTTGTTCCCTCACACACAAAATCCAATCTTCTACATAGATCCCAAGGATATATGGATATGATATAGGTTCATTATTGTTGAAGAATAAACACATCCAGAACAACATGTAAACTCTAACACTCCTTCTCTGTGAGGAAGGTGTTCTCCACCCAACCTAGAAACTATCACATCATCCTAAATTACCCCTTTTCTAAGGGATTCAAAGGAACGTTGACCACCTATGAATTTGAAGGAACATAATCCTAGACCATTGGTCCCTTTTGTACTCTAAAACCTCGTTAGTACAAAGAAATAATGCAAGAGTAAAAATTTATTCCATGTCAACCTCACAAGCTAATAATTCAATATGAAATCGTGGGTGTATTAACCATGTACCTTGAAACCTTATACAATTGAAGAAAAAGGTTCAATAAGGTCAACACTCTATTTCTAAGATAATACTTTGAAAACAAACCTATCCTGATACTCTTCAATACTTAGATAAGATGCATGCATGGAATCAATCACCAATTTCATACATACCTACTTTGCATGCGTCTCCTCATAGCTAGAAGGATACTCCTCCATCATGGCATATTGCCATGCTTGCTTTACATGAGCCTCTAGAAAACTAGAAGAATACTCCTTTCTCATGTCATCCTACAATACCTACTCTACTAGATCAACAAATAGTTCATAAAGGCCACCATATTGAACTCTATTTAAAACTTGATTAGGTTTAAGGATTCGTTTTCTAATGATCATTTTCTAACCATCAAACTTAACCATACATTGTAGATCTATCATGAAATAAACTGAAAGAAGACTCTTTGTTAAATAAGGAACACACAAGACATCATCTATCTCAAGAACATCACTTGAAGGCATGTAGAAAGAGATAGAGTCGAATCTTGTAACTAGACAAGTGGCATCACTGCACAACTCCACCTATACGACATCCTCCTTTTCATGAAGTTTGTTGAACACCTTATTGAAGTTCATGTGTCTAGATGCTCCACTTTCCACATACCACCCTACACCATAAATAGTGTTGGTGGAAAAGTGAAATACCATAAATAAATTTGTCCCAAGCCTTGTGGCACTTGAAACACTTCATATGACTTAAGTATTTCTCCCCCTAGCTCAAAGAATCTAATTCTTTCTCATTGAGCTTCTGACCCTTCTCGTGTCCTCCTTTATTGCCTCCATCCTCATCTTCTGATGAAGGATATGTTCTATATATCCACCTCTCTAGATGAAACAATCTCTAGTATGGTCTTCTCCGTAATGAAACCTCCCAAATTTTCTCAAAGGTGGGAAGATTTTGACAAGCATAGAATCCATCAATGAATGGATTCCAAGATGAGGACAACTCTTGTGAGGTAGTGAGCTTGTTCTTCAAAACATCTTGTGGTTAATATTTAAAATATGATACAAAGTGACTAGAGCATCATACATCTCCTTAGATGTTTTCCTAGAGATGCGAGGGATCAAATGGTCCTTCAATGAATCAAGGATGATTCACTTCATCTTTCCCTACTTTTTATTATGCTCAATTAACAATGCAAAATCTATAGGAGTTGTAAACTTCTTTTTTTCCAAGGAAAACCTCACAGGGAAAACCTTGAGCACTTCCTCACATTTCATGTATGTTACCCATTATAAACCCATCAACACTGATTACAATGCTTGATCTATTAGAGACATTAAGTGAGGCATGGAACATAAGTATCCATCTTGAGGTACTGATATCGAGACCTCCTACATGAAATAACTCAACCACTCGATCTAGACTGCTAAGATATATTTGTAATTGTCTCATCCTCATAACACCAAAGATCAACCTCATCGAGTAGAATTTGTAGTTTTCACTTTCATGGTCTAAATCTGAAGGCACCCTTTAGACTGCCACATTGTTTGAGACTAATATTGATCATACCTGAAGCACTTGGAGCACGATGAAACCAAATAAATCAACAAAATTAAAAAAAAATAAAATTAAAAGTAAAAGTAAAAAAAAGATACAACGGTCCAATCACTTAAACACTTAAGGAATCACACCCTACAAACTCTCGCAAGTTCAAATCTCTTCAATTACCAAAGATTATTTGGCATCACACCTATTGAAACCCTATGATATCTCCCTCTCATAAACAAATTCCTAAAATATCTCAGAAACACAACTCTAATACCATGTTGAAATTTTCAAATCATGATATGTAGATTCTACACTTGGAAATTTTACCTAACAACTATAAAATGGAAACACTAAACTTTAATCAAAATCTATAAATTCTAAGTATGTTAAAATACAAACATCAAGAACACATGGGATTTAAGTCTTAATACTTCACCTATATTCAATAACTAAAAAAGAAAAAAATACACAACAATACCTCAAATCCTCACATACTCATACTTTACTTTTATTGAATAACCACTTCCACCTTGCCTTTCTTTTATAAAATAAAAAAAACATATGGTTTATAAAAATAAATTCATCCCATGCAAAATGCCCAAGTTATAATATGTAACCATAACCCTAAATTTACCTAGGATAAAGAACATAACCTGCATGAGAGAGGCTATCGAGAATAGAGCACCTCCTATCTAGGAAAGTGTGCCCTACTCTAAATATGGAACCCATCTCAACTATGCACTTTTCCTAAAGATAGATCTATGCCTAAAAAACTAAGAAACACACTTCTAAATTAAGAAATTATATCATCTAAGTTAAACAAATAAACAAATAAATCATGCTAAATAAGGCTCTATCTAAGTCTAGAAAACACTCCTAACCTAGATAGACAGGCATGCATACAACAACCATAAGATGCATATGATTGATGTGCCTCTTTTGATGTTGTTTCATCCTTAACTTACAAAATTTAATAAACTACATATATATTACAATATATGTCTCTATGGCATAGGACCAAATCTTATCAAAATGGTAGCATGTCACATACAACTCAAAATGCCCCATTCTGCAACCAAAAAATAGATTCCAATCATAATATAAATGTAATAAAATAGAATGCATAAAAACAATAAAGAACAATTTTTCCATTTCTTAAATGGAATCAACCAAATTAATAGAAATAATTCTTTTCACATGCTCATTAATAACCATGTAAATGATTGATTGTTGGTCCTCCTTCACTTGTACTCTCACACTGAAGTTAATATGCTCTGTCTTAGGTTTATTAAGAGGGGTCTCAGACTCCATAATAGGGAGAGGAGGAGGGGGCAACAATGGATGGTTCTAAAGGAGTATTAGGAGTAGAAAATGCATTGGAAGTCTCTGGCACATTTGGGACAATAAAATTTTTATCAATCATTTAAGGAATCGACGCATCCAGAACAATGAGGAGTGAAGTAGGAGGGTTAAAAAAAGTTCTAAGAGAATAAACCTAAACATAATTTAAATGGGGGGAGGCAAAGTAATCTCAAAGTTTCATCTTACATCATTGTTAGGAGGGGAAAACACTAGAGTGATAAAGATCAAGTAATTCAAGGGCTTTAACAGAAAAAGAAATACATAACCAAATTATTTGATTAATTCAAGGGATTTAACATAAAAAGAAATACATAACCAAATTCTTTGATTGTTATAAGCATTTCCTCAGCCTCTAAAATTTCTGAGGCAACCCCTCTTTCCCATATAGTTTATCCAACCAAAGTCAGGAGTGACATTCCTTTGCTATTGGGCATGGTTCATGAATTCATGGTGGATATTGGCCTATCAAAGGTCTAGGAGTGGTGATAATTGTTGTTCATTTATTAACTAGAAATGCAAGAAAGGTATAATTTCATCAATTAGCTAATCAACTTCCCAAATCACTAAAATGTGATCATCAAAATAATTAAAAGACCAAGATTTTCACGGTGATTTGATTCTAAACCAAACATTAATATGTAATTAAAAGGAATGGATAGTCAATCATCAAATATAGTTCGACTGATATCTATACCATATTACTTTTATTTTCAAATGACCAATACCTATTTCCAATAGTAGACAAGGTGTTAACAATTACCAAAATATGTAGCCATAGAAATGCCACCTTTTTACTCATTCCAACAATGGAAACAAGTGCTACACAACCATTTTTTAATGATGTTCATCATACATTGTACTTGAGAGGTCCAACAATTGCGTAGCTCTAAGGATGGTAACATGATTATGAGGCTTCTAAATAGTGCTCAAGAAGAGGTCATAGCTACAAGGAATTCCACAATTATCAAAACATAAGGAACCATGAGAAGAAATTAAGGCATGATCGAAACCATGACTAAGCCAATACTTCCCACATAGAGCTAAGGCCCACACAAGATTCACAATCGAAACATAACTAGAGGAGAAATGATGAGTCAGAATGCAAGAAAAACTCCATAACCTAGACATAACCAAAGCTCAAGTCCACGACATCCAAGGCAAGGCAAACTCAAAGAAACGTCAAGCCTAAGCAGGCTCAATAAGAACAAAACAAAATAGACAACCATGATGAAAATTCTCCTTTAGGCATAGCCAAAAATACATTGTGCACAAATTAGATGGAGATAATGGGAAAACTGAAGAGTCAAGACCTTATGAATGTTATGATCCAACGCTTTAAAAATGATAAAAAGTCATTGAACACAATCCACTTCGAGGAGGAAACCTATATTTACAATATATCCAATTCAGAATACAATACGAGATGAGATAAGATGATCCTAAGGCTAGGTCTCCTTGGTATATATATAAGAGACAAAGGGTGCAATGAAGGGTTCTAGCCGACATACAATTATAACACTATAAATGTAATAATTCAATATCTAGGGCTTAGTAAGGGGTTTTACACATAACATAGGGCTTTGTATAGGTATTAACATGCCCCTCCCTTTCAAACAAGTGTTGTCCTCAACACTTGACTAACCATAGGTGTTTTTGCATGAAGAACTCATCTTCCCATGCCTCTTCCATTGGTAGGTTCTTCCATTTGATGAGTTACTCCGTAATTGCTTGATTTCTCATATGCTTAATATTTATTTCAAGGACAATTTATGGTTCTAGTATGATTTTCCCTTCTTCATTAATCTCAGGTAAAATAGTTTTGACTGGGATCATGTTGTCAATCACTTTCTTTAAGAAAGAAACATGGAAGACTAGATGTACATGTAAATATGGAGGCAACTCCAATTTGTAATCCATACTTCCAATCCTTTGCAAAACCTTATAGGGGCAATAATATTTGGGTGCTAATTTACTGTCATTCTTTTGTTTCTTGAGGGACATATGTTTATATGGTTGTAGCCTCATAAATACCCAATCCCCCACTTCAATTTCCCTTTCACTGCGATGTTTATTTACCTGTTGTTTCATCCTATTTTATGCCATAACCAAGTTTCCCTTCAATAGTTTGAGAACCTATTGTTGGTTCCCTATATGGTCCTCCACTGCTTGAACATTTGTATTCCCTTTCAAGGGTGATGTAATGAATGACAAATGATATTGATAAAGTCCCAGAAATGGGGATATTTTATGAAGTATGGAAGGATGTGTTGTAGCACCATTCTGCCAAGGGAAACCACTTAACCCAATGTGATTGTTTATCATATGCAAATCAACAAAGTTATCCTTCTAGACATTTATTCACATTCTTAGTTTTCCCATCGAATTGAGGGCGATAAGAAGATATGTGAGCCAATTGAGTACCCAAACAAGAAAATCATTTTGTCCAAAAATTTCTAGTGAAAATTGGGTCTCTGTCACTTACAATAATCTTGGGGACTCCATGTAGATTTTGAACTATTTCCATGAATGTTGCAACTATTGTACTTGATTTAAAAGGATAAGAAAGAGAGAAAAAACGGGAATACTCTGTTAGTCGATCCAATACTACCATTATGATAGTCTTTCCTTCATATTTTGTTAAACCTGTAATATAATCCATTGAAACTTCTTCCCAATGTTGACTTGGTATAGCTAATGGTTGTAGGAGATGTGGTGTTTTGATCATCTCTCCCTTATTTTGTTGGTAGGACAAACATTCGAACACAAACTTTTGAACATTAGTTTTAAGACCTTCCCCAAAAAAATACTTCTTGATCTTGTCGTACATTTTCAAGAATCCTGAATGTCCTCCTATAGGAGGAGTGTGCAATTCCTGAAGGACATTGTATTTGAGTTGGGAATTTTTACATAAATATAAGTGATCATGATACCATAGCAAATCATTCTTCTACACAAAATTATATAATAAATTGGGTTCCTCTTGTAGTTGTTGAATGATATTGCATACCTCTTGATCTTTCTTCCATTCTATCCTTGCTTTTTCCACCCAATCAGATTGTGGAATAGAAATAACACATAGTGAACCTTCTGTTTCTTCTTCTTACCTTAAAAGGGAATTTGCTACAACAATGTGTTTTCCCTTTTTGTAGATAATTTCAAAGTCACAACCTAACATCTTGTAATGTCCCTTTCCAAATAGGAGCTTCAGAGAGGAGGCTTAATGGTCTAAACCTTCCCGTTAGACTATAGACAGGGCCAGAAAGGGGTAAACACGATTGCTAGAGGTCACACCAGTCAAAGGTGGTATATTTGGAAAGTGACATTGAGCTAAAAGTTCTTTCAAGCCGATTTGAGCTAAAAATAGAACAGCTGAGCTAAAATTAGAAGTCAACAATGAATTAGGTTTTCGGGAAACTATAAGAGAAGGTTCAACGACCTAATTCATCATGCTGTATATTTTGACTTGTGATTGAGGAGAGAGGCGCATCTTAGGAGAGGTAGCTCAGTGGATTCCAGGAGGAATACACCAATGGTTGATTTCGGTGTTTAGAGACACACCCTAAACACTGAGGAGGTCACATAGATCTTCCATCGATTCTCAACAACAATTTTTCAGGTTGCGGCAACAAGGGAACACTCATTTAGGGTGAGGGTGAAACTTTTGAGGAGGTTCAATGGATCAAATTGTCCCTTTTAGGGAGAGTTCATAGATTCCCCTCCGACTTAGTTGAGAGGAAGGCAATGTGCATATTTTTCCTGGTTCCTCATCAGATTCTGACAGAGGAATCATATGGGGCACACTTTCCAGACTTTGGGAGTGCAAAACCTCGGGAGGACACATTCAAGGTTCCTGAGTGATCATTAGTTCAGATACGGGAAAATACTTCCGACCCATTTCACAGTAGACCCCGACGATCAGTTTGAGATACACATCAGCCGATTCCAATGATGGAATCACTAGGGCATAGTTTTCCAGAGTCGAGGGGGTGCATTTCCCCTAGGGGGATCCATTCGAGGACCAAATACACCAGTTGAGGTCCGTATAGTCACCAGGGCTGTGAGGCAGAGTAGAGCGCATTATTTGGGATAGTTTCCAGGCATTTTCGAGAGGTATATCCACTAGGGTGAACTTTCCAGACTTGCATCAGTTGTCGTACGAGTTGGCATATCTGCAACAATTCTTCATCTCATCCATTGCATTCCACAACATTCTTCGGGTATCGGGTATTATTGTTTTAGTTTCTATTGTGTTCCAACTAAGATCATTTTTTCATTGATCTAGTCGAGTGATTCATTTTATTTAGCCGCATTCGACATTTGTACTCCACAGAGATTTCATAATATAAGCTTTGTAGTATTTTTTCGCCATTATTTGAATGTTCATTTATATGTTGTAAACTATTAATCCTACACACACATTAACAAAGTTTTCTAGGCTAGCCAAGTTAGGAATATTAGAGTGGTATTAGAGCTTTAGTCCTGCTAGCCTGTGACTAAAGATGATGAGTGAAACAGAGGACCCAGAAGGTCGTGAGGACGTAGGTGATGAATATATCACTTACAAAATATGCAAGGAGGGAAGACCTAGATCTAATTTCCCCCCTTTTCCTCCTAGCTCATAGGTAGAGAAAGAGGCACAAAGGGAAGCAGAGAGAAGGGCATATCGAGAGGTTGAGTGTGAGGAAAAGAGGATGTTAGGAGACATATATGAGAGACTAGAGGGCAGTGGTAATCCCCCCATGGAACCATATGCAACCTTCATGCAGGTACTTGGCAATTTAGTAGTCAATCAACAGGCCATGACTCAGTCCTTGGAGCAAATGGCTGATATATTAGCAATAGTAGGCACCCCAGGGACACAAGCCCCACATGAAACATAGGGGAAATCAGGGGCACAATCCCCACAATAATAGGGTTCAACAACCCTAATATTTCCCCTTTTACAAAGTAATACTAAACAATTCACTTTAATTTCAATTTTGCACAAAAAAAATCCCTCGTTATATGGACGTCACCCCTTTAGGGGACGTTTTGGCACTAGGAGAAGGTAGTTGGTGATGGAGGAGTGTAGAAAGGATTACCAAAGACACATGTCAGGCATCCCAACAAATTCCTTCATGATTAAGGCTCAAGCCCCTCAAAACATCCTTGTGCCAATGTATGTCAACTCACCACCAAAACCTAACCCCCCTAGGTGACGTCATGCCTCTAAAGGTGATGTTTTTCCTCTCTTAGGAAAAACGTTTGGCATGTGGGGGATAGGTTATTTCGTCCAAGTCATCCTCTAGGGCTTCAAAATTTGATCTCTCTCATCTATCATGTGGGCCCTTGGCTTCCACTTGTGGGCTTCAAGCCCTATGGAAGCCCAAGCTAGGATTGTTCTTCCAAAAATGTCCACCAACGAGGTCCTACAAAGACAAAAAAGCACACCCTCCAAGGATATCAAGTCATAACATCATGATAAGTGAATCCAATCAATAAATGAGCCACCTAAGCATGTGCATCAAAGATCACTATGTCAAACAATTAATTGCTCAAAGACATTATGCGACTTGTCAAGCTTGAATATGGGAGGCTTGACAGGTGTCCCATTTGGTAGATCTTTCCCTAGGTCAAGGAGATATTCCAAGATATCCCTCTCTATTCCATGTAAAGTGGGTGAAGTGGTTAAGGTCAAGACTCAACGGGAATATGGCTCATGACATACAAGAGGTTGTAGTGTCTCATTCATGGGTGCCTTTGTAAAGGGTGTGTAGTACCTTCGTTTGCAATGGACTTTTCCCAAGCCCATTATTTTTCCATTCTTTCATTTTTTCATAAATTTAAGGAAAGGTCGAAGGCAACTACCCTGGCATGGTGTCCAGATAAGGGCAGTGTCACCCAAAAACACCTAGTGGAAATGAGAAGGTTGGATTGTGATGAGATCCCCTTTCTCTCAGCCATGCAACTGAGAGCCATTACCCTGTCTTGGTATCCAGATGTTGGTAATTTCATACCACTAGATATTCATGGACATGATAGGTCGGCTCGTGATGAGACCTCCCATCCTCCAACTAACCTTTTAAGAGTTCTTAATCCTCTTTCTTGTGGCTCCCCCTTTTCTCAAAGATAAGTGTTTCATTGTTTTCTTGGGTGATCCCCGGGTGAAGCCTCTAAAAGGTTCATACATAGGATTTTATCTTTTACCCAATATCAATCCCTCTATACCTTCAATGCTTGCTTCCCATAGAATGAGGGACAACCCCTTCTTGGGTCAATACACCCTAAAATACCAAGAGATAAGGAAATGGGGGGAAATAGTGATGGAAAGTGGTAAGTATGGCTGGGAATGGTGCAATGTCTCTTCAAGGGAGTTCCTAGTAGGAAACCCATACCCAAGGAAGACCACTTACTAGGGCACAATGTCAACCACCAAGGTGAAACAGGGAAAAATGAATAATGTTCAAGCATATATCATGAGATCTAAAGCAATCTAAGATACACAATACTTAAATGCATAAAATATTGAAATGATGCTCACCATAATACTGACTTGTACCTCATGGAGCAAGGCCCACTGCCTTCTGCAAGCAAACTAGTGTGGTGGATTCCATCTGAAAGTCTGCAACCTGCTTGGTGGTGAGAAGGGTCTCCATCTGTGAAAAGGATATTGCTATTCATGTAGTCTCTCGACACTCCATGTATGCAACCTGAGGGCCTCGAGACATAATCTCCTTAGTTATCCACAAAATGGGTACAATAGGTCCAATATACCAATCCCATGTAACACTCAAAATAAGGTGATTTTCATTACTCAATTATACACATATTGTACATAAGGCCTATTTCTCACTCTCTGGCCTTCAATATCTCACTCTTTGGCCTGATTTCCTCGTTGGGTGACCTCTTCTTCCATTATAGGATTACATTGAAATTATAAACACAAGGATAAACCTGAATAAGTTTTAGATCCTAAACTAATGCCCATTAAAACTCCCGAGATCGCTCAGATCCTACAATCACTCTAGAAGTTCACATCTTACTCCTATCATCTCTCTCTAGATCTCACACTTTCTTGAGATCTGTTTAAACAACAAGATTCAATTACATAAACTTAATCTCAATCTAATTAATTTTATCCTTATACATTCCTTTTAGAAAACGAAACATAGGAAAATTCAATAAGTTCCCATTAAGGAATATACTTATTTAGAGAAAAGAAAGACCCCCTAGGTCTAGTCAAACTAGGTTAGGTTAGGAGGAAAAATGCTCTTGCATTCTACTCCCAAGGAACAAAATGTTCATGATCTCCCAATCATGAGTTCCATTAGCCGAAGTCCTCCTGTATCCCATACTTTATGTTGTTGTCCACTTGCTCCACTTGTCTGTTGCATTGTTATTGCCTGCAACTTTCCGTCTATCTTGTTGCTGCAAATCTACAGAACCAATTGTACTCTATTGTTGATTACCTTCCTTAGTTCAACATGTCTTATCTGAGACACCTTCATCATCAACATCTTCATCTCCTATATCTCCATGTCCAGTCTATCCTCTAGGTGGTACATAACATTGCTGCAAACTTGTTGTTGTTCACTGGCTGACTGTTGCATTTCTTCTTCTCCATATCTCCATCTATAAGTGTTTGAGATATAACTTCTCTATGGGAAACTGATTTTGATTTATATCTGCAGGATTCTTACTCTCATTTTCATTTGTGCCATTTCCATTAGGCATTGTAATATGTTCCCTCAGAATTAGCTTGAATCAAATCCACAAACTCTATGCAGTGTACATCATCACTATCACTTGACTGTTGTAGCAAGACTATATCTTTACAAGACAACTCTATGTCTTGTCCTTCAATATTCTCCTCTTCAATGCTGCAACTAAGCATTTCCAAACACTCTATTCTTGCAACCACCATGCAGTCCTCTTTATCAATCCTTGGATTGATCAACCATTCTTCCAACGTCCTTAGTTCTCTTTCAAAATCGGTGAGCACTATATCTGAGTGTTTTCCTTCATCCTTCGTATTCATGACAATATTATCATCATCTACAAAACCAAAAATCATACACAAATTGTTATATTTAAAACATAAGTATATTTAGCCTCATTTGGTTCCTTTTTAAGAATATCCTCATGTTGATTTGAACTTCTCAAGTAGTTCATGAGACTCTAAAAAAGTCTCTCTTCTTCCTCATCCTCTTCATCAAGGAATAATCCTTGTTCTGGTTCATGTGGAATTCTTCCTCTACCAATGACCTCTATATGAACTCAACTCCTCTGAGTTCCTCCTCCTTTAGTAAAGCACTTAACCTATGCTTCAAGCTCCTTAAGTTTTTCCTCAGCTTCCTAGCAAACAATTGCATCACATGCCACTTGTCTTTCTTCTCTAAACTCCATCCTTGCCTTTGGTATTCCTCAGTCTCCCTCTGTAGCATTTGTCTTATGTAACTAAGTTGTACTCTTAACTCAACCATTTCTTTGTCAGCTTCCTTTTGACTCATCTTCTTCATGCCATTTTCTTTGGAATGTTCCTTTCCCATGTTGTGGCTTCCCTATGAACCTTTATAATGACCACCAATAGTCCTTTTCGCCTTTTATTTTGTGAACTTCTCCTAGTCCATTGTGAGCTGCATCAAGCCTCTATAGAAAATATCCTTATCTGCTACCTAATACCAACTCAAGCTTCTCTATTGAGCTTGACCTCTTGGTATCCACTGATTCTCTCCACTGGAACCTTCTGAGCACTCCTTTTCTCTTCTTTGGCTCTGCACTTACTCACACTCTCTGAGAACTCCTCTTGTTCCCCTCACTTCCAATCTTCAACTGGAAAGTATCTACAACATCCTTTGTTGCATGGTTCTTCTACCACAATATTATCCTTATCCTCTAAGAGATTCACATGCTCTCTATCACAACTTTTCTAGTTGCAATGCTGCTATTAGTTCCTTCTTTTCTACCTGCATTCACAAATTCTCATAACCAGAGTTAATTATAAAATATCAATCATTACCTGCAAAATCTATTCATGATATGGTCTCCCACATTCAATACACTTGAATGGATAACTCCTTGTCATAATGCCTCCACAACAAATTATGTACTCTTTTGTACATTCTCCCTCTGGATCGACTCAATCCTCTATTGGTTGCAATCTTCTGGTGCATATTTCCCCTACACAGGAAAATTAAATTTCCTACTCTGATAAAAAACAATGATGACCTCCCGGCCTTAAACCCACACTTGTATAATTCTATAATTAAATTATGTTGCAGCTACATACTCGAGCTTATTTCAAATACTTCATTCATAGGCCCAAAATCCTTCTTGAATAGAGCTTTGTAATCTCTGTTGTTACACATATAGTGCTTTACGTAAACACCTTTCATATCAACTCTAAGCTCTCATCTCTCACCAATACCAATCACTATATATGTGTGCCAAGCCTCTACTCATCAACTCCTTTAGTCTCATCCCATGAATGTGCGTTATGATCAAGCACTAATCATCATTGGGGCTTAGTTTCTCCGTAGACCATCAGACTCTTTTCCACCGTCAATTCTCACCATTGATCATCACTAGATGGATGATCCATGTTGCACCTTAGAATATTTGAGTTGAGCTATGAAATGGATCTTCGAAAGTTGGCTACGATGGACAATTGATATCCTCTAAATATCCCCTCCGATGGATGGTTGTGATTTTGTTGGAAATATGGCTACAACAAAGATGACGTAGATAATCAAGGTTGTCATTGATGGCAATCGATTGTTTATGAAGAACAGATGCTGAAACACGCTGCAACACAAATGTGAACTGCTGCAACACAAATGCGAACTGCTGCAA
>ML791342.1:106569-137280 GCA_009831015.1 Picea engelmannii
TTATACCTCCTAGTCTCCTATATATACCAAGGAGACATTTTCATTTTGAATCATCTTGTACTTGAACATTTAAGTGGGGTAAAAGGAGGTTGCCCCCTCGAAGAGGCTTATTATTTGAAATTCTCTCTTTTTCAAGGCGTTGAATACTTTTTCTGAGGATTTTCTATGCTATATTGATATTTGGTTCTTAACATGTAATATGATGGTTACAATATGTTCCCAACATAGAGTGATATTATTTGTGGCTTAACCCATGATTGGTTCATGATCTCTATTTAAATATAATGGAGAATCATTTTCCGATGTTCGATTATAAAAAAGTCTCTATAACATATTTTATTTTTCATTAATAAATTGCTCCAAGTGGCCACGTTGGGTGGGGTCATGGATGTTCCCCCACAAGTTTTTTACCACGCAAAAACATCGGTGTGTTGATCTTGGATCGGGTTGTGTGAGTGGTTACTGAATGTGTTTGTCCTTTGTTGGAATACATGTGTTTTCGAACATGGTATCATAGTGCATTTATAGACTCGCTCTCCTTGTAGATCGATATCTTGAAGTTGTGTTGCCACATATCTGTTTTTTTTCATTTTTGTACATTATGAGGCTAAGAGGACTATTCCATTACATATGGAGTTCTTATTTCAGTTAAGAATGTTTTTTTTTTTTTCACTTAAAAAGGTTTTTGTTTGCCCAAGATACATCAATTTCAGTCACATCCAAAGGTATAAAGCTTGAAAACGCATTTTTAAATTTTTTACAGAGATAATATTTTGGTTTTCTGTTTTTGTTTTCGGGTTGCTACTCTTCCCTATATACATATTCCCTTTTCCCCACACTCTGTGCAATATTGACAAATAAGAAACACAGTGGAAAGTGTTTTATTGTCTTTGTATGCTCTTTGTCGTGCGCTCTATACAATCTCGACAAATCAGAAATAGAGGGAAAACTTGTATTTTCTGGGTGAGCTAATTGAGATCTAACCCTTGTTGTTTTCAAGAAGCGAAGTTTTTTGTGTGTGAATGCATGAAAATAAGTTTTTATTGAACATACACCCAAATCTTGTCTTCCACAACAACACCAACAACAACAACACCCCAAATCCTCTTTCTTAAGATTATAATGTGTTTTGCACAAGATCACTTGGTTAAAAGTTATTTTATTAAGTAAGAGGTCTTGAGTTCAAGTCTTTTTTTCATTACTTTTTTTTGTAAGTTCATGCATTCATTGTAAAGTGCATTTCATTTAATTATAAAAGTGAATCACTATTAAATGACTTAATATTTTATTTCAAATTATTTGATTTGCATGCAACTTTCATTTATAAAGTAACTTAATTGTAAAAGTGATTCTCACTTGTTCTATAAAAGTGGGGCAATTTATAAGTAAATTATTTAAAAGTGAGTTTATAGGAAAATTTAGAGAAGGAGGAGCACCACCATGTGACCAACTTCTACCCGAGATGTGGCTCTTTGGTTACCATTTATGTATTTTTTCAAAAGCGCGTAACTTTCACATCCAAATTATGTTTCTAGTGTCATTTTTTTTACATCCTATTTTTTCAAGAGCTTTCCATGAAGACCGTCATTTTCATATTTTGAATTCATATTGTCTGCATATTTAATACAACTTCTCCCAATGATCTTTTTCTTACTAGCACCAAATACTTCTCATGGAAATCCCATATGGAGGATTTACTAAGAAATAAAGGATTGTACCAGATTACCTTGGGAATAGAACAAGAACCCACTGATGATGAAAACAAATTCAAATGGGATAATAAGAATGATGAAGCATGTGGACTAGTCAGAATGTCCATCTCTCATAATTTAAGGTTTTTCCTTCAAGGAATTGATGACCCAGATAAATCTTGGGAAAAACTTGAAGTTGTGTATGGTAAACACAATATTATTCGAGCCCACTAGTTGGAAAATTAGTTAATGAATTTAAGTCCAAATTATTTTCCTTGCATTGAACATTACTTATCTAAGTTCAAAACACTTCTAATTTTATGTACAGACTGCAATCTATAATTGAAGGAAGATCGATGCATATATGTTATTATTACTAAACTTGGTAGTGCATATTCTCTTTTTGTATCTACCTTTTATACCACCAGAGAATCTCTATGGAGTGCTTATAAACAACCCTCTCTTGAGTCTTTTTGTGATGCTATGATTCAAGAGAAATATAAGATTGTGAAAATTTGATTGATTAGCACTGCAGGTACATCCAACAAAGCCTTAGTGGCCCAACATAAAGATGAATCCAATAATCCCAAGAAACAACATCCTCGCCACAACAACAAGCAAAACAAGGGTCCCAAAACCTCTCTACCAGCTTATGTTTCTAATGGTGAAAAATGAGCGAAATCCAAAAGTAAGAAGATTGATAGACATTGCAACTTTTGTGGGAAATATGGTCGTGTGGAGTCTAAATGTTTTTAAAAAATGGAAGTCTTAGAAGTAATGATGAAGAAGAACAAAATCAATATTGATTCTTCTTCTTCTTCACATGGACATGTACTTTCTACTTCTGGTTTATCTTTCAATGCAACTTCTTCTTCTTCTTCTAATGAGTGGCTTATTGATTCTGGAGAATCGTATCATATGGCTAAGGATAAAACCATATTTTCTGCTCTTAATTAATGTAACACCAAGAAATTATTTTTTGGTGATGATAGATCTCTTAGTGTTGTAGGGTCTAGAACAATTCAGGTAGATAATGGTCATTTCAATGATGTATTATGTGTTCCAAGCCTTTCGTGCAACCTTTTATCAATGTATTAGATCACTAATTTAGGTGAAGGTAAAACCATAGAGTTTTCACCTCACCAAGTTGTAATCAAGGATTTAATGTATCCTAAGTATGTCCTCACGATTGAAATTTCTGATGATATTACCAAGTTGTACAAATCCGACAACTTTGGGTCATCATCTTTTCCATCAATTTTTGTTGCTCATAACGATGACTTGAGAAAAATTTGGCATGAGCGGTTTGGTCATCTAAACTATCGCTCATTACAACAACTATGTAATCAACACATGGTGACTGGTCTTCCTTTTGTTTCTTGCAGAGATGGTTTTTGTGTTGATTGTGTTCTCGACAAACATCATCAGGATAGTTTTGACAAACATGCCTCTTGAAATGCCTTGACCCCTTTGCATCTTGTTCACAACGATTTGTGTGGTTCACTTTCTTCTTCTTTCTATGGGTGCAATTATTTATTAACTTTCATTGATGACTTCTCCATATGCACTTGAGTTTGCTTCTTAAAAACTAAAAGAGAAGTTTTTGACAAGTTTTTAGCCTACAAGATCCTTGTAAAAAAAAAATTTGGACATCAACTTCAAAGGTTAAGAACATATAATGGAGGGGAATATGTGAACAACAATTTTACAAGTTACTGCACTACACGTGACATTAAAATGAAACACGTTGATCCATATACACCACACCAAAATGGTGTTACTGATAAAAATAATCTCACATCAAAAGAAATGGATAATTGTATGATCTAATCTAAGGGGTTAAGTCTTAATTATTGGGTGCAAGCCATCAATTGTGAAAATTACATAGTAAATCACACTCCCACAAAGACTCTAAAAAATATAACAGTGGAATATTAAGCTATATGTAAGCCAATTCCAAGTATTTGGAAATATAGCATGGGCTCACATTCTTGATGAGAAAAGGAAAAATTTACAGCCTAAAAGTGAGAAGTCTATTTTTTTGGATATTTTGAAGATTCCAAAGGTTACAAACTTCTTCAACCTAATTCCAATGAAATTATTGTTAGAAGAGATGTTAAATTTGATGAAAATATCTTGGCCTGCGAGCCTAATTCGATGTTTGTGCCATCTTCGACCTACGAGCCATCTTCCATGTTTGTGCCATATTTTGTTCCTCTTTAAGTTTCTTCTTCTTTAGATGATGACAATGGGGATGAAAATCCACCTACTCCTGCCCACCTTCCTAGAGATGAGTCCATTGAACATGAACCTGCACCAACCCCACAACTTCCCAGATGGGTCCATTCAAATCGAGAAGTAGTTGGTGATCTTGTCAGTGATCCTTCAGATCAATGTCAGACACGTTCACAGTTCCAATGATCCTCTTCTCTTTTGGATCAAGTTTCAAAGAATCATGATCCAGAAACATTTGTAGAAGCGTTAGGTAATCCAGATTGGGACACAACAATGAATGAAGAGTATCACTCTTTAATGGCGAATGATACTTGGGATCTTGTACCTCTTCCGAAAGGAAGAAAACTTATTATATGTAAATGGGTGTACATAACTAAGTATGCATCATATGGAAGTTTTGAAAGACACAAGGCCTAGGTAGTTGCCAAAGGGTTCTCTCAATTTGAAGGCACTGACTATAATGAAACCTTTTCCTCCATAGCCAAAATGAATTCCATTCTCCTTGTTATAGCCCTTGTGTTGGCATGTTTTTTACAGGAAGAGTGTTCTTTTCATTGTTGGCAAGAACACCAACAATGATGGAAAACATGAAAATCATAAGCTCATGAGGAGAAGCGAATAGTATGCAAATATCAAAGCTCAGAAGGGAAAGCGCAGTACAGAAACGTGATCAAGATGAAATCCTTGATCATGGATCTGCTTCGAGAGTCTTCACGACTGTTGGATCAAGAGATAAATGCATTAAGGTTAAGCCTTTGGATGAGCATAGGAGAGCGGACTTCTCAAAGTCTTGAGGTTCCGAAGTAAGCCTCAACCGTCTTATTCAAGGAAATGTGGTAGACCACATCAAAAAGGACATGTGGAAGACCATGTCAGCAAGGACATGTGGCAGACCTCTTCAACAAGGAAATGTGGTAGACCACGTCAGCAAGGACATGTGGCAGACCATGTCAGCGAGTGACGCATGACAACCAATCGACCCGTGCCAAGTCAACAGGTGACGTGTGTAATGTTACTTCACTCCGAATTTTTTTACTTCGATATTTTTACCACCAACAGATGCCCTAAGTCCCGAAGTCCCGAATGTTGAAGTGGACATGATTTGTTCGATCTGAAGATCACTTCGGGTGCATTCTCAACCATTGATCAAAATATAGTATAAGGATAGCGTAAGAAGAATAGTCAAAGTATTGAAGTAAATTGTGTCCATCCACCACAATGCATGATTAAGCAGCGAAAGGACAAAGTGTAAACCGTCCGATCTGTTCTGATAGGTGTCTGCATATCATTGACTCCGGAAGATTGACGTATGGAAGAAATGAGAGTTTGAGAATTGAAAGTCCTGAAGGTCGGACTCGCGGAGGAGATCCTAATCATAGATTTAGGAAGACAGGTGTCAATAAATCTTCCACTACAGAAGATTAGTGTACGAAGAAAAGCAGGGTTTGAGATTTGAAGCTCTCGGAGCTCGGATCACAAAGTAATCACAACCATTGATTTAGGGAGGTTAGATATGATCCGCGGAACTTGAAAAGAAATATTTGAATCATCAAATTCAGGAGCACCATCAATATCGTGAGATTGACGGTCCCGTCGCATTGCGTGGATTGAATGTGCATGAACTTTAAAAATTTCAATGCGGTCCGCAATCAAAACCATGCTTTTGGAGAAAGGACACGTGGAGCTTTGTAGTGAATTGCGGGGTGAAAAGAGGGTTTCCCTCAAACCAGCTTTGGTCGCGCCTACAATCGCATGGTCACATGAGAGCATCTCCCAAGGTCACACCGTTGAAAGATTGAGGAAGGAGATAGCGTTGCTAGGCTCCACTTCATAGTTTCATGAGTTGGGAGAATCGAGGAAACTCGCAGCTGGATATCCAATGTGTGAATTCGTGAAACACCCTTTTTCTTGGCCCCTGGTCACAACTAAGGTCACATCAGCGGAAAAATGAGGGGAAGGAGCTAGTGTTGCTAGGATCCACTTCAAATTTCGGGAGTTGGTAGAATCGAGGTGACTCGCAACAACATATTCGATGTACGAAGTTGTGAAGCGCCTTTTTGGATTGGTGAGTGGTCACAGCCAGTGTTCATGTGGAGAGGAACATTGCAACCGATGCTTGATTGCGTGGGTAAAGTTTGCAAGGATCCATGGATTAAAAAACCTCTACGTGTATAATCCAACAACACAGATTAAATAGACAATCTAATCAAAGGGTTTTTGTTTCACTTCAAGATTTTTTGATCAGTTACGATTTAGTTACACTAACTAAATCATTGTTCAGAGGCATTGGAATCATTGTTCCTGAGCGATTGAATCATTTCTCCTAAGCGTTGGAATCATGATTCCTAAGCATCTTTGATATTCCTGACTTGAGCATTGGAGATGTTGACTGTAACAGATGATGAGGGTATGAATAAAAGAAATATGTCGTGAAAAATGAAGGTTGTTGTTCCTCAGTAAAACAAGTTGAATTGTATGTGATCAAGGAGATAACAGGAACATAAGTTGGACAAAGAAGAAATGATGAAAACAATAGATTGTACGAGAACCTAAGAGCATGAGAAGAACAGTGGAAGATGTGAGCAGGAAGACACTAATGGAGGTAGAGCAAACTAGTGTAGCAGAATAGTGATGAGACTGGTAAGCCATTGATAAATATTGTATCACTGTAATAAATTTCAGCAAGCCAAGATTTATATCTAAGGGTGGTAGGGTGGTGCTAGGGAGGACTGTTGTCCTCGGAGTTTCAAGTGGGTGCTTGAACATAAGGAGTTGTAGCTTCCATCTGGTTGCAGCCAGAAAAACCAGGGTGGTATGGTGGTGCAAGGGAGAACCATTGTTCTCTGTTATACATGTTGGTGCATGTGTGACTCGAAGTTGGTGCTTCCTTCTAGTGGGTGCTAAAGAAACTAGAGAGTTGGTGCTCTCAACAAGTTGCAGCTTGTTAAAGAATAGGTTGTATTCTCATTTTGAGTTGGTTCTAAAAGAAATATGATGTACAGAACTTAAAATACTGGCTATCATTCGAAGAAGAAGAGTTTTTCTACCTTTATGGGTTTCCTCGTGAATATATGTCTATGTGTATATCATATGTGTGATTGATGTTATTCATGTCTTGCATAATATTGATGATCACTTGGAGAAGGTTAATAATATTTTAATAGGCATAAAATTGTTTAAGCACAGTAACAACCGATTCACCCCCCCTCTCAGTTGTCTTAGTAATTCCAACAATTGGTATCATATCGGGTTCCTTTTAGCTAAAGTTAGATCAATAAGATTAAACATGACACATCATGAAGGAACTTCGACCAATAAGCCTCCTATGTTTGATGGAACACATTTTTCTTTCTGGAAGGTTAGAATGAGAACATACATTATGGCCTTAGGTGCCGATGTTTGGGATGTTGTAGAGACTGGATATATAAAACCTATTGTGTTAGCTTCCAAACATGATAAGTTAGAATTTAGCTTCAATGAAAAGGCAATGAATGCTATCTTGAGTGGGCTTGCTGAAGTTGAATTTGTAAAGGTAATGCATCTTGATTCTGCCAAAGGGATGTGGGATAAACTCATTAGCAACTATGAAGGAAATGAGAAAGTAAAAGATGCCAAATTTCAGACATATACATTGAAATTTGAACAACTAAAGATGAATGAGGATGAAACATTTAATAAATATTTATTAACAGTTGAGGAGCTTGTGAATTCCATGAAGGCTCTTGGTGAGAAGATTGAGGACGCATTTTTAGTTCGGAAGATTTTAAGATCTCTACCTAATAGATTTAATCCAAAAGTTTCTGCAATAGAAGAACTGAATGATCTTAAGATTTTGTCTATTGATCAACTTTTAGGAACTCTATCTGCTTATGAAATGAGGATTAGTAAAGATAAACCCACCTCTAGAGAAGCATCATTTAAAGCATATAAGAGTGAGGAATCTGAGCCTCATGAAATTGAAGAAAAATTTGTGAGAAGACTAAAGAAAGGATCAGGGAAATACCGAGGCAAGCTGGCCTTCAAATGTTTTAACTGTGGAAAGATAGGTCACTTTGCATATAAGTGTCCACACAAGAAGAAGGACCATAAATTTGAAGGTGAAGAGAAGTAAAAATCCAAGAGATTTGGTAAAAAGAAAAGTTTATGTGTAAACAATGATGACTCTTCAGAAGACACAGATAGTGACTCTTCCTGTGAAGATAAGGTTAATGTATTTATGCTTATGGACAAAGAGGATTATGATAATAAAATCACATGAAGTGATGTTAATGATGAAGAAGTTGTGGTTGATATGGAATGTGAACTAATCAGTGCTTTAGAAGAGATTGACAGACTCAGACTTAAGAAGAGAAAACAAAAACAGGTGTTGATGCAGTTTGAAAAGAATGGTAAAAAACATGATGAAGACTTTTCCCTGCTAAAATTGGAGTTAGAAGAGGCAAATAAAATAGAGGACACTCTGAAACAAAAGTTATCAGAGAAGAAGGCAATACGTGAAGCCTTGGAAAAAGAGGTAGTAAAAACCAGAAAAGAGATGGAGAATTTTAAAGCATTGTATCTACAAAATCTTCCAAGAATTAAAGCCTCAGCAGAACTAAATGACATTCTGAGCAAACAAAGATCTCCTTTTTTGAAGACTGGTTTAGGCTATGTAAGTGGTTCAAGCAACAAAGAGACATAAAGCAAAGAGCCATTAAAGATGATGAAGTTCCAAGTCAACAGACAATCAGGCCATGTGAGTACTCTGCCACCAAAAGCTAATAGAGGCAAGATGATCCCTGATAAAAAACAAAGATATCAGAAGATGGAGCAAAAAATGCCGAAAAGAAGGCCATCCTTCAAGTACCAAAATTTCTTCCATGGTTATTGTTTTTACTGCTCTAATTTTGGTCATAAGATTGCAAATTGTCAAATTAAGTTTAGAGACATGCAATTGAGGAGATAAAGAAATAAACAATGTTTGCAACAAAGAACTAAACAACCAACGAGTAGAAAAAGTTGCACCAATCACTTTGACCTATTGAAAAATGAGCTTGAATGCTATAACTGTCATAACTTCGGCCACAAAGCTGCAAACTTCCATCTGAAGAATTACAAAGCAGATCCAAGGACAAAACCCTTAGCTATACATGCCAACACATGGAAAAAGAAAGATAGTGAAAATTTTGGTCTAGTACTTTCAACTCAAAGACAAAAGAACCCATGGTATATTGACAGTGGATGTTCCAAACACATGACTAGAGACAAAAGTAACTTTTTGTCTCTAAGTGAAAGAAAATCAGGAAATGTAACCTTTGGAAATGATGCACTAGGAAAAATCAAAGGTAAAGGAATGGTAAGTCTAAGTAATGGAAAAGGGAAATCTTAAGATGTGTTGTTTGTAGATGGTCTGAAACATAATCTGCTTAGTGTTAGTCAAGTTTGTGACAGAGGATGTAAAGTTTTTTTCACTTCTAAAGATTGTAAAATACAATCTGTAAATTCAGGACAGTTGATTGCAAAAGTCATAAGAACAGAAAACAATGTCTATGTTTTGAAAGAAGAAAAAGAAGAATGTCACTTAAGAACATATGATGAAAGTTGGTTATGGCATAGGAGACTTGGACACCTAAATTTTGATCATCTAATCAAACTTAGAAACAGTGGGGCAATAAATGATATTCCAAAAATATCAAAGCCATATGATTCTATATGCAAACCTTGCCAAATAGGAAAGCTCACTCGGACACAGTTTAAATCTAATAACTTTGCATCAACAGAGAAACCTCCTCGGTTAGTACATATGGATTTATGTGGACCATCAAGGAAGGAAAGTACAAGAAAATAAAATTATTTCATGTTGATTATTGATGATTATTCTAGACTTACATGGGTTGCCTTTCTGAAAGAAAAATCTGAAGCATTTGAAAAATTCAAAGTTTTTAAGGCTCTGATTGAGAATCAAATAGGAAAAATATTGAAGGCAGTAAGGTCTGATAGAGGAGGAGAGTTTAGTTCAGGAGACTTCAAAGAGTTTTGTGATAAACATGGGATCAAAAGAGAGTATACTATTCCAAAGACTCCACAACAAAATGGAGTAGTCGAGAGGCAAAATGGATCAGTTCAGCAGATGACAAGATCAATGATGAATGAAAAGAATATTGCTCAGACATATTGGGTAGAAGCAATTCATACAACTATACATATTCTTAACAAATCTCATCTCAGTCCACAAAGTGACAAGACTCCTTATGAACTATGGTTTGGAAGACCTGCTTCAATCAAACATTTTAAAGTCTTTGGGAGTAAGCGTTATATCAAGAATAATGATGAAAAATTTGGCAAATATGATGACAGGGCTGATGAAGGTATCTTCTTAGGGTATGCTACAAACAATAAAGGATACATATGTTATAATAAGAGGCTGCATAAATTGGTTGATTGTATTGACATAAAAGTTGATGAAGAAATGATGGCACAAGATGTAAGTAGCATTGAATCAACAACAGAGGATATAGTTGATTTTGAAGATGAACAGGTCCAAGAATCATAAAAAGAAGACTTTGAGTCAGAAGAAGATACAAATAGTCAGGCAGACTCAAATCCACAGACAACATCAAATCCTTCCTCCATAATTACTCAAAAGAATCATCCTGCAAGTCATATAATTGGTGAGAAATACAAAGGTGTACAAACCAGGAGAAGGATAATCAAAGACATCGAGAAATCACATATGGCCTTCATGTCCATGGTGGAACCCAAGAACTTCAATGAAGCCAATAAATATGTAAATTGGTTAAAATCAATGAATGAGGAACTGGATCAGATTGAAAAGAACAATACTTGGGAGCTTGTTCCTAGATTTGCAGATAAAAATATAATTGTCTCCAAATGGGTGTTTAAGAACAAAATGAATAAACAAGGACAAATTGTTAGGAATAAAGCCAGATTAGTCTGTAAGGGGTATGCACAAGTTGAAGGATAGGATTTTGATGAAACCTTTGCACCAGTAGCAAGATTGGAAGCCATCATAATGTTTCTTACTTATGCATGTCATAAGAACTTTAAAGTATATCAGATGGATGCTAAGTCAACATTTATTAATGGGGATCTAGAAGAAGATGTATATGTGGAGAAACCTGAAGGATTTTCACTGACAGATAATCCTGACTGTGTCTATAAGTTGAAAAAGGCATTATATGGCCGAAACAGGCACCACGAGCCTAGTATTATAGATTGGACAAATTTCTATAGGACAAAGGGTTCAAGAAAGGTATTGTTGACAATAATATATACATTAAGTATGAAGGTGATGATTTATTAGTTGTTTTGGTTTATGTAGATGACATTATTTTTGGATGCACTAATGACCCTTTAGTTCAGTGGTTTTCTAATTCAATGCAGACTGAGTTTGAGATGTCCATGATAGGAGAAATATCATATTTTATTGGCTTACGAATCAATCAGAGTTATGCAGGGATATTTATCTCTAAAGAAAAGTATTTGAAAGAGATGTTAAAGAGGTTTCAGATGGAAGAATCTACACTTGTAAGCACACCTATGGTGGTTGTTTTCAAGTTCAGTAAAGATGGTATTTCATCTGATGTTGATCAAATAACATATCGATCAATGATAGACAATCTTTTGTACATCACAACATCCCATCCTGATATAATGCAAGTTGTTGGAATGGTAGGTTGTTATTAGTCTTCTCCTATTATAAGTCATTTAACAGCTGTCAAGAGGATATTTAAATATTTGAAGGGTACAATGACTTATGGTCTTTGGTATCCTAGAAATCAAAATTTTCAATTAACTGCATATTCAGATGTTGATTGGGAAAACTGTTTGGATGGGAGAAAGAGCACCAGTGGAGGTGCATTCTTCTTAGGTGATTTGTTAGTAGCATGGATTAGTAAGAAGCAGGGATCTATTTCATTATCAACTACAGAGGCAGAGTACATTGATGTTGCTACTTGTTGCACTCAGATTTTATGGATGATACAAACTCTTGCAGATTTGAAGGTAACTTATACTGATCCAATTCCACTTCACTGTGATAACACTAGTGCCATTAGTGTCTCCAAAAATCTTGTTCTCCATTCAAAGACAAATCATATACCAATAAAGTATCATTTTCTCAAAGAGAAGGTTACAAACAGAGTTGTTCAGATGAATTATATTCCTTCCACAGAACAAATTGTAGACATCTTTACTAAGGCCCTAGCCAAGACACCATTTGAATATCTCTGTCAGAAGTTGGGTGTCATCTCTTCTCTCACCTAAGAGAATCCATCCTGTCAGGGGGATTATGTGTTGGTCGAATATATGATACCTCCGAAAAGTACTGCAACAGATCAGGAGGAGCATGTTTTTCTTTGACATTGATGTCAAAGGGGGAGAAAAGGTGTGGTCTGGATGCTACAGTTGGAAGTCTAAGCAGAATAGTGCAACCTTTCAGGGTTTCCATCAATGCCAAAGGGGGAGATTGTTGGCATGTTTTTTACAGGAAGAGTGTGCTTGTCATTGATGGTAAGAATAACATTGACGATGGCAAACAATAAAAGCATAAGCTCAAGAGGAGAAGGGAACAATATGCAGAGATCAAAGATCAAAAGGGAAAGAACAGTACATAAACATGATGAGGATTAAATTCTTGATCCTGGATCTACTTCGAGAGTATTCACGATCGTTGGATCCAGAGATAAATGCATGAAGGTTAAGCCTTTGGATGAGTGTAGGAGATCGAACTTGTCAAAGTCCTGAATTCCTGAAGTAAGCCTCAATCGCCTGATTCAAGGACATGTGGCAGACCACGTCAACAAGGGCATGTGGCAGACCATGTCAGGAAGGACATGTGGTAGACCTCGTCAGCAAGGACATGTGGCAGACCACATCAGCAAGGACATGTGGTAGACCACGTCAACGAGTGACACGTGGAAACCACTCGACTCGTGCCAAGTCAACAGGTGACATGTGCAATGTTACGTGACTCCAAAAGTTTTTACTTCGAGAGTTTTACCAGCAGCAGATGCCATAAGTCCCGAAGTCCCGAATATCGAAGTTCCAAAGTGGACACGAGTCGTCCGATTTGAAGATCACTCTGGGTGCATTCTCAACCATTGATCAAAATAGAGTGGAAGGATAACGTAAGAAGAATAGCCAAAGTAAATGGTGGCCATCCACCATAATGCATGATTAAGTCATAGCCAAAGAATTAAGCAGTGAAAGGATAAAGTGTAAACTGTCTGATCTATTCATACATGTGTCTGCAGATCATCGAATCCAAAAGATTGACGTACAAAAGAAATGAGAGTTTGAGAATTGAAAGTCCCGAAGGCCAGACTCGCGGAGGATATCCTAATCGTAGATTCAGGAAGACAGGTGTCAATAGATCTTCCACTCCAAAATATTGGTGTACGAAGACAAGAAGGGTTTTATATTTTAAACTCCCGGAGCCTGGATCATGAAGTAAATCACAATCGTTGATTTAGGGAGGTTAGATTTGATACGCAGAACTTGAAAGGACAGATCTGAACTGTCAGATTCAAGAGCACCGTTAAGATCATGAGATCGATGGTCCCATCATTTTTTGGTGATTTAAGGTGTGCGAAATTTAAAAAGTTAAAGGCGGGCCACAATCGAAACCACAATTTTGGAGAAAGGACACGTGGAGCTTTGTAGTGAATTGCGAGGCAAAACACAAGTTTCCCTCAAACCACCTTTGGTCCTGCCCGCAATCGCATGGTCAAATGAGAGAATCACCCAAGTTCACATCATAATAAATGATCCAAGTGGATATCGGTGGCCACCCACCTTTTCCAACTAGCTCAAAACATTTTTCTGGCAATTTTGGCAATTTACTATTTTTAGCAGTTTTAACTTTTGGGGCCATTTTGAGGGCCTAAATGAAGGTTTTTCAGGATAGATCTTCTCAATGATAATTGAAAGAACTATTGGTCCCCCAAAATGAATCTCCTCGATTATACCTTTCCAACGGGCTATCATATGCCTAAAACAGAGATCGTATGCAAAAGTTACGACCCTGGGAAGTTAATGTACTAACTTACCCAAACAGGGCCCACATGACTTTTGGCGCTCCATCTCCTAGCGTTAGGTTTTTGGATGTCTAGGGTTTTGGGCATTCCTGTTTATTGTAAAAATTCCTTCAGATCCTCATTTCAATAATCTTCTTTCGAATGAGCACATTCGTCACATCTCTTCTCAGTGATAAGCCGCCACCATTCTAACAAACTTGTTTCCACTGCATTTTACAGTTTCAGCTTATTTCCTTATTGAATAGAAAACCCGTTTTATGGTATCTATGTTATTTTGTGTTAAGTACCTGTTAATAATATGTATTAATTTCATTCCACTCATAAAATCCGAATCAGTGGTATCGGAGCGGTCTGCTCCTTGTCGTCTTAATGCATGTCCCCAACGAGGTCGACGTACAAAGAGTTGGGTCTCGAGCTTGTTTCTCTTGAGGACAAAAGATCTTGCACACCCAAGAAACCTCTCATGGCAGGAGATAATAAATATGATGGGATAGAATATCCTTTCAAACTGTCGATTGAGGAATCCCTCACTCAACAAAGGAACGAGATGATGGATAGTTTTGCGCAAATCCTTCAGCGGCTACCAACAGGCGACACATCTTCTTCGAGCAGAGGTGTCGCCCCCTTCAAGGTAAAAATAAACTTTGATATTCCTATATTTGAAGTTCAGATAGATGAAAATGTTGTAGACAAGTGGTTGAATCTACTAGAAGGGTATTTTTATGTCCATAACTTTTCGAATAGAGAAATGATTACTTTTGCGCACCTCAAAGTTGTTCTCCATGTCAAAGATTGGCGGGAAACCTTCTGTGAGCAAAAGGAAATAGAGGAACTCTCATTATTTACAGTCACAGCCACTTGGGAATCCTTTAGGGATGTTATTAAGGAACAATACTACTCTGTCGGAAGTTATGACGACTTGTATACCAAATGGACCACATTGCGGCAAGAAAGAGACCAAGCAGTGCCATATTTAACAAATATTTTCCATACCTTGTGCACCAAGCTGGGTATCAAAGATTCAGAGTGAAATATGGTGCTCAAGTATCATGGTGCTATGCATAGATACATCCAGACCAAAATGGAATTTTTGGACATCGTGCTATGCATAGATACATCCAAACCAAAATGGAATTTTTGGACATCTCATCCTTGGGCACAACCTACCGATATGCCATCAAAATCAAGTAGAAACTCAAAGAAAAGACATGAGAATTTGGGCCTGGGAACCCCTCACAAAAAAATATAGGAAACAATGACCCCAACCCACAGAACAAAGGATAGAGAAAATATGGACAGTATTAGGACAACCAGTCCAAGCCACAAGCAAAGAAGGACACTGGAAAGACAAAGAAAGATACCAGGAAGTGGTGCGACTTCCATAAGAGCCCTTGGCATAAAACTACTGATTGCCACTCAAAGCAGTCGTTGGTGGCCGAAGTGAAAGCCTATGAATCAGATGGAGGTTATGACTTTGAGATAGAACTAGAAAGGGGAATATGGATCATTGACGTGGAACCCAGTGCCACCGTTGCTACCACCAAGCTCCATCCTGGTGAACCAGACAAGCTAGAAGAAGGAGAGCGCCTCTTCCATTCACAGATGTAGGTAAAATAAACCCCGCTGCACTTCATCGTTGATAGCGGTATCCAGAAGAACCTCATCTTAGTAGAGGTCGTCAAGCGATTGGTCATGTCGAAAACAACACACCCACAACCTTACACCATTGGATGGCTCTGCCAAGGAAGCGATCTTCGCGTCAGCCAATAGTGTCGATTGTCGTACGACATCAAGCCCTTCAAAGACAAGGTATTGTGTGATGTTTCTCCTCTCAAAGTTTGTGATTTTCTTTTGGGACAACCTTATTTATGGAAACATCATGTTGTATATGAGTCTAGGCCTCGTAGTGTTATTATTACTTTGAATAGGATACTCGAGGCAGTCCCACCTAGTGCTATTTCCTTGATCTCTGCTAAGCAATGCAAGAAGGTCATCTCTCAGACAGGGAAGTTTGTCTTCTTCGTGATTCACTCTTAGAATAAGCGAAAGATCACAGCCACATCCAGGTTCTCTGTGGATGACCTCTCCACACAGTAGAAGCAAGTAGATAAGGTCGTGGAAGAATAATCATATATCTTCTCCTCACCTATCGGGATACCTCTGCATTGCCAGGTTAAGAACCCCATCGATCTGACCCTCGACGCACTGCTGCCCAATGGGCCAATCTATCACCGCTCTCTGTTAGAGAATGAGGAGATCAAGTGATAGATCCAAGAACTTCTCCACAAGGGGCACATCCTTCCCAAATAATCACCTTGCAGAAGCCCAATCGTGTTGGAATAGAAGAAAGATGGAACCTGGCGACTCTGCATTGATTACCGGGCTCTGAATAAAATCACAGTCAGAAATCGGTACCCGATTCCTCGAATCAACGACCTCCTTGATCAACTCATGGGGGCCAAATACTTCAGTAAGATTGATCTAAAGTCTGGCTACCACCAGGTCCCGATAGAACATACAGATGTATGGAATACCACCTTCAAGTCAAAGGAAGGCCTTTTTGAATGGTTGGTCTTGCCCTTTGGTTTGAAAAATGTGCCATCCACTTTCATGAGGTTGATGGACGATATCCTATGACCATTCACCAATCATTTTGTAGTGGTGTATATGAATGACATTCTCATTTACAACAAGACTTGGGATGAACACTTGCAACATATTCAGTAGGTTTTGCACACCCTGCAACAACACAAGCTATACGCCAACTTGGAAAAATTCTCCTTCGACATGGACAGGGTCCATTACCTGGGCAACATCATTGATCGGCATGGCTTACATGTGGATCCAACAAAGATCCAAATCATCCGTGACTGGCCAGCCCCAACCACACTCACTGATCTTCGAAGCTTCTTGGGCTTGACCAATTTCTACCTCAGGTTCATGTTGGGATTCTCCCATATTGCATGGACCCTCAGCCAAATAACCGAGGGTGGTGGTAAGACTAAATTTGTGTGGGGCCAGTCCCAACAACAAGCGTTCGATGATTTGAAGCAACGCTTGTGCTCATCCCTAGTACTTCCACTCCCAGACTTGCAAAAACCCTTTTTAGATCGAGACAAATGCTTCAGACTATGTTGTGGGCGGCGTTCTCACTCAGAACGACCACCCCATGGCCTATCATAGTGAGACACTATCAGATGTTGTCCGTAAGTAACCTACTTATGACAAAGAAATTTACTCCATTGTGCAAGCCTACCGCCAGTGGAAACACTACATTCTTGGGAAGGAGACAGTCATCCACACTGATCATAAGCCACTGCAGTTCATGCAAACACAAGGAAAATTGCAGAATGAACTCCATCAAAAGTGGTCCACATACTTGCAACAATTCCACCTCAACATCAAGTATAAAATAGGAAGTACCAATCGCGTCGTCGATTTCCTCAGGAAACCGCCAGTCACGGCACTGACCATGGTGTTAGACTATTGCGGCCATGAGACCTATAGATGGCCCCAACTCTATGAGACATAACTAGACTTCACCACCACCTACTAAATGTTGGGGGAAAACACAGTTGTCGATAATTTCCATCTTCAGGATGGGTTTTTGTGTCATCTGGGCCATATTTGTGTTCCATCAAGCGAGCGAGCGAAGCTGATCTGGGAAGCTCACTACAGACGGGTGGCAGGATACTTCGGTGTTGAAAATACAGTGGCGATGCCACATAAACATTTCTATTGGTCGAAACTTCGACAGGAGGTCAACAAGTATATCAGGTCATGCACTGCCCGCATGATTGCCAAACCGACCACTAAGAAATAGGGCCTGTACACCCCTCTTCCTACTCCTGACAGGCCATGGGAATCCATCTCAATGGACTACATGTCAAGCCTTCCGTCCACCAAGTGGGGAAATGACTGTGTTTTTGTGGTTGTTGATCGTTTTTCTAAGATGACGATTTTGGTTGCCTGCAAGAAGAACATCACAGCAGAGGCAACTGCCAAGCTATTCTTTGAATGAGTATGGGTACATTTTGGAATCCCACAAACCATTGTCTCATATCAGGACAGTCGATTTCTTGGCACAATTTGGTCGATCCTCTAGTTACTGCTGGACACCAAGCTCACCAAATCCACAACCTTCCACCCTCAGACAGATGGCCAAACCGAGGTCGTAAATTGAATGGTTATTCATATCCTTCACATGTATCATTCACAACACCCTCACACATGGGATGAGAGCCTTCCCTATGTCCATCATAGCTACAACTGAGCCCTACATAGCTCAACTGTCCACAGCCCCTTTCAGGTGGGGTTGGGATTCCAACCATTGGGTCCCATAGATGTTGCACTTCCCCTTGTGGTTAGCTCGACTGACTCATCTCCTGTTCCAACTGAAGCTGACAAATCCACCCATTTCATTGAGTGGATCCAGCACATCCTCCAATAGGTTCAAGATATCCTATAGAAGTCCAATGACAAGTAAAAACAACGCCATGATCAACATCGGGTGCCACATAAGTTTCAGGTGGGCGAAAAAGTTTGGTTGCACTTTCATAAAGAACGCCTTACAGGACCCCATCAGAAGCTTCGCCCACTCCATTATGGGTCGTACACCACCACCAAGGCCATGGCAGATAATTCTTTTCATCTCAACATTCCTCCTTTCCTTGGCCTGCACCCAGTGTTCAACGTGGATCTCCTTTGCCCTTATTTCCCACCATTATTAGACACCTCATAAGTATCACAACGACTGACACAAAAAGAGCTCAAAATTGAATGCATACAACAGACATCTGACGATCATATTGTGGACACACGGATCAAGGGCACTCGACAACAAAAGATCTAGCTTTATCGAGTCGTCAAAGCAGGGCAGCTCCTGCACCAAGGCAAGTGGCTCACCCGGGGCCAAATTCAGTAGAAAATTCCTCATCTGATGGGGGACCTCAATGCAATGGAGACCATTTCTTTCTAATGAGGGAGGATTGATCCAGGTGGATATCGGTGGCCACCCACCTTTTCCAACTGGCTCAAAACAATTTTCTGGCAATTTTGGCAATTTACTATTTTTGGCAGTTTTAACTTCCGGGGCCATTTTGAGGGCCTAAATGAATGTTTTTATGGATTGATATTCTTAATGATAGTAAAAGGCATGAATGAACCCCCAAAATGAATCTCCTCGATGATACCTTTCCAATGGTCTATCATATTCCTAAAACATAGATCGTATGCAAAAGTTACGACCCCGGGAAGTTAATGTACTAACTTACCCAAATGGGGACCACATGACTTTTGGTGCTTCATCTCCTAGGGTTAGGTTTTTGGATGTCTAGGATTTTTGGCATTCCTGTTTATTGTAAAAATTCCTTCAGAGCCTCATTGTAATAATCTTCTTGTGAATGAGCACAGTCATCACATCTCTTCTTAGAGATAAGCCGCCACCATTCCAGTAAGCTTGTTTCCGCTGCATTTTACAGTTTCATCTTATTTCCTTATTGGATGGAAAACCAATTTTACTGTATCTTTGTTATTTTGTGTTAAGTACCTGTTAATAATTTGTATTCATTTTGTTCTTCTCATAAAATCTGGATCAAGAATATTGAGGAAGGAGCTAGTGTTTCTAGGCTCCACTTTGGAGTTTCACGAGTTGGGAAAATCGAGGCAACCCACAGCTGGATAAACAATGTGCGAAGTCATGAAGCACCCTTTTTCTTGGCCCCTGGTTACAATAAAGGTCACATCAATAGAAGATTGAGGAAGGAGCTAGCGTTTCTAGGATCCACTTCGTAGTTTCGCGAGTTGGGAGAATCAAGGCAACTCGCAGCTGGATATTTGATGTGCGAAATCATGAAGCACCCTTTTGCTTGGCCCCTGGTCACAACCAAGGTCACATCAGAAAAAATGAGGGTAAGGAGCTAGCATTACTAGGCTAGACTTCGGATTTCGGGAGTTGGGAGAATCGAGGTGACTCGCAACAACATATATGATGTGCGAAGTCGCGAAGTGCCTTTTTGGAAAGGCGAGTGGTCATAGCCAGTGGGCATGTGGAGAGGAACGTTGCACTCGGTGCTTGTTCACGCAGGTAAAGTTTGCAAGGATATGTGGATAAAAAATCCTCTGCATGTATAATCCAAGGACAAAGATTAAATAGACAATCTGATCAAAGGGTTGTTGTTTCACTTCGATATTTCTTGATCAGTTATGATTCAGTTACACTAACTGAATCATTGTTTTGGGGCATTAGAATCATTGTTCTTGAGTGGTTGAATCATTGCTCCTGAGTGTTGGAATCATGATTCCTGAGCGTCTTTGAGATTCCTGAATTGAGCGTTGGAGATGCAGAGTGTAACAGATTATGAGGGCATGAATAAAAGAAAGATGTCGTGACAGATGAAGGTTGTTGTTCCTCAGTAAAACAAGTTGAACTGTATGTGATCAAGCAGATAGCAGGAACAAAGCATGAAATATGCAGATATGAAGAACATAAGATGGACAGATAAAAAATGGTGAAAATAGTAGATTGTACGAGAACCTAAGAGCATGAGAAGAACAATGGAATATGCGAGCAGGAAGAGACTGATGCAGGTAGAGCAGACCAATGTAGCAGAACAATTATGAGACTGGTAAGCCATTGATAAATATTGTATCACTCTAATAAATTTCAGCAAGCAAATATTTATATCTAAATGTGGTAGGGTGGTGCTAGGGAGGAATGTTGTCCTTAGAGTTTCAAGTGGGTGCTTGAACACGGGGAGTTGTAGCTTCCAACTTGTTGCAGCTAGAAAAACTAGGGTGGTAGGGTGGTGCAAGGGAGAACCATTGTTCTCTGTTATACAGGTTGGTGCATGTGTGACTGGAGGTTGGTGCTTCCATCCAGTTGGTGCTAGAACACTCAGGGAGTTGGTGCTTCCTTCTAGTGGGTGCTAGAGAAACCAGAGAGTTGGTGCTCTCAACAAGTTGCATCTTGTTAAAGAAGAGGTTGTAGCCTCATTTTGAGTTGGTGCTCAAAGAAAGATGATGTACATAACTTAAAAGACTGGCTATCATTCGAAGAAGAAGAGGTTTTCTCCCTTTATGGGTTTCCTCATGAATATATGTCTCTGTGTATACCATATGTGTGATTGATGTTTGTTATTTATGTTGTTCATGTCTTCCATAATCTTGATGATCACTTGGAGAAGGTTAATAATATTTTAATAGGCATAAAATTGTTTAAGCACAGTAACAACTGATTCACCCCCCCACATCTCAGTTGTCTTAGTAATTCCAACACCTTGTTGCCTCACATAAATGGGAGGCCCATCAGATGGATGTTAAATATGCCTTCTTACATGGGAATTTGCAAGAATAAATCTACATGGAACAACCTCCTGGATATGTCCATAATGACTCCAGCCTTGTTTGTTGCCTTAAAAAATCTCTTTATGGTCTTAAGAAATCTCCCCGGGCTTGGTATGCCAAAAAGAAAATATTTTTTCCTTGATACAGACTTTTCTATATGTCATTATGATCCTAATTTCTAGACCAAGAAAGTAGGAATCCA
This sequence comes from Picea engelmannii, assembly GCA_009831015.1. Classification (NCBI taxonomy): domain Eukaryota; kingdom Viridiplantae; phylum Streptophyta; class Pinopsida; order Pinales; family Pinaceae; genus Picea; species Picea engelmannii. The sequence continues at coordinate 128,079 of ML791342.1, forward strand.
TCTCATGATCCTTTTTCTTTATGTTGATGACCTTATCCTCACTAGTAGTGACCCTAAACTTTTAACCCATGTGAAATACAACCTTAAAAGGAAATTTTAAATGACAGACTTAGGCAATTTGCATTATTTCTTTGGCCTCCAAGTATTGTAAACCAATGAAGAAATTTTTATTTCCCGATCTAAGTATGCTTGTGACCTTCTTGTTAGAAAAACAGGGTCGCGGAGCAATAATATAAAATAAAAATGTGGAAATAAAACACAAAAGATACACAATACAATAGAGACACAGATGTACATGGTTCACCTAGTGTGGGCTACGTCCACCAGAGAAATTGTCAGGTCCTTCTTTTATTATTATCCAACAAATGAAGGGATACAACCTACAACACACCCGTTGTAACTTCCTCTTCTTTCTCTCATAGTATCCTCACTCATAATACAATATTCATAATGATACATAGCCACAATAAATTTCCCTCATAAAAGAGAGTTGCCTTCTAGGGAAAAATACCCTAACATAACTTCTACCATAAGATCTGCAACCTTATAATGAACAATCTAGATTTACAATGAAATCACAATATACATTTACAAGGCATTTTTTCCTTTGGGGGCTTCGCCCCGAACCCTCGGACCCCCCAGTCGAGAGGATGGACCCCTCAGACCCCACAGAGGGGGTAACCCCCCTCTGCACTCCCCCGCATGGAGGAGTGTACATTCTTTCGGGGTGTAAAGTATTCATGGGGTATAAACATAGTTGAAAACAAAGACCTATGAATCAGGAAGATAATCAGGCTCCACAACCAACAATATCCCACTTGGAGACTGATCTCAACAAATCCACTATTGTTGTATATGTTGGACTATGATCCTTCTTGGACCTGGAAAATTTATCATCTTCATATTCATTCTTGAAGACCAACTGAAACTGAGCAGGAACTTAGTTTATCCATGGTTACTCCCTTTGTTAACATTTTTTTAGGATTCTTGCTAGTGTGTATCTTTTCCAACTTCAAATTTCCATCTTCCAAGATGGATTTTATGATATGGAACCTGAGTTGTATATTCTTAGTCTACGAATGGAAGGTTGATTTCTTTGCAAGATGAATGGAACTCTTACTGTACAACCTGTTATTCTCTTCCTTCTTTCCCAATTCCTCCATAAAACTCTGTTACCAAATCATCTCGTTAATAGCCTATGTAGCAACAACATACTCTGCCTATGTTGTTGAAAGTGAAACAACCTTTTGCAGTTTCAAAATCCAACTTACTATTGTTCCACCTATAATAAAAACATACCATGTGGTGCTCCTCCTGCTATCTTTATCATCTGCCATTTATGAATCAACATATCCATGTAGAACAATGTCTGAACCTCCAAAACATAATGCATGAGTAGCAGTACCTCTCAAATACCTGAGAATCCACTTTACTGCCTCCCAATGTTCTTTACTCGGATTGTTCATATACATATTCACAACTCCCATTGCATGTGAAATATTTGGTCTTGTGCAAACCATTGCATACATCAAACTGCCAACTACTAATGAATAAGGGACCCTGAACATGTATTCTATCTCCTCCTGTGTCTTGGGACACATTTCCTTAGTTAATTTGAAATGGTTGGCCAAAGGTTTACTAACTGGTTTTGGATTCTTCATTCTAAACCTTTTCAACACCTTCTCTATGTACTCACCCTGAGACAATGTCAATTTGTGATTTTTCATGTCTCTTGTTATTCTCATACCAAGGATATTCTTTGCAACACCAAAATCCTTCATCGCAAATGAATTAGCTAATTTCTTCTTGAGCACATTCATATCCTGCATATTAGACCCTACAACAATCATGTCATCTACATATAATAGCAATATAATATAGCCTCCATTTTCTAGCCTTTTAAAATAAACACAATGATCAGAATGACATCTACTATAACCTTGTTCTGTCATAAACCTGTCAAAATTCAAATACCACTTCTTTGGATCTTGATTTAGGCCATACAATCTCTTCTTCAACCTACATACAAAATTCTCCTTCCCTTTTACCTCATACCCCTGTGGTTGTTGCATATAAATATCTTCCTCCAAATCCCCATGGAGAAAATTTGTTTTCACATCTAATTGTTCAAGATGCAAATATTCTACTGCCACAAGACTTAAAATAGTCCTAATTGAAGTCATTTTAACAACAGGAGAAAATATTTCATCAAAATCTATACCTTTCTTTTACGCAAGCCCCTTTACAACAAGTCTAGCCTTGTACCGCTATTTTCCTCCATCTTCTTCCTTCAACTTGTAAACCCATTTATTCTGCAATGCTCATTTTCCTGCATGCAATTGAACCAAGTCCCAAGTCTAGTTATTTACCAAGGAATCCATTTCCTCTTTCATTCCTTGCTCCCATTTCCTTTTAGTTTCTACTTGCATTGCCTCTTCATAACATTCTGGTTCACCAGAATCAGTCAACAATAAACAATACAATGAAGAAGAGTATCATTCAGGGGGTCTACTTAACCTGGTAGATCTTCTAACAACACTTGTAGGAGTTTGAGGTACCTACCGATCCTGTTGTTGTACATTTTGATTTTCTGGTACCTTTGGAATTTGTTTTTCAGTGATCTCATCAAGCACTGTGTATTTTGGTTTTTCTTTTTCCCGTTTCTTTCCCTACAACTAATATTTGTACATGACCTTCTCATTGAATATGACATCTCTACTCCTAATGATTTTGTTATTTTCATAATCTCATAAGAGATAACCAAAAGCATTAACATTGTATCCAATAAAGGTACACTTCTTAGATTTTGCCTCAAGCTTTGTTCTATTTTCTTTATCAATATGGACAAATGATTCACAACCGAAAGTCTTCAAAAAAGAATAGTTTACCTTTTTACATGTCCATGCCTCCTCTAGAATTCGAACATCCAAATAGATTGAAGGTCCTCTGTTTATTAAGTAAACAATAATATCTACAACATCTACCCAGAATTGTAAGGGAAAACCATCATGCAATCGCATACTCCTTGCATGCTCCATGATTGTCATGTTCATCCTTTCCGACACACCATTTTCTTGTGGTGTTCCGGGAACTGTCTTCTCTCTATGAATCCCATGGTATGAACATTAATCATCAAACTCCTTGCTGCAATATTCACCTCCATTCTCTGATCTGAGACACTTCAACATTTTTCTTGTCTCATTCTCAACCAAAGCTTTCCATTTCTTAAAAGTATCAAATGTTGAAATAATGTAACTGCAAAGAGTATTCTTAGTATTATTGATGTATTATTCATAGGATCAATCCCCATCGTGGATTGATCATGTTGGTTATTGTAATAGGACCAAATCCCCTTTTGCGGATTGGTCAAAAGACAATTGTAATAGGCAGAATAAGAAGTCGGCCCCATAAGATATTAAAGAGGCCCAGAAATATAATAAAGGTGGGTTTACCCACCCAGTTTGAGAAGTCGGCCCTGCCAGTGAAGAGACACTTCACACGTGCCAGACTTGTATAAATAAGGAGGCTATCGCCTCACTTAGACACAACTCACTTGCTCATTTTGAGAGACAAGTTCAGATCTGTTACCGGAGAAGAAGGAGAGAGAGAGTGACGCATATCTGGGATAGGACTTTCTGTATTAGTTTAAGAGATCTCTTGGCATTGTATTGGCTATCTATATTAAGGAAGTTTTGCTCGGTTTTCTTCCCCTAGAGGGTTTCCCAGGATAAATGTTGTGTCTCTTGTGATTGTGTATTTCTCAGTGATCTTGGATTATGCTATTGTTATCTAATGAAATTCAAACATCTATAATAATGGCTTAAACATTAACATGGTATCAGAGCAAAGCTGAAGGAAGCATCTTTCACAAGTGAAAAACATCACTGTTACCATACCTGAAAATTAGGGATTTTTTATGGTGAAGCTTTTCAGCCCCAAAACCATCTAGAAAAGTGTGCCCTCCCCTAAGGATCAATTTGGCACTCTCAATGCACATTTTTAGTGGCTAGATCTCCTGGAAAGTGAAACCCTAGTTTCACAAAGTACCAGAAAACTAGTGTACCAGAAGTACCAGAGTACCAGAGGCACCAGAAGCACCAGTCCAGAAATCCACAGATCAAATTTGAAGGAGCAAAAGTTGGATTTTCTCATATCCAAACACACCAGGCTACTCACCTCAGCCAAGCGCACCTCCTTGTAAGTTCAGTTTTTTATTTTCAGCACTTTCAATTTTCGGTCATTTTCCTAGCTCCAGGTAAAGATGTTTGCAAGCGTTAAGCTTGTTGACAAGTTAGAAGGAGTGGAAAACTTATATTCCTGGAAGTATAGGATTGGCCTCATTCTTGAAGAGAATGACCTAGCAATATTCATCAAAGAAGAAGTATTGGAACCTGACGATGCTGCAAAAAAGGCAAAGCATCAAAAGGACACAATAAGGGCCAAAATAATCATTGTAGATTCAATCAAAGACCACCTGATTCCCTATGTGTCATCCAAGAAGACTTCGAAAGAAATGTTTGATTCTTTGACCAGACTATATGAAGGAAAGAACATAAACTGGAAGATGAATCTTAGAACTCAACTAAAGAATACAAAGATGCAGAAAGGAGAAATGATTCAGGAATACTTCTCCAGAATCTCAGAATTCAAAGAAAAGCTAGAAGCTATTGGAGATACCATAGATGAAGACGAACTCATAATGACAACCCTAAATGGTCTCACAAGACCTTGGGATGCTTTCATCCAGACGATATGTGCTAGAAAGGAGAAAATAAAGTTTGACAGTCCATGGGAAGAATGCATTCAAGAAGAAACAAGAGTAGCGAATCGAGAAGCATTACTAGCTAAGGATGATGATCAAGCCCTAGATTCTCACACCAAAGGAGTAAGGAATAAACCCTATTTCCAAAAGGAGACTCATAAAGAGCCTCAACAATCAAATAAATTCATTCATAAAGAATCTCATCCAAGGAGATTTCAAAAGAGAGGACAACGAAAGGAAAGAGACTAATCATCTGTACAATGCTATAATTGTGACAAGAAGGGACACATTGTGAAGTTTTGTCCAGCTATATGAGAAGAATACAAGAGAAAACATAAGAGGATCCATGCCCATGTAGTCAAAGATGAAGAGCCACCCACAAAGATGATAAGAGAGAAGATCAAAGACCATGTCTTGATCTCGACCCTCTCAGGATCTATAACACTTGGAAAGGACACTTGGCTCATTGATAGTGGTGCATCCAAGCACATGACGGGACAAAGAAACATTCTCTCTTGTATCTTAGAATTTTTTTTTTATCAGAAAGTGACACTTGGAGATGATTACCAATATCCCATCAAGGGAGTGGGAGAATCAAACCATAAACTGAATTTAAGGAATTCACTAAAAATGAAGGACGTACTATATGTACCAGGCTTGAAGAAGAACCTACTCACCATTTCAGCTTTAGAGAAGAAAGGCTTCAGAGTTGCCTTTATAGATGGAGAAGTTCTTATGTGGCCTAAAGGAGAAACCCTAAATGAAGCAATCATCATTGGAAATGAAGAAAATGTCTTGTATAAACTAAAGGGTCACTCAGAGGTTTCCATGACCCACGCCATTGAAAACTCATGTGAGCTTTGGCACAGAAGGTTATTCCACATCAACTACAAGGCACTACCATACATATGAAAAGTAGTCACAGGTTTACCAGAACTCAAAGGTGACCATAAAGGCGTATGCAATGGATTTGCACAAGGGAAGAATATCAAGAACCCGTTTCCGAAGAGGGACAACAAGTCAGAAGGAGTCCTAGAACTCATCCATTCAGATGTATGTGGCCCAATTCCATCATCCTCCATTAGCGGGTATGTATATTATGTATCATTCATTGATGATTACTCTCGTAAAACCTGGATATATTTCTTGAAATCTAAAGATGAAGTGTTCAGTAAGTTCAAGGAATTCAAAGCCTTGATAGAGAACCTTTCTGAAAATAATATTAATATACTCAGGTCAGATAATGGAGGAGAATATACCTCAAAAGAGTTTGTGAACTTCTGCAAAGATGTTGGGATCAAGAGGGAACTCACTACTCTCTATAATCCCCAACAAAATGGTGTAGCTTAACGAAAGAACATAACCATACTGGAAGTTGTGAAGACTATGATCCGTGATCAAGATCTTCCTATGTGCTTATGGGAAGAAGCAACAATGGCAGTTGTTTATGTGAAGAACCGATTTTCCCATAGTGCACTTGGGCTCAAGACACCGGAAGAGATGTTCACCGGAAATAAGCCAGAGGTAAGCCATCTAAAAATATTTGGTTGTCCAATGTTTATTCATATACCTAAAGAAAAGAGAAACAAGATGGACCCTTCAGGAAATAAGGGAATATTTGTGGGATACTGTGAGGTTTCCAAGGCCTTTAGAATCTATATACCAGGTCAACATGACATTGAGATCAGTAGGGATGTGACCTTTGATGAATATGCAGCAATCAAGAAATCTAAACTATGCCAGCTTGAAGAGGTATATGAAGAGGAACCCGTAATCCCCAATACTGCAATGAGGGAGTTTCCTAGAGCTGCATAACCGGTGAGGGAAGTCATAAATTACCTTGATGAGTAATTTCTAGAAGACCATGATATAGTAGAAGTGCAAGAACCTCCTCAGATGATGATTCTCCATAAAAGAAACCCAGCTTGGGCTAGAGATCTTATTCAATATGGAGAGAAGTACAGTGTTCCTCAAGGAACTATGAGACAAGTGAAAAGACCAAAGCCATTCTCCAGTTATACGCTTTGATGTGTGATCTCTTAGAAGAGGAGCCTACCTACTTTGAATAATCCATTCAGAGGAAAGAATGGGAAGATGCCATGATAGAGGAATACCAATCCATAATGAAGAACGAAGTATGGGAAATAGTTCCCAGACCAAAGAATAAAGATGTGTTATCCTCCAGACGGCTCTTCAAAATAAAACATGTTGCTGATGGAAGTATTGAAAAATATAAAGCAATATTTGTCGCTCGTGTCTTTTCCCAGAAGGAAGGCATTGACTATGAAGAGACATTCACTCCTGTGGCCAGATACACTTCAATCAGAACCATCATAGCTCTTGCAGCTAAGATGAAGTGGAATCTGCACCAAATGGACATGAAGACAGCTTTCCTAAACGATTTTATCGAAGAGGAAGTGTATATAGATCAACCTCAAGGATTTAAGGTTGAAGACATGAAGTCTCATGTCTGCAGATTGAAGAAAGCCTTATACGGATTGAATCAAGCTCCTAGAGCTTGGTATGGCCATATAGACAGTTTCTTGACGAGCTTAGGATTTACCAAGAGTAAAGTAGACTCAAATCTCTACTTCAAAATCATGAATAATGAGCCAGTAATCTTACTCCTATATGTGGATGACTTATTCTTAACTGGAGAAGAAAATCTCATCACTGAATGTAAAAAGAGACTTGCCTCAGAATTTGAAATGAAATACCTTGGCCTAATGCATTATTTCTTAGGTCTTGAGGTATGGTAGAGTCCTGAGAGGATCTTCCTTAACCAAGGGAAGTATATAGTCGAAATCTTGAAGAGATTCGACATGTTGGAATGCAAGCCCATGCATACACCCATGGAAGCGAAGCTGAAGCTGTTGGTCGATACTTCATCATAATTGATTGATGCCACATTGTATAGACAGATTATTGGATCGTTGATGTACCTGACAAACACCAGACCAAACATTTGTTTTTTCGTGAACACCTTGAGTTAGTTTCTGGTAGAACCCAGACGTGTTCACCTAGTGGCTGAAAAACATATGATGAGGTACCTTAAAGGTACAATAGATTATGGTATCAGCTATGATGGAGACCATGATTTCACATTGAGTGGATATACTAATGCAGATTGGGTAGGAAGTGTTTCTGATAGGAAAATCACTTCAGGATGTTGTTTCAGTTTAGGATCAGCTATGATCTCGTGGCAGGGTAGGAATCAATCTAGTATTGCTCTCAGCATAGTGGAAGCAGAATACATTGTTGCATGTTCTGCTAGTTGCGAAGCTATATGGCTTCGAAAGTTGTTGATCGACCTATTTGACTTAGAGATGAGAGCAACCTTGATTCTATGTGACAACTAGAGATGCATAAAGATGACAAAGAATCATGTATTCCACGACAGGTTGAAGCACATAGAGATCCGTTATCATTACATCCGTGACATGGTACAGAGAGGAGCCTTAAAGCTCCAGTACATTAGCACGAATGAACATGTTGTTGACGTGTTGACCAAGCCCCTATCCTGTGTGAAGTTTGAGTACTTATGAGATAAGCTTGGCATAGTCTGAAAGGACCTTCCTCGAAAGGGGGGGTAGTTGTTGTGATGAGATATTCCCTGCTTCCGACCTTGTGGTTGTGACGTAAAGAAGGACGTGTACTTTTCTTCTGACCTAGTTGTCAAACGTAAAGCAAGATGAGATATGTTCCTTGCTTCTGACCTAGTTTTCAGACGTAAAGCAAGATGAGATGTGTTCCTTGCTTTTGACCTAGTTGTTAGATGTAAATCAAGATGAGATGTTCCTTTCTTCTGACCTAGTTGTCAGACGTAAAGCAAGATGAGATGTTCCTTGCTTCTGACCTAGTTGTCAGACATAAAAAAAGATGAGATGTTCCTTGCTTCTGACCTAGTTGTCAGACGTAAAGAAAGATGAGATGTTCCTTGCTTTTGACCTAGTTGTTAGATGTAAATCAAGATGAGATGTTCCTTGCTTCTGACCTAGTTGTTAGACATAAAGCAAGATGATATGATGAGACTAGCACTGAGCTTCCGGCTGGATAGCTGTGACGTAAAGCCAGTTTAGTATCATGCTTCCAGTCAGATGGTTGTGATGTAAAGCAGGATGAGTATCTTGCTTCCAGCCTGAGTGTTGTGATGTAAAGAAAGACATTGAGATGAGACAAGTACTGAGCTTCCAACTTGACAGTTGTGACGTAAAGCCAGTCTTGTATTATGATGAGCCAGCCTTGTGCTGTGATGATGATGATGTATCATTATTTATACTAATACATATTGATGTATATGATGATGGCATTCCTTTGAGAATGACGATGTTGTCGATGAAGAAAACTTCTGATGATTTATAGATACGCCAGTCAGTGTTCCAAGATGATATTGATGATGTTGTCCTCTCACCCACTTGATGTTGTTGATGATGTTGTCCT
>ML791342.1:182581-222837 GCA_009831015.1 Picea engelmannii
AGGATAGGTTAGGGTTTGAATTGGTCCCATTAAAATCGATGTGATGCTTTGATATTTGAGATGGTTTATACCCCTTGCTAAAATTGTAAAGGTCAATCGACTGAATCCAAATGTGAGTCAAGGGAGGCTAGATCGATTAAAGGTTTGAGATGATTGTTGAACTGAACTTCGTGGAAGAGGATTAGAAATGAACCAAGGGCACAGATGATAAGAGTCGAGGTGGAAATCTAAAAGAATATGCATGACGAGGGAAGTTAGGGCACAAGGTAGAGCAACTGTACCGAGTGATAGGGTTTAGGTGATGAGGGAAATTATGGTTTTGGTGTCAAGGAATGACCTAGTGCAAAGAAGTGGGGAGCTAGAGTAACAAGGGTCATTTTCGATTGGACTTGATGCATATATATACACTATTAGCCTATCCCTATAACATGAAACTAGGAAGGACACATGGCAGAAGGAGAGAGTAGCTTACATGGCATTCTAAGAACGTGTGGAGGCAAGGGATTGTTGGCATGCAATTTGTTTGCCGCAAGGTAGACTCTCAAACACAATGGAAAATTTTTCTTTCCTTCAGTGAAATCGTAACATTAAAGCTTGGGGGGAGCTTGATTTATAACTTTTTCTTTGCACATAGTTTGAGGCATCGAAGGAAATCAAGGAAGCGCTATGGTATGGTACCGCCGACGTTACTGTCAAGTACACCGATCCTAAAGCATAGTATATCGGTGTTGATGAAGAACAAGAAAATTGGCGGTGATGTGTGGAAGTCCTCTGGTTGTACCGACATAATTCATGGGAACTCCCCCGGTTGTATCAACGACTATGTAGCCAACTCGGCTAGTGGTAATGTGTGGGTACTGAAAACGTTGTTACGAATTCCACATATACATCAACAGACTTATATGGAAGGTGGTCGGTGTATCGACAATGTTGAGGGGAACCCCGTTGATACACCAAAACTTGCTTATTTGAAGTGGTTAAGTGTTATCTCTCTCGTTGATGTGGCATAAACTCCAAATAAATGTAAGGAAGATTTCTTAGAAGAATGAGTAGACTCTGATGGGATCAAGAAGTTGAGTTGGCCTTGAGAGACTTAAGACAAATATTTTTTTTTTTAAAAGGGGGTCCCATTTTCTTGGTTGGAAATGACTCTAGGAGAGAGAACACAAGAAAAAGGGAAGGTGTTGATGCCTGGCACAACAGGGGGATTGGCGTTAATGCCTCCTTCTTTCTCCTATTGTGTCTCCTTTGTAAATCCTTCAATCATATCCCAAGTTGTTCTTAAGGGGTATGTTAGGATATTTAGACACTTAGGAGTTAGTTAAGATCAACGTGATCTAATGTGTCGTTAGGTTAAAGTGTATTTATTTAGTATGCATTAGTATGCACTTGTAATCTGATGGTCATGATATGTTCCCATCATAGAGTGATCTGACAGCTCATATTCTCCTCGATATTAATGACTACATCAATATGTGGCTTGAAACCCAATTTCTATGATCTCTATTTAAAGAGCATGGACGGCCATTGTCGATGATCGATTGTAAGAAACTCTTTGTAACATATGTTCTTTTTCATTAATAAATTTCTCCAAGTGGCCATGTTGGTTGGGGCCGTGGATGTTTCCTCACAAGGGTTTTACCATGTAAAAACATCGATGTGTTGATCTTTGATTTGCTTGTGTGAGTGGTTACTGAAGGTGTTCGTCCTCTATTGGAATACCTATGTTGTCGAACAACTACATGGAGGTGATAGAAGAATTGAAGTATTGAGATCTTATGAAATTTAAGGAAGACACAATAAGGCCCTTTCTTTTCATTCTAAAAGGATAGGTGATAACCCACAATATAATCAATGATAGAAAACATAACCAAGGCAATAAAAATAACAATAAGTAGTTTGAATGGCCACAAAATCTCATAGAAATGTGTTGGGTATGCCTCAATGAGAAATGGAGGATGGATCGAGCAAAAAAAACAAAGAAATTTAACATGCAAGGGTACGGTTTCGACCAAATCATACAAAGGACATGAGGAAATAGCCAAGAAAACATAGAAATAGATAATTTCATACTAGTTAACCATTAAGTTTTCATGAATCCAAAGGAAAAAATAAAGTAAGGCTAGGGTTACATTTCCTTCCGAGTTGTACTGCAATTCCCTAAGTGACCTTGAGGGTCAATAGCAATCTCCAACTCTAGAATCCAAAACATGATTTCCAAGCCAAAGCTTGTGATTAAGGTCTCGAATGAAGCTTGAAAGACAAGAGGTGGGACAAACTTCTTTGCAAGCCACTACAAATCCCTTTAGAACTAGATCAAGGAGAAGTAGTTTTAGAGTTTCAAATAAACCCTAATACAATTGAAATAGGTTATCCTTGACCAAAGAAATGGAGGAGTAACAGAGAAAACTTGTAGAGATTCAAATGACTCAGTGTGAAATGAGCTCACAAGACACCATCCACCAACCTTCCCCTCCCCATTGGTTGATTAAAATGAATGATCAATATGACCACAATGATGGCACCAGATTATAGAGTAAATGCATGGGTGTGAAAAAGTCACATCATCTTTATTCAACCACAACAGACAAGCCAAAACAACAATGGAAGCTCGTGGAGCCAAAACATCCAAAGGTACGAGGTCAAGACATAAAGGTCATGTATGGATAGATACAAATTGTAAGACTTAAACCGTGACAAAAAATTAGATTACGACCTAATTCGACTACAAATCAAACCAAAAATACGACCCCCAAACTCATATTAATTTTGCAATGCAAATTTCCAATGAAAATGATGTTCACATGCATTGACCAATCATAAAGATGGTGTCCTAACTATAAGGTCTCATAACCAAACAACAAAACAAATATGCCACCAATCATATGCACATTCCTTATAAAAAAAATCATGTGAACCAAACTAATGATAAACAAGTGTAAAGGTTGAGCCAATCACATCTAGGCTTATGACTAGTATTTAAAGCATGCCCATTAAAGAATGAAGGTAATTCCTCTACGACTTATACCCACCAAAACAAAAACATACAATATTGTATGTAGAGTAAACAAGACCTATAACAAACACCATGTAAGTACCATTTGGCACAAAATTAAACTCATTGACATATGTATCTAAGTTGCATGTCATATATTTCTCACAAACCCAAATCATTGCCATATATTTCTCGTAATAATACTTACACTATTCATTGTTAAATTTAAAAGAGCTTAATTGGCGAGAAGGTAAAACACAAAATTCAATAAATGAATTAAATTGATATGCTTTCCCATATGTGTATCCAATGAACCATATCATGGGCTATGTAAAAGTTTCAAATCAAGTCAAGTGTATCGTCAGACAATTGAAAATAGAACAATGGTGAATACATGCACATAAAATAAGAGTCATGTCATCTGAACTTGTCCTAACACCATCCAAGTATATGAAAATGTTTCCACCTCCATCCAACCATTGTATTACCATCATAAAATACAGGCACATAAAACATGATTTGTGTCATCTAAACTTGTCCTAACACCATCCAAGTAGATGAAAATGTTGACACCTCCATCTAACCATCATACTACCATCAACGCTTGAACCTAGTATACTCATTGACAAATGATAAATATGGACCTAAGGTAATACATTAGGTAGGTAAGGAAACTAACCAACTCACAAAGGAAAAGTCAAGGAAATTCATGGAAAGAAAAATCATTCAAAACAACCCAAGTACATCTACATAGGTGGGATCCAATCAATGAGAATGTAGAAATTTTTAAAACAATTAAGGGGAAATTAAAGTACTTTGCAATTCATGTGAGTTGAGTTGATCATTTTAATGATCAACATAACCATTTATGAATGAATATATTTCTTCGCTTGCTACTATAAAACTTCTCATGTAAAAGAGATAAAAGGTTTCTTCATAATCATTTAATTTAATTTTTTTAAATACACATAAATTATAGGCTTAATATTCTTCTAGTTGGTCACCACAATGGGGGAAATACATTCACTTACTTTAATTGGATAGATTACTCTTACATCTAGTAATTTTTGGAGTTCTTCTTATACTTTGGCTTTTTATATGGGATTCATCTTGTTTGCCCACACCCAAGAGGTTTGTCTTCCGAATTCAATTCAATTCTTAGTTTTTTAATATTTTTGGGTATTCTTTTTAGGTCGGTCATGATAATTCCAAGGAAAAAATAAATAAATTCTTTTACTTTTGTCACCATTGTTTCATCCAATAATCACTTCTTTCAATTACTTTGGTTCTTCTCCTTCTTTGGCAATATTGATCTTCTTTATGTTGTTTCTTGACTCATATAACTTATGTTCATATGCTCGGTCTTCATTATTTCTTTACTATTATATTATTCCTTTGTATAGTTATCTAGAATATATATATATATATTTTTTTTTTTCATGTTAATATTTAAAAAATTATATTGTTGTTTTCTTCATTAATATGTTTTTTAAAAATTTATGAGTTAGCTAATTCAAGAGTAAACAGATTTATTTTTCAAGCAAAAAATAAACTTAAAAATAAACTTAAATTAGAAAAAAGAAAAAACCTGAATTTAACATGAATCAAAGTTAAATACATTTCAGAAAATTGTTCTCAAATTAACTCACTCCTACAAACAAATAGTGGTAAGGAGATTGGTCATGGTCATTCCACGTCCAAGCATCTATGACCTCGATGGCAGTTATGCCGGCGCTACCTTAGGCCCGACTACCTCTGCATTCAATGACTGTTAATGCCAACGCCCCTGCCTCGTTCCCTGGCCTAGGGAACCTCGCAGGTCAGGCCATAGATGATAGAAGGAGGAAACGGAAAGGCAGGCAGTACAACAATTACCAGAGCACTTCAATGAAGAATTTAACGAAGAATCTTGACAGCATGGAGGTTTAGAAAGGAGGTTCGTCTGGAATAACTACACGGGGAAGCATGACAACAAAGGGCGACATGAACAAAGGCTCGTTTGACGACCCTCAACACCTCGGTCTGGGATACTCACAAACAATGATGCATTCCATGGTTATATATATATATATATATATATATATATATATATATATATATATCGTCAATTGGATTGAGGAATGGCATTCCATGGTTTCTTATGCAATTCTAATTGATGGGTTCACATCAAGGTTCACGGATTCTCTCTCCACCCTCTTGCTTATTTGGGTGGCTGAAGGTATTCATAGACTTCTTAGCAATTTGAAGATAGATGGATAACTTAAGGGAGTCAAGGTAATGAAAGACCTAATGTTCTATTCTTTTTGAATGAAATTGCAAGGGAAGCTAGAATATTATATAGGGCTCCCAAACTATTCTACTCAATGAAGGGGATGTAAATAAACCTTAAAAATCTACGGTTGAATTCCATAAACTAAAGGACCCTCATACATAACTTATAAAATCGATTATCCTATTTAATGATAAGTGTTTGGAGAATGCATGAAATATTTAGGTTTCAACTTGTTTCTAGTTGAAGGAAATTGATTGCTTAGTGAAGCATGGGATGTGGATATATGAAAGGGTGGAGAAGTGAATTAACTCATGGTGTAATAGGTGGTTGTCTACAGGAGAAAGGTTAACTCTAATGAAAATCATTATCGAGATTAGTTTATTTCACTAGATGACCATGGCTTCCATCCCAAAAAGTATCCTAAACAAAATAAGGAAGAAATGCTTTAAGTACCTTTGAGCTAGCAAGAAGGAAAAAACAAGCATCACTTTGGTCAAATGGAAAAGAAAAGTTTTACCGGAACCAAATATATATATGAGGATATGGAATAAAATATTTGGATCATTTTTCTAAATCCATGGATGTTGAGGGGGTGGAGTATGATGGAAACTAAAGGTCTATGGAAATATGTGATGAAAATGCATCTCCCCTTTAAATATTGAAGAATGGATCAAAACACAAACTAAGAAAGGAAGCAAGGGAACCATCATATGGAGATAAATGATTGAAGCTTACAAAATTGTAAGGGAAAATATTACCTAGGTTATATAGAGAATGGTCAAATCATTTGAATTGGTATATACCCTTTGATTGGGTCAAAATGCCCCAAGGTTATCGCAATAATTTATAAGCCCATTGCATTCAAAGGAAATCCATTTCTTATGTGATGTTTACAACAAAGAACTCGCAAGTTTGTGGTCATAATGTTGGAGGACAACAAAGCAGCTAGGTTTAGAAGGTGATTGGGAATTGAATGGAGAAATAATAGAGGATTCCCTAACTTCAACAAAGTTAAGGGATCACCAAGACTCAATGGTTTGGGTCCCAAATAAAATAAGGGGGATCATACAAGGTCAATCTTGGATACAAAGTATTCATGGTATAAAATGAAGAGGAAAGAGAAAGTAGGGATGACATCTCATATGGAAACTAAAAACACTCCTAAAGGTCAAGTATCTATTATGGTTAATCCTCAACAACATACTTTTCACTTAGGATAAACAACAAATTAGATTTTGGCATCACATAGAAGATTGAATGATAACCTCATGTTATCATTCAAATGCTAACAATCCCTGCAAATCAATGATCTGTATTTATGAGCAAAACGAAATGAAAACACAGATATATAATATTAACATAGGGACACAGTGAATAATAGCAGAGATATAGTAAAACTTGACTTCTATTAAATAAGAAATATGTTGAAATTGTAAAATGCAGACTAAAACAAGCTTGCTAGAATGGTGGCAACTTATCTCTGAGAAGACATGTGACGGCTACGCTCATTTGAAAGAAGATGAGTACAATGAGGATCCAAAGGCCCTTTACATCAAACACGAATGCCAAAACCCTAGACATCCAAAAACCTAACCCTAGGATATGAAGCGCCAAAAGTCATGTGGGCCCCGTTGGGGTAAGTTGGTACATCAACTTCTTGGGGTCGTAACTTTTGCATACGATCTTCGTTTTAGGCGCATGATAGCCCGACGAAAAGGTCTATTCGAGGACTACAGATTATGTCATCACACTCTAACTTCCTACACCATGGGACTGTGGCAGGCCCAAAAAATGTTGTTTAAGGCCTCAAAACGACCCCAAAAGTTCAGGACCCGAAAAGTTAGGAAAATAATTGCCAAAATGAAAACTGAAACTGCCAAGATGAAATATGTTTGTGAGCCAGTTGGAATAGGTGGGTGACCACCGATATCCACTTGGATCAATCCTCACCCCTTAGGAAGCAATGGTCTCCATTGCATTGAGTTCCCCCATCAAATGAGGAAATTTTTGTTGAATTTGGCCCCGGGTGAGCCACTTGCCTTGGTGCAGGAGCTGCCCTACTTTGACAACACGATAAAGCTTAAAATTTTGTTGGAAATTTCCCTTGACCTATGTGTCCACGATCTGATCAGTGGATGCTTGTTCCATGCAATCGGGGTTGAACTTTGTCGGTGTCAATTGTTCTGCTACCTCTGAGGTGTCCAATAATGGTGGATAGTGTGGTCGAAGGAGGTCCACATTAAAAATTGTGTGCAAGCCAAGGAAGGGGGGAATGTTAAGCTCAAAATCTTTGTCACCCACAACCTTGGTGATGGCATAAGGTCCATAGCGGAGTGGACAAATCTTTTGATGGGGTCCTGTAAGGCGTTATTTCTGCAAGTGAAACCAAACTTTATCTCCCACCTAAAACTTGTGTGGCACCCTGTGTTGATCATAGCGTTGCTTGTACTTGGCATTGGACTTATGCAAAATATCTTGAACCTGTTGGCGAATGTGTTGGATTCGTTCAATGAATCAGGTCGCTTTGTCGGCTTCGGCTTTTGCATGGGACGATTCTTCCTATGTAGATGCAAGGGGTAGTGCAACATCCATGGGAACCAATGGTTGAAATTCCAACCCCACCTAAAAGGGTTTGAGCTATGTATGGCTCTGTTGTAATTGTGTTGAACATAGGGAAGACTCTCATTCCATGTGCGTGGATGCTTGGAATTGTACATGCGCAAAATATGCACAATCATTATGTTGACGAACTTGGTTTGGCCATCTGTTTGGGGGTGGAAGGTCGTGGATTTGGTGAGCTTGGTGTCCAGGCATGACCAGAGGCTCGACCAGAATGTGTTGAGGAATCGGCTTTCCCGATCGAAGATGATGGTTTGTGGTATCCAAAAATTTACCCACACTCGTTCGAAGAAGAGCTTGGCAGTGGCCTTTGTTGTGATGCTCTTCTTGCAGGCGACTAGAATCACCATCTTGGAAAATAGATCAACAACCACGAAAACACAGTCATTTCCCTGCTTGGTTGAAGGAAGGCCTAACATGTATTCCATCAAGATGGATTCCTAGGGCCTGTCAGTAGGCAGAGGGGTGTACATGCCTTGTTTCTTAATAGTCGATATGACAATGGCACGAGTCGTGCAAGACCTAATATACCTGTTGACATCCTGTCAAAGTTTCGGCTAGTAGAAATGTTGTTGCATCATTGCCACTGTCTTCTCTATGCCTAAGTGTCCTGCCACCCGATTTTAGTGAGCTTCCCAAATCAACTTCGCATGCTCTCTTGATGGAACACATAGATGGCCCAGATGACACAATAACCCGTCCTACATATGAAAATCAATGACAATTGTGTTTATGCCCAGTATCTGGTAGGTAGTGGTGAAGTCAGGATCTTGCTCATAGATTTGGGGCCATCCGGAGGTCTCATGTCCGTAGGAGTGTAGCATTGTGGTTAGTGCGACCACTGGAAGTTAGTTGAGGCAATCAGTGACGCGGTTGGTGCTCCATGTCTTATACTTAATGTTGACATGGAATTGTTGCAAGTATGTGGACCACTTCTGATGGCGGTCATTCTGCAATTTTCCTTGTGTCCTCATGAACTGCAAAGGCTTATGATCAGTATGGATGACTTTCTCCTTCTCGAGAATGTAATGCCTCCACTGAAGATAGGCTTGTACAATGGAGTACATCTATTTGTCGTAAGTGGGGTACTTACGAACCGTATCCGATAGTGTCTCACTATGATAGGCCACAGGATGTCCATGTTGAGTGAGAACTGCGCCCACAACATAGTTTGAAGCATCTGTCTCAATCTCAAACGGTTGTTGTAGGTCGGGTAATGAGAGCACCTGGTTTGAGCAAAAGCGTTGCTTCAAATCATCGAATTCTTTCTGTTCCACAAGAATTTTTCCTTGCTACCGCCCTTGGTCACTTGGAAAAGGGCCCATGTAATGTGGGAGAATCCAAACATGAACCTGCAATAGAAATTGGCAAGGTCTAAGAAGCTCTGGAGGTCAGTGAGTGTGGTTGGGGTTGGCCAGTCACGGATGACCTGGATTTTGGCTGGATCGACATGCACCCCATGCTCATAAAAAATGTAGCCTAGGTACTAGACCTTGTTCATGTCGAAGGAGCATTTTTCCAAATTTTCATATAGCTTGTGTTGTCGCAGAGTGTGAAAAACCTGGTGAATGTGTTGCAAGTGTTCCTCCCAATTCTTGTTGAAGATGAGGATGTCATCCAAATACACTAACACAAAAGAATTGGTGAAAGGCCACAAGATATCATCCATCATCCTCATGAAAGTTGTTGGGGAATTTGTCAAGCCAGAGAGCATGACCAACCATTCAAAAATACCTTATTTGGACTTGAAGGCAGTCTTCCATACATCGGTTTTCGCTATTAGAACTTGGCGGTAGACGGACTTCAGATCAATCTTCCTGAAGTATTTGGCCCACTTGAGTTGGTCAAAGATATCGTCAATTCAGCGAATTGAGTACCGGTTCTTGACTGTGATTTTATTTAGGTCCTGGTAATCAATGGAGATTCCCTAGGACCCGTCTTTCTTTTGCACAAACGTGATTCAGCTTCCACAAGGTGATGAGCTTGGGTGGATGTGCCCCTTTTCGAGCAACTCTTGGACTTGGCACTTGATTTCCTTATTTTCTAATAGAGAACGACAATAGACTGGCCCATTCATTAGCAGTGCGTCGAGGGTCAGATTGATTGAGTGCTTGACCTGACAATGCAGAGGTACCCTAGTGGGTGAGGATAAAATGTCTTTGTATTCTACCACGACCTTATCCACTTGCTTATGTTGTATGGAGAGACCTGTTGTGGATTCCATGGATGTGGTTGCAACCTTCCTCTTACTCTGAGCATGAATCACGAAGAAGACAAACTTCTCGGTCTGAGAGATGACCTTCCTACATTGCTTGGAAGAGATCAAGGAAATGGTGATAGATGGGACTACCTATGATATCCTGTATAATGTCCTGTCCAAAGTAATAATAACACTATGAGGCCTAGACTCATATAAAACATGACGTTCCATAAATAAAGTTGGCCCAAAATAACATCGCAAACTTCAAGGAGGATGACATCACACAATACCTCATCTTTGAAGGGCTTGATGTCATAGGCCAGGAAACACTGTTGGTTGACACAAAGATCACTCCCTTGGCGGAGCCACCGGATGGTGTATGACTATGTGTGTGGTGATGTTAGTAGAACCAACTGGTCGATTACCTCTATTGAGATGAGGTTCTTTTGGCTATCATTATCAACAATGAAGTGTAGCGGAGTACCCTTCACCCACATCTGTGAATGAAAGAAGCGCTCAACTTCCTCTGGTTCATCAGGCTCATCGGGCTAGACCTTGGTGGTAATAACAACAGTGGCATTGGGTTCCGCATCAATAATTTGTCTCCCTTTTTCTGGTTATGACTCTGCTTTGGATCCTGCATATGATTCAGAGGCTTTCACCTCGGCTACCAATGACCGCTTTGAGGGACATTCGGTGATGTTATGCCAGGGGCTCTTACGGACCTCGTACCATTTCCCAGTGTCTTTCTTTGTCTTCTCATTGTCCTTCTTTTTTTGTGGTTTGGACTGGTTGTCCTGAGGCTGCTCATCCTTGCTTTGTCCTTTGTTCTATGGGTCAGGGCCACCTTTTCCTTGCTTCTGCTGTGAGAGGTTTGTAGACCCAAACTTTCACATCCTTTGTTTAAGCTTCTGCTCGATTTTGACAGCATATCGATAGACCATGCCCAATGATGAAATGTCCATAAACTTCATTTTTGTTTGGATGTATATATGCAAACCATCATGGTACTTGAGCACTAGATGTCGCTTAGAGTCTTTGATACCTAGGTTGGTGTGCAAGGTGTGGAAGACATTGGTGAACTCTGGCACTGTTTGGTCGCTTTCCTGCCTAAGTGTGATCCATCTTGTATATAAGTCATCATAACTTCCAAAAGGGTAGTATTGTTTCTTAATAACATCCCTAAAGGAACTCCAAGTGGGTGTAACTACAAACAATGTAGATTCCTCTGTTTCCTTTTTCTCAAAGAAAGTCTCCCACCAATATTTGACATGGGGGATGGCCTTGAGGAGCGCAAATGTAATCTTTTCTCTATCGAAAAAGTTGTGGACAGAAAAATACCCTTCTAGAAGGTTTAACCATTTATCTACAGCCTTCGCATCTATTTGACCTTCGAATATAGGAATATAAAAATTGATCTGTACCTTGAAGGGGGTGGCGCCTCCATTTGAGGTAGATGTGTCGCTTGTTGGCATTCATTGAAGGATTTGTGCAAATTCATCCATTATCTCGTTCCTCTATCGCTCGATGGATTCCTCGAGAAACATTTTGAAAGGATCTCTTGTCCCATCGTCTTTCTTTTATCTCGCCATGGAAGGTTTCTTAGGCGTGCGAGAGCATTTTGTCCTCAAGAGAAACAAGCTCAAGACCCAACTCTCTATACCCTGACCTCGTCGGGGACATGCACTAAAAAACGACAAGGAGCGGACCGCTCTGATACCACTGATCCATATTTATGAGCAGAACGAAATGAAAACACATATCTATAATATTAACACAGGGACAAAGTGAATAATAACATAGATATAGTAAAACTTGACTTCTATTAAATAAGAAATGTGTTGAAACTGTAAAATGCAAACTAAAACAAGCTTGCTAGAATGGTGGAAGCTTATCTCTGAGAAGAGATGTGACGGCTACGTTCAATCGCAAGAAGAGTACAATGAGGCTCCAAAGGCCATTTGCATCAAACATGAATGCCAAAACCCTAGACATCCAAAAACCTAACCCTAGGAGATGAAGCGCCAAAAGTCATGTGGGCCTCATTGGGGTAAGTTGGTACATCAACTTCTCGGGGTCGTAACTTTTGCATACGATCTTCATTTTAAGAGCACGATATCCCGTTGGAAAGGTCTATCCGAGGACTACACATGATGTTGTCATACTCTAACTCTATTTATAATGTGACTGTGTCGGGCCCAAAAAATGTTGTTTAGGGCCTCAAAACGACCCCAGAAGTTCAAGACCCAAAAATCTAGGAAAATAACTGCCAAAATGAAAACTGGAACTACTAAGATGAAATATGTATGTGAGCCAATTGGAATCGGTGGGTGGCCACCTATATCCACCTGAATTAGTCAAATGTGAAGGTTTTCCTTGTTTTTCAAAGTCTCAAGGAAAACATCAATCCTCTATCCTCTATGTGAAGGTTTCCAAATGCTACAATCTTTGCAAAGTCATGTAGATTTCTTAGACTTGAGTCACTAGAGTTTATTTAGTGAAACATCCAATATACGTTTGCAACATATCCCCTTATAAACATCAGTGGACATATATTTCTAGAAGGCCTCGATCTAATTCCAATTCCAATCTTTCCGTGAGTCACCAAGGAATGGAAGTTCCAAATTCACCAGAAGAGAGTCCAAGGTAAACTCTTTTACCTTCTCGAAAACCACATTGCCAAGGTTAGCAAGTTTGAACCATTCCTTCAAATTACACCAAGGAACCTAATGTCTAAATTGAGAATCAAATAGGTCTTGAATGGTGTTAATTCCTTGAAGTTCCAACTTTCACCAAAAGAGTGTCCAAGGTAAACTCATTTATTTTCTCCAAAACCAACTTGTCAAGGTTGGCAAATTTGAAGTACTCCTTTAAAATAGGGAAAAGAACCCAATCTCTAAACCAAGAATGAAAAGGTCTCAAATGGTGTTAATTCCTCTTATGAAGAATCTCAACATCGAGAACCAAAGTAATTTATCACACTTTTGACTTCATGTAGGAGGATAAGATGCCACCATAAAGAGTTATTGTTGAAAGATAGGCCAAACTTGAACCCTTGTCCCTTCCAACTCTAAAAATACTTGATAACCTCCCAGGGCTTCCATATATTCTAACTATCATTGGGTGACAATAAAAGTCCATGAATTTTGAGCCAACCATGACTTCTTGGCCAAAGGAGCTCTTCAACCAACACAATTACAAAAGACCACCTTTCAAGCATGCCTTCCTTATAGGTCTTTGATAAGTCATTTAACACAGAAGCTTGAAGCTTCAGAAAAGGATTTGATAATCTCCATTCTTCTCAATCTCTAGTTGTGCAACAAATATTTCAATTGACTCACAATGTTTGATGTTTTCCCAAAGGAATCCTTAAAGAAAGTTTCTAAAAGAAAGAACAAAGTGTTAAAGGACCAAGGGAAGTAAACATGGGTCAAAATCATAATCTAGGTGCAAACCTAAATCCCAACAACCAAATACAATGTCTTAGTGCTTTTTAATTTATTTTTCCACTCTTTCAATAACTATTTCTCATAGCACTTCAAGAAATGTTTAAAAGGTGAAAGGTATCCCCAATTTTTTTAAATGCCCTCGTGAATCCACAACCATCCTTTGCCTAATAGTCACTTAATAATCCATAGGGACTATGCTTTAGCACTAGGTTTTGCCCCATTGAATTTTGGACCCTATTTTACTTTTTTTGTTTCTTTTCACAATAATGATTATATTTTATATTAGGAAATGTTGTCGTTTAACTAAATATCTTTGTAATACAAAAGGAGTAAAGGTCATGGTTGAATGTCCAAATTGTAGAACTTTAAATCCATCAACCTATAGGATATGTCTTCCTCGTTCCATCATCTATAGGCTTGGGAGGTGTATTGCCTTACATATTGTTTAAGTAATAAATAAAAATATCAAAACGTATAAAATGTTGAAAATAAGATCACTAATTTCCATGCCCATGGGAGGCTCTTGCTCACATGTCCTCCTTTAGTTCACTTATAGCATCATCCTAGCACTTCTCTTTCTCAAACGCGATAGCAAGGTGGTCCTAACTTGTGCCTTCAACCAATTCCAAATTTTGAGAGCATAATATGCCCCTATGATCCTTCAAGGCCAAATATAAGTCATATAGGGAGGCTTCCTAGGATGGGCTTGACTCAATGAGAGAGGTAGATGAAATGACTTACAGAGGTATATCAATATGAATTGGAATTATTCCAACTAGAAACGACAGAGAACTCACTTGCATATTGTGCTCCAAGTGTTTCCTATAATGAATCCCCATGAATGCTTCAACCTCTTTATGTCATTCATAGATTTCCAACATGTGCTTCACTATGTCCATTGCACAAAAATCCTTAACTCAAATTTTCTTTTGAACTTGTCTCTCAAACTCATCTTTCCATTTATACCATCAAATGGTTGATATCATTACATTACACTACACCTCTATTCTTTCTCTTTCACAAATATTTGTTGATATTATGGTAGTTGTTGGAGGTATTAACCTCCATATGTAACCTTTGACTAGAATATAATATTTCGAAAGCAAGAGAAACCCTAAACGGGTGTGTGAGAACCCTAGAAGACTAGTCAGCTCAATAAAATAAATAATATTAAAGTATTACCCTCCAGAAAGAGAAGTCGTCCTAGACAGGTGACAAGAAGGACTATAAATAAGAGGCTCTTGAGCTCATTTTGTACACACCTCATTCACTCTCTCAGTAAAATATAGTGCAAGAAAGGAGTTGCAGTTGCAAGAAAGGAAGGTGCATTCTCTGGGGTGATTCTTGGTCTCTCTCTCTAGCCTAAGATATGTGCCCTACCTTCTAGTATCTCTTGGTGGTATTCTTGGTGACATCCTAGAGAAGAAGGGTGGCTACAATGGCACGCTACTAGTGTAGGTGTTGTTGTTGTGTCTTGTGTGAGCTTGATGAGGTGTAGATAGGAGTGAATCTTGTTAAAATATTTGATGTGATCATTTTACCATAGACAATTGAACTATTGTCACCCAACCATAGGCATGCAACCACCCCTGAGCACCTTAACCTTTTCTAGATATAATGATTCCGGAAATCCACACTAGAACCAACAAATAAACCCTAGCTGCAACAGTAGCACGAGATGGAACCATAAAACGCCATCCAACTACAACAACAACACAATACAAGGAGAGTGAACCTCCTCCAAGGGTAGCGCACAAGAGAGAGAGTCTCCACAACCACAGAACAAGAACAATATTGAACTGCAACAGTTGCAGTTGTACTTCTTCCTCAAATTTTCACCTTCAAGAAATCCACCAATATACTCTAGGATGTCACCAAGAATACCACCAAGAGATACTAGAAGGTAGGGCACATATCTTAGGCTAGTTAGCACTAGAGAGAGAGACCAAGAATCACCCCAGAGAATGCACCTTCCTTTCTTGCAACTGCATCTCCAGACTTGCGTTATACTTTACTGAGAGAGTGAGTGAGGTGTGTACAAAATGAGCTCAAGAGCCTCTTATTTATAATCCTTATTGTCACATGTCTAGGACAACTTCTCTTTCTAGCGGGTAATACTTTAATATTATTTATTGTATTGAGCCAACTAGTCTTCTAGGGTTCTCACACATTTGTTTAGGGTTTCTCTTGCTTACGGAATATTCTATTCTAGTCAAAGGTTACATATGGAGGTTAATACCTCCCGCAGCTACCATAATATCATCATTCCCTCCTAGCTAGGGAGGTATTAACTGTAATGGTCTCAAACACATCCATCCATTTCACATGGTATGGGAAAGGCTCGCATAGTCTTGCAGACCACTCTAAATGTAGCAACATAATATCCACACAAGCTATCTCATGATCACGCAGATCAAGTCACGAGAATCATCATCACTATCAGTATCATCTGGTAGCATCCTGGCATCAAAATATATCATCGTTTGCATCATCTCTTGAGGCCATACTTCATCTGAGTAATCAAGCATGATGTTGAATAAGTCATGTGTTGGACTTAGTGCACTCAACAGAGTGTCTCGCATAAGTCACTCACTCAATAGAGTAATATAGGGACCATTCTTCCTATCCTGGTCACTGCTTGTGACACAGGAAGAATGATTGTCCCAAAAGATGTTGAAATCCACGCCATGGGCTACAGAGATCATTCCTACAGGAATGTCAGTCTCAGATTATTTTCTAATCGGGTCACCATATGTACCATAGAGATCAATCTCTACTCATGTGTTCCTTAGAAAACATCGGTCTCGTATCAACCACCCTAATCAGGACACCATGTCCTTAGGGGGCGGACTATTCAACCTGATTAGGACATTAACTATGCCTCAGGAGAATATTGGTCCTGGAACATTTTCTTAATCGGGCCACAATCTATGCCTTAGGAAAAATACTAGTCCATGATGTGTCAACAATCTGTTCTGCCTGGACCATTCTCCACTTGGAGAATGTTTGTCCACCAGCAGACTGACTATCCATGATGCCATATATCAACACTCCCTCCCAACCGAGGAAGTCATCTCCTCCTTTTCAACCAAAGGAGGGTATCTCCACAAGTCCCAGTTTGTCCCTCAAGTATGCAAACTTTATCTTGGACAAAGGTTTTGTCAAAATATCAGTTGTCTACTCATCGGTGGAGATGCACTAGAGAAACACTTCTCCCTTCTGGACTTTATCACCGATAAAATAGTACTTGATCTCAATGTTCTTTAACCTGTCATGGAACACAGGATTCTCTAAAATCTTCACACAACTTCGATTATCACAATATATATCACAGTCAAATCCAACACTTGGTCAAATAGTCCAGAAATCAACTTACAGATCCATATTGCTTTCGTACAAGCATCACAAGTTGCAATATACTCTGCTTTTGCAGTCCTTAGTGCAACAGACTTATGTTTCATGCTATCCCATGATATCATAACATAGCCCAAAATGAAACATATACCAAAAGTATTATTTTTGTCCTCTGCACACCCTGCCCAATCTAAATTAATAAATCCATGCAGTTGTACGTCACTATTTGAGGCATATCTCAAACCATAATTTAGCGTCCCATGAAGACATCTCAAAATGTCTTTTGCAGCTATCCAATGCTCATGTCTAGGTTCCACCTGGAACTGGCTCAATGTGTTCATAGCATAGCAAATGCCTGGTTGGGTATTAACGAAATACATCAATGAGCCAACCAACTGTCGGTACAGGTACGAGTCTACTGGATCAAAATCAAAGTCTCTCAGCGTCTTCAGATCTGTCACCATGGGAGTTTCCATGGATTTGCAATCCATCATCCCAAACTTCTGAAGGATTTTTTCAACATACGTTGGGACAATCATTCTTCATGTGTCACAAGCAATGACCAGGATAGGAAGAATGGTCCCTATATCACTCTATTGAGTGAGTGACTTATGCGAGACACTATGTTGAGTGCGCTAAGTCCAACACATGACTTATTCAACATCATGCCCGATTACTCAAATGGAGTATGGTCTCGAGAGATGATGTAGACGATGATATATTTTGATGCCAAGATGCTACGAGATGATACTAATAGTGATGATGATTCTCGTGACTTGATATGTGTGATCATGAGATAGTCTGTGTGGATATGATGATGCTACATGTAGAATGGTCTACAAGACTATGAGACTTTCCCATACCATGTGAAATGGATGGATGTGTTTGAGACCATTACAATTAATACCTCCCTAGCTAAGAGGGAATGTTGATATTATGGTAGTTGCGGGAGGTATTAACCTCCATATGTAACCTTTGACTAGAATAGAATATTCTGAAAGCAGGAGAAACACTAAACGAATGTGTGAGAACCCTAGAAGACTAGTCGGCTCAATAAAATAAATAATATTAAAGTATTACCCTCCAGAAAGAGAAGTCGACCTAGACAAGTGACAATAAGGACTATAAATAAAAGGCTCTTGAGCTCATTTTGTACACACCTCACTCACTCTCTCAGTAAAGTATAGAACAAGTCTGGAGCTGCAGCTGCAAGAAAGGAAGGTGCATTCTTTGGGGTGATTCTTGGTCTCTCTCTAGCGCTATCTAGCCTAAGATATGTGCCCTACCTTCTAGTATCTCTTGGTGGTATTCTTGGTGACATCCTGGAGTATATTGGTGGATTTCTTGAAGGTGCAATTTTGAGGAAGAAGTGAAACTGCAACTGCTACAGTTGAGTATTGTTCTTGTTCTGTGGTTGTGGAGACTCTCTCTCTTGTGCCCTACCCTTGGAGGAGGTTCGCTCTCCTTGTCTTGTGTTGTTGTTGCAGTTGGATGGTGTTTTCTGGTTCCATCTCGTGCTACTGTTGCAGCTAGGGTTTATTTGTTGGTTCTAGTGTGGCTTTCCGGAATCATTCTATCTAGCAAAGGTTAAGGTGCTCGAGGTGGTTGCATGCCTATGGTTGGGTGACAATAGTGATATTGTCTATGGTAAAACGATCACATCGAATATTTGAACAAGATTCACTCCTATATACACCTCATCAAGCTCACACAAGACACAACAACAACGCCTACACTAGTAATGTGTCATTGTAGCCACCCTTCTTCTCTTTGCTCCATACTTCAACCTCAAGCATGAGTAGTGAATAGAGTGTGGTGGTTTGGTCTTTGCTTTTGGAACCCCTTTATCTTTTAAAATTAATATCCCTTTGTAAGTTTTAAAGTTTATTGCCTCATTATTGGTTGAGATCCCAATCCCCCATGCAAGTTCAACATCTTTTGTTTCCTCATGGTCGGAAAGACACCCCCTCATTGGATTTGAATGCATAGTAGACTTCCTTTTGTCCTTCCATAAGTGCAACGAGAAGCATGCCCTGTCTTCTTAGGCATCAGCCAAACTGAAATTCCAACATATGATTCAACGGGATTCCAAGAATTTTCTTTAACATATATTTTCATTCAACATCATTTGCCACCTAGATGTTTGTTAGGTCTAACAATTTTCCATCCATATTAAACATAATCAAAACTAGATGGAACAGTTTGGATAGTCAAAACTAATCCTATACCTCAAGTGTTAGAATAGAAAAGAGTGTGGCCCTGGTGAACTCTCTTGGACATAGAGACAAGTCGACAAATTATCCTATATGAGGACACTTTGTACACTACCTCCATTTAGTTTCTCTGCTTTTGCTTGCCCTTCTATTGCAAGCACTTGAGCCTTTAAATCCATTGCTTTCAAACTTGGACCTTTTGATTAATGTAATCTTACTTTATTTAGTTCAAAATTTAACTCCTTAAGATAGGGAGAAGGATTGTCTTTCTAATGTTCACCAAACTTTTGATACTACTCTCAAAAGATCATAAGTAGCTTCCAAACATGAGGTGGTTGATATTACTCTCAAAATATCATAAATAGCTTCCAAACATGAGTTGGCATATTTGATGGCCAAATCCCTTAATGGAGTACATCTTATGGTTCATGTGTCCAAATGAGTGGATTATCCATATGCATCAAGGATTTATGTCCTGCGAGAAGCATCAAATTTCTATAACAACCCCCCTCTCTCTATATATATATGTGGGAAGTTACAAATTTGAGTTTGATGGTTCTTTTCAACACATATTTGTGGATGCTTTGAACATCCAAGGAGAAAGTAACATGTTGCACCAAGTTGATTCCCACAATATGTAAAGCAATCGAGAATTGTATTTTTCAGGTTTACATAGATCAAGTTTGCCTTACCATGTTAATTGTTTTATTCAAAGAATCACAAGAGTGATTTGCACGCATGGCGTTTGTGTGTATATGTGGAAGAGAGCTTTAATCAACACTTACACATTCAACTCAAGATATGAAAGTTCTAGACTGGCTATTTATCTTCCTTGCATAAGAATAACAATGATAATACGGGAATGTATGTTCCATGCAATTTTTTGCACAGAAATAAAGTAAAACAATATTTCATTAACTTACAACATAAATTACAAATTCATTCTCTTGTAGCATTAAACAGTGAATATTAACTATAGCAAGACTTACATGTCAGATGGAAAAACTAACATATTCTATAGCTTCCAACATATTCTCTATAGCTTCCATGCTACTAATGATGAGTGATCATTGTCAGTTGTTTATAGAACACATTAGTTAATCTGTCACATAACCAATGCTGATTTAATAGTGTCACATAACAAACGCTGATTTAAGTTTCTCATGAAAACATATGAGTAGATCAAATGCAATACTATTTTGGATAGTATGATCTGGCAATGACTTTAGTCTTTTGACCACATAATTTGTCCTGATATCTTGCCACTAACATGAGGAATTGTTGATTTAAGTTTCTCATGAAAACATATGATTAGACAATACTATTTTGGATAGTATGATCTGGCATTGACTTTAGTCTTTTGACCACATAATTTGTCCTGTTATCTTGCCACTAACATGAGGAATTGTTTGTTTTCTGCAATTTACTCGTTAACAAAAAATATTCAAATATTCTCATGGCTTTACCTTTTTCGAACTAAATAATCATCAACAACATCTCCAGCCTGTTACCACTCAAATATCTTATGAGGAAAAGTTCTAACTTCAATAGGAGAGCCTAGAGGTACAATAGGCAAGCTACCCACTGTCACCTTGATAGCCTTGCACCACACTTCCTTCGGAATAAGGAAAGAAGCTACCCTAGCCTAGGGAGGAATCCCTAAAAGTCAAGTTAAGCTAAGTTGTGTAGTAAGGGTGTGAGTATTGATTAGCCTAGAGTGATCAAGATAATGAACCAAACAACCCAATTAGATATGAGAGAAGTAGAATATGCAAAGTGTTGCTTGATTAATAAGAGTCCATTATAAATTTGTTAAGTGAATCATTAATCATTGTGCTTAAGTATTGGAGTGATAGAAATGAGTCATTCATTCAATGACGTAGTGAAAGATAAATTACCACAACAAATGCTCAATGAAATATGAGAGTCCATTGAAATGTTATCATCGCAAATTGTTATGAAAGTTCAAGATTTACATGATTGTTCAGCTATGTGTGAAAGAGATGTCTATGTTCATTAACCTGCACTTCAGATTTGCTTACATTCAAGATATGTCCTCCATGAAATGTCCTCACAAAATGATCAAATGCTCTGAGTATGTATATTGTCAATTCTGTGGTATTAAGAGGATAAAATCATTGCTGTAAAACCATGTAACTAAAATATGCAGACCATCATTTCATGAAAAAATTTAACATAATTTCATATTAGCTGTGAGATTTTAAGAACCAATATCAAATTAATTTTGATCAATAGCGCATGGATTTAATATGTGAAATAAATCAGAGTTTAACCAACATTGAAATGTCCTCACAAAATGATCAAATGCTGAGTATGTATATTGTCAATTCTGTGGTATTAAGAGGATAAAATCATTGCTGTAAAACCATGTAACTAAAATATGCAGACCATCATTTCATGAAAAAATTTAAAATAATTTCATATTAGCTGTGAGCTTTTAAGAACCAATANCTGAGTATGTATATTGTCAATTCTGTGGTATTAAGAGGATAAAATCATTGCTGTAAAACCATGTAACTAAAATATGCAGACCATCATTTCATGAAAAAATTTAAAATAATTTCATATTAGCTGTGAGCTTTTAAGAACCAATATCAAATTAATTTTGATAAATAGCGCATGGATTTAATATGTTAAATAAATCAGAGTTTAACCAACATTGAGGTATTTCTTATTGCAACATTATAACAATTATTTGGACCAAAGCATCTGAGTTGTATGCATGACTTTACTCTGTGTGAAAAAGCAGAGCAAGAATTTGTGAAACTTTAAGGGTTAATCTGCCTTTTTCGGAATCATCTTGTAGTAATCAATATAATTCAACAAGTAAATGCAAGTTGTTGGGCACAATCTCAAAGCACCATAGATTAAATAATATTTTTTTAAGAGTCCAAACCCATTAGAAACAAGAGTTTACTGTCAAATTAACTCATCAACCTCTCAAGCAAATCATTGAATTTTATAGTGCAATGTTTTTATGTGATAGGTGATTTTGGGCACAAAATAAACCAAACATTGCATAAAAAGGTAAATGTTGGGCATGTGAAAGAAGAAAAAGTGATTTTACCTCTCCAAACAACAATTTCCAGCCAACGAACCTCACTCTTAAGATGGGTCGTTGTACCTTTCTAACAGGTCGTTGGGATATTAAACAAGCCACTCCAAGATCTATTATTGTTAAAAGTAGAAATGCAGCAAAACCTTTAAAAGAAAAAACTGCCATATTTAATTGAACCCTTAGTGAATTTCTAGCATTCTTTTGTCAAGTAGATCAACTGTTTAATGATGTATCAACCCTTTATGATTCCTTTAGATCTACTTAATAATACAGTGAACAAATCTACAAAATGTTAGGAGATTAAACCCTTAGATCTATAAAAGATCAAACGTTTAATGAAGTATCAACGTTTAAACGTTTAGATTCCGAGGCTTGACTAGATTTTAATGTTAGCTCCAAAGACTTGAAATGAAGGAAAACTAGATTTTTCGTATATACAACTAAAACCCTAGATTGCCAAATAAACAAAAAAAAAAGTGAAAGGAAAAGAATTAGATGAAAAAAGTGAAAGGGAAAGAATTAAATGAGATGGTTAAGAAAGAAAGAGAAACCACTCCTTGAGTAGTTATTGTTTTACCTTTAGCGTTGAAGTCCCCACACATCTTTGGATAATGCCTAGTGAACATTAAGCTAGGATACCTAGACTATACAAGATTCACAAGAAAGCTAAACTAATAATAGATTCAACCCAAGTATTGAAAACTTAAATAATTAAAGCATAAATCTAGGGTAAAATGTTAAAACCATAAGATATTCAACTTCAATAGTAAGATTGAAGTTTACAAAGAAATCAATGTCTCTGGCATGTCATAACCTTTTATTATTATCCTAGAACAATATACTCAAGAAAATATAAAAGAAACTTGACCAAATAGTGAGCAAAATAGAAAAATAAAATAGACCTTTTTCATACCTTACTTGCATTGTTTGTATTACAATAGACCTTTCTTCAATGTCTCTTGCATGTCAAAACCTTCTATTATTATCCTAAAACAATATACTCGAGAAAATAGAAAAGAAACTAGACCAAATAGTGAGCAAAATAGTTTTCCAATCTATTCCAACCATGAAAAAGTGACGGAGACGCTCTTCTTATATAGATAAAGGTCTTCATCAATACCATACAATGAAAACAGTGAGCTAGAGTGAAACAATGAGCTCATACCATGTGCTGAAATAAAACCAAAGTCAATACCATGTTCTAAGTGAAAACCATGTGAGAACCATTAGAAGTTACAACAAACCCTTCAAAAGTAGAGAGCCCTCCTAAATGTGAGCAAATGTCAATTAATTCCACATGTGCAGTCCAAAATGAGCTAACAAACATCTTCTAAAAGCACGTGTGAAGTCAAAGGAGGACTCACAACTAGGGCACCCCCTAACTAACCCCACCAATCAAAGAATATTTCACTAATACATGTGGATAGACAAGGAAGAATGATGAGCACCCTTTCCACAAGCTTCTAGAAGCACACGTGTGAGCTATAGGAGAGAGAAAGTGCACCCTCCTAGAGGAATTCTCACATGTATCAAATAATGCATGTCTATGTGGCTCATGCATGCTCCATATATCGACAAGTGTATAGAGCGTTGATGTGGACACATTTGTGATGACGTCCAATGTGTTGTCATGGATCCCAATGTAGGTAGATATGGTTGAATATAGAAAAGCAAATCCCAATGCATGTACACTAATCCTAAGGCATAGTGCATGGATTCCAATGTGGAGCACCAACATATAATGATGCCCAAGTTTCAAAACAAGTCATTAGCCAATAAACATCAAGTAATTACTACTAACAACATTTAGCATAGGTTAATTTAATAATTTACCTAAGTTCACCATGGTGAGACAACTTTACCCCTATTACATGTGTCAATTCCTAAGACAAAGTATTTGCCATGTCACTTCATTAGAAATAGGTAAATAACAGGTAATTAATTAAAAAATGAAGGGAAAACCTTATGTTTTGATCCTCGAAGTCATTTTTAATGAGGTATAAAGTCATTTACAAGTCCAACTAGCCTTTTTGAGCTATGAATCTTCATTATTTGTACTTGTAATCCTTTTAAGGAGTTTTGCTTAGAGTTACCACATCAACACCTTTTTATTATCTATTTTTGCATTTTTCTTTGATTTTTTGTAATCCTTTTATTTAGATATGCATTTTTAGCATAGGATTTTAGGGCTACACCTTTTAATGAGGTGGTGTGGCTCTAACTTCATTATTTTCTCATTTTTTACATTTATGTGGCTCACCTCTCACCTTTTTTTATTTAATTGACTTTGGCTTACATTGCTCTTCAATTTTTTCATTTAGACCTTGTTGGATGACGTTTGATAAATCAAATATGAGCAGGGATAATGTCTTTTTTATGAATGACATGTAGTGAAAGAGAAATAATGGAAAGTGTTAGATGTGGTTAGGATATATGGTACGCTATTCAACCAAATCATCGATAGTCATGACAACATTTATCTAAGGACAATTATGTCCCCCCATGGTATAACGAGACAAAGTAATAAAATTATTAATGTTTAGATCAAACCAATGATTATTACGTTCATGACAATGTTATAAACCATCACACCACTTATAAGAAAGAAACCCACACAAGAAATCATAGCACATCAATTGAAGTAAATATGAAGCATAAAGTACCATCTATGGGTGCACATATCATATGAGGTGGAAAGCATAAGCATTGATATACCATGGTGGATGATCCAATATTTGATGAAAGAACTAGAAGGATCGACAGATATGAGTAGGGGAATCACCCTATTTCTTATATTTCCCCAAGTTTAGATGTGTGTAGGTGATAGGTCAAAGTGAGATTATGGAGTTCTCATACACTCTTATTTTGAGTGTGCATGTACTCGAGTAAAAGCCAAATGTTTCCCCTTCAAGGGAAACTACTTCCAAACCACCCTTTCTAGGGTGCTATGATGWTGMKTRGRKGAGCTCAYCCWASYMAYATCATAGCACCCTAGAAAGGGTGGTTTGGAAGTAGTTTCCCTTGAAGGGGAAACATTTGGCTTTTACTCGAGTACATGCACACTCAAAATAAGAGTGTATGAGAACTCCATAATCTCACTTTGACCTATCACCTACACACATCTAAACTTGGGGAAATATAAGAAATAGGGTGATTCTACCAACCCTGGAAAACTATTACTCAAAACTTTACAAAAAAAAATAAAAAATCCAAGTATGAAATAGAAAGCATGTATTTATTCTAAGGAAAATAAACATGCAAGCATCCTAAGCTAATGCTCAAAAGAACTTATTTTTCTCTAACTTATATGCTAGTAAGAAGTGTGGCTGCTAATTAAAGTCAAAGATCCAATGCAACCATTTGAGAAGGTCATCAACAACTTGAAGTTTTCCCTTGTTTGGTTATAAACCAAAACAAGAATATGTTAAACATTAGGTGGGTATTAGGCAGAATTTGCCACTCCTAGGTTTGGAACCATGGCAAAGTCATACTCATGAAGTACAGGGCCCAAACTAACCCAATGTTGATTAATACCTCCACAAACTTCCTCCATCCAAATATCAATAGGGCTGATGTAATCAAAGGAGTAGATCAACCAATTGACTTCACTTGTCAAATCATTGAGGAAAAATGATTGTGAAGGCGACTCTAGCTAGGATCTACATGGAAATGGTTGGCCTCCAATGTTGTTTTTAATCAAAGGTAAGGGCGGAGAAGAAGTCAAAGATAAGCAAGGAGGATGAGGACACTCATATGCCAAGGGTAAGCTTTCTAAGGCATAAGGTAAGGAATGTTCCATATCTGTAACAACGTCTTCACACTCAACCCCTTATGAAGAGGTAACCAATTCTCAAGGAATATCTTGAAGAAATTGAAAGTGATTAGATCTTTCCTTCAACAAGTTCTCCATACCAATCCAAAATCTCATCCTCAAGAAAATTCGAGGACGATATGAGCATTTTCATCATAACATCTTATTGACTAACGTTGAGTTTCAAAGTAACATCAATGAAAGATGAGATGCGTGAAACAGGGGAATCACAAAGTCTGTGGAATCTTGGTAGTTTATTTCTCCAATCTTGATAATTATTTGGATACCCTTGGATTGTTGAAAAATCCAAATGACCAAGTAAAACATTCGATAACCAATCCACTTCATCAAGAAATCTCTCTAAGTGAGATTGTCCACAAGGTCCAAGCTCATCAATCTCATATTTACCTTTTTTGTCAGTGTCATAAATGGGATCACCTTCAAAATAGGAAAAAATTATATGCCACTTGGATCTTCCAATGTGGAAAATATCAACAAGGTCTTTATCCCCAAGGTCATTGTCTTCCTCATAGGATGAAGGAAATTCCATCAATCCTTCAAAGTTCACCCTTTCAAAATTATCAAGGCATGGATCATAAAGCTCAAGATTTTGACAAGGGATATCATTCATTAAGTCCTCAATTTTTTTAGTCATTTTCACCATCAAGGCATATCTTCATAACTTTAGCTTTCCTTAATTCTTCCTCCTTAATGGATACTTGATTTTTTTCTTCATCCATGTGTTCCTCATAGACTTTGTCACCAATAAAGTCATACTCTTCATAAAGTGTTTCTTCCTTAATATCCCCACTAAATGATTGGTCTTCATCTCCATATCGTTGATTTTTAATGGAGTTGCCAAATGATTCTTTGCTATAGATTATTTTTTCTCAATTAAGTTCAAAAGGGCATTGTTTTCTTCTATCTTATAGCTTATTTCAGCGCCCAACTCCAATGAATGATTCCTTTGAAACCTCCATTTTCCTTTGATTAGAAACCTCAATCCAATCATCTAAAAGTTCTTCTTTAAGGTCTTCATCATAAGTTTGATCTTCAAAGTGTTCACGTTTTTCAAGAGGACTATAAGAAGACTTTTCATCTATATACCCATAAGAGGTGGCTTTTGGTTTTCTTGAATGCTAAAAGTCGTGTATGCCTCTCTTTGTTTTCTAGCTTCATCAATGCTAAGGGCTTTCAAATATGACACTCCATCTCTATATGGTATAGGGGAACCACAATCACCATGAGAAGAGATTTCATCCAAATTCTTATCAAAATATTTTTCACAAACACCTTGATGAGGTACTTCATCTAAATCCATTTCATATTTTTCATTTCCAATTATAGACACAGTAAAGGTCTTCAATTTCATGGTTTTCAATCATTTCAACATCTTCAAACCTTTCCAAAGGAGGACCCCAACACTTGTAAAAGACTAACAAAATCCTCACAAGATGATCTTGACCTAGGAGTAATACCATTCTAATCCAAACCTTTTTCTGTCCATCCAAGGAAACAAAAAAAAAAGCATGAAGATGTTTTAGCGTACTACACCAAGCTTCCTAACATATGCCAAAAACGAAGAAAATTTGTTGTTTAGCATGCAAAAGTTCATTGCCAAATTTTGGAACATTTTCTTTCCATGCTAAAAAGGTATGTGATAGAAATATTCATCATTTTTTTCTAAAATTGAAGCAAGGAAATAGTTCATGAAAATCCCAAGGTGCCATTTTCACAACTTCAACCCAAAAACCAAATATGGCAAAAGAGGAGACACCAACGTGAATAATCAAATGTCAACCAAAGATGCTTCCTTCACCCGACAAGCAACCAAGACTTAAAATTTTCTTAGAGAATTGGGCTTCTTTCCATCAATGGAGTTGCCAAATGAGCAAATTAAATAGATTTTTGAATCTTATTCATCAAATATTTGTTGAAACCAAACTTTGAATACCCAATGAATGGACTTTATCCCCAACAACGACGCCAAAAAATCTTACCACTCAAACCCTGCCCTGGGAGGAAAAGTCCCAACTTCAACAAGAAAGCATAGAGGTACAACATACAAACTATCAACTATCATATCAATAGCCTTGCCACACACTTTAGACTAGAGGAACTAAGCTGCCCTAGCTTAGGGTAGCTTAGTTCCTATGGTCAATCTAAGTCAATCGAGTGTAGCAACGGAGAGTTACTTAGACTAGATTAACTAAGACAACTAGCAACTTTTACTCTATCTCAATGATAAAAACAAGTTAAGATGTGCAAATTGTTACTAGACTTAGAAAACCATGATGATTTGTTACTTTGATAAGTGTACTTGTTTATAAAAGCATGATGTAATGTTAGAAAACCAAATAGAGGGAGTATGGCACAAAATGAATTAAACTTGCTCAACATTCAACATCTAAATAGAATGGATGAAAAGATTATAGTCAATGGACCAATAGAGTGGCATTCACACTGTTTAATTACAAGTCTTACAAGTCTTAGAGCTTGACAAAAAAATATTGACTTCAAGCATACCAATGTTATGGATGATGTTTATCTAGCCCACTGTTGTCACATATATCAGATATCAAAGAACAATGAAATGATGCCCATAATCAAGATATAAGAACCATATGTAGTATCATAAAACCACCAACCTCTGAAGGGTCGCCACCATAAGACGTTATGTATTTAAAGCATGTTTCAAAGTAAGATTAAATGACAGTTATCGATGCTGTTATACATAAGGTTTTATCATTGTTTTCCACTGCAGAGAACAAATGAAGCATAGGCACACCATTGTTATCAAACCACAAATTAAATCAACCCTTTGGTGTGCTCATTTAGAACACCATATGACATTGAAAAATTGAAATGAGATTCGCAAATAATAAAAACATTTTGAAATCATCTTCAATAAGCTTGCATTGATTAAGTTATGTTTGGTGTGTAATTAGTCAATGTGTGGATCACCATAAGTACCAACAATAAAAAAATAGAGATGTTAAGCATTAGAGACACTTCCATTTAGTTAAATACTATAACAGCATTCACCAGCAGTGCAAACAAAGATGCATCAAGCCTTAAATGCGTCCTCAAATATGCAAATAAGACAAGTGTTAGCTCAAAACTTGGAATGAACTCTAATAAGCTTTAATCTGCAAATCTGCACATCTGATTGAATTTATTTCGTTTCACATAATGCTAGAAGCACATAACAAATTAATGGAATTAAATTCTTAAAACTTGCTCTCATTTAATTGATTGATGAATGCCCAAACGTTTGGGTTTAAATCTGAATATCAATATTGCATTGTGGCATCTCCATAATTATAACACTCCAAACAAAATGAATTGATGCTCTCATTAATGAAACGACTTGCTCTCAAAGGTCCTTTCCTCTTCAATTATCCCTAGAATGCCATAATTACTTAAAAACATACGACCTTTAACACAGTTTTGATTGGCTGCCATGGGAATGGCGCCAGATATCCTCCACGCAATCTTGAAAATGGACTGGTGGTGTTTATCATAATAAAAAACACTGTTTCCAAAGGGCCCGTTTAAATTCTAGTTGGTCATCTTGTTGTCCAGGCCATCTAGCTTCTCCTAGAGCGTCTACAGTTTTTTCATGATCCTCTTTGGGTGCTACACTCACCAAATTTCATACTGCAGATTAGGGAACCTTCCCTGTATTCATGAATTGTTCTTTGATAAAATTAACCTAGCATCTCCCTTATCGCGTCTTGAGTTCCATCATTTTTTGGCAGAACTAAGAAATTTTCTGTGCTTTCTTGATGATGTCATTGGGATCAACTGGTTCTTTAGCTTTACCCCGATTCCCCCTTTGTAACTCTCAGTAACCAGTAGATTTTTCCCCAATAGAATAGGTGTTGAACTAAGCGTGAAACTAGCAGCATGAATACATTGCACAATAGAATTGTCTTAAGAGCTTTATAAATCTCCCGACAGAACGTTCGGAACCTGAGCTCATATCACAGACCTATATAACAAAACAATAAACATAATACATTCAATTGTAACCAAAATAAATAAACCAACTTCTGCACAGAACTTCAAATTAAATGTGCGTTCCTCGTCCAGTATTCGTACAATACTATAATTACTTAAAAACATAGGACCTTATTTAACACAGTTTTGGCTGGCTGCACCAGATATCCTCCACACAATCTTGAAACATAATCATAATCAGAAACACTGTTCCCAAAGGACACTTTTCTTCTGGTCACCTTGTTCTCCAACTTCTCCTAGAGCCTTTGCAGCTTTTCTATAATCCCCTGTTTTTCTGAACCAGCCAGATCCCTAATTGTGTTTTGCACCCACCAAACTCATACTGCGGATTAGGAAACTTTCCTGCTTTCATGAATTATTTCTTGATAGAATTCACTTAGCAGATCTCTGACTTCCATTATTTTCATGGCCGGAATAAAACGTTTTCTGTGCTTTCTTGAAGTCATCAGGATTAGCTGGTTTCTTTGCTATACCTCGATTCCCCCTTTTTCAACCCTCTGCAATAGAGGGACTCCATCTCAATCAGCCACTACCTCATTTCTCTGCCTTATTTTCCACAGACTTCCTCAAGTCCATCGTCCAAGGTTTTTGCATCATAGTTGTGCTTCTCTTTTTATTCACCCAAATAGTCTTAAATCTGGCCATTTTCTCTAATACAAAATCTTAACTTGGTCAAAGCTACCTCGGCTACTTTATTTGTTAAAGACCTCCAAAGCTTGTACTTCCAGAAAATCATTATTAAATGTCGCCACCATCAGCTCTCCAGCTTTTATATAATTGGATCATTAACCAAGCTATCAACCAGCAGAAGAATACAAGCCTATTTTCAATTTTCTAAAAACCCAAGGGCAACAAGAGGCAGTAGCTTCGAATGCAGGTTTTTGAAGAAAAGAAAACAGAAGAACCTTCGGTAAGGCTTCTAGTACATTGGGAATCGCAACCATCCCAACCCTCTTTTGTCCAAGCCACCATCACCTCTCCAGCTTTTATATAATTGGATCACTAATCAAGCTATCAACCAGCAGAAGAATACAAGGCTATTTCAAATTTCTAGAAACCCAAGAGCCACGAGAGGCAGTAGATTCTCATGCAGGTTCGTTAAGAAAAGGAAACAGAAGAAGAGCCTTGGGTAAGGCTTCTAGTACATTGGCAATCGCAAACATCCCAACCCAACTTTGTCCAAGCCACCACCTCTCCAGCTTTTATATAATTGGATCACTAACCAAGCTATCAATCAGCAGAAGAATACAAGGCTATTTCAATTTTCTAGAAACCCAAGGGCCACGGGAGACAGTAGCTTCGCATGCAGGTTCTTTAAGAAAAGAAAACAGAAGAAGAGCCTTAGGTTCTAGTATACCGGCAATGCAACCATCCCAACTCTCTTTTGTTCAAGCCACCATCACCTCTCCAGCTTTTATATAATTGGATCATTAATCAAACTATCAACCAGCAGAAGAATAAAAGGCTATTTCAATTTTCTAGAAACCCAAGGGCCACGAGAGGCAGTAGCTTTGCTTGCAAGTTCTTTAAGAAAAGAAAACAGATGAAGAGCCTTAGGTAAGGCTTCTCTAGTACATTGGCAATTGCAACCATCCCAACCATCCTTTGTTCAAGCCACCATCACCTCTCCAGCTTTTATATAATTGGATCATTAACCAAGCTATCAACCAGCAGAAGAATACAAGGCTATTTCAATTTTCTAGAAACCCAAGGGCCACGAGAGGCAGTAGCTTCCCATGCAGGTTCTTTAAGAAAATAAAACAGAAGAAGAACCTTAGGTAAGGCTTCTAGTACATTGGCAATCACAACCATCCAAACCCTCTTTTGCCCAAGCCCATATTGTGGCCACTTGAGGAATGCCAATGTTCAACCAAGTCACTGGGATGGGGGACATGGGTGCGGGGAGACGCACAGGTGATGTGTGGAAGTACCCCCAAATTTTAGGGAAATGGGGGACAGGGGAACGTCACATATATAATATAAAAAAAAATTAAAAATAAAAATAATAATGATAAAATCTCAACAATAACAATTCAATGTTCATCCCATGCAAATTCATCAGTAAATACTAAAATACTAAATTAGTAAATTGAATATTCAAATTTGTAAATGATATAAACTATTAAACATGATTCAAAATTCAAATTCAAATTCAGTAATGAAATACATTGATTCATAAATCATAAATGGAAGTTGAAACAGAAATAGTAAAATAATAAATATTGATACATTGATTTAAAAATTAAATTCATCATTCATCATTTTAGAATCTAATTAATTAGTACTAAGCAAAATACTAAATAGTAGAAACTAAAGTATGAAATGGTAAATTAGAATTACTCAAACTCAAAAATTTAAAATAGTAAAGAGCGACGAGTCAAGATCTAAGGTCATACATAAAATACATACATAAAATAAAATTGGCATTAATTCATCTTAACCCAAGATCTATTAAGCATTGAGAAGGATAAAACCCTTGAGGTGTAAACCTCAATATATTTAATTAGTCTTTGAAGATATAAAGCATAGGATTGCACCTCAAAGACTTTAATCCTTCTCAACACTTAATTGATCCAAGGTCAAAATGACTCTATGTTGTTTATCTTGTGATCCTTGAGAGTGCATGTTGTTTATACTCATGACAGATAACTTCATACTCAAAAATAAAATAAAATAAAATCTAAAGGTTTCCCACTTAATAGATTCAAGGTTAAGATGGACTTGTATTGTTTATCTCGTGATCCCTAAAGGTTTCCCACTTAATAGATTCAAGGTTAAGATGGACTTGTATTGTTTATCTCGTGATCCCTAACAGTACTCTAAAATTAAAAAAACATATCCATAAAGGTCATTGTCATTAGTTGTCATAACTCATTGTACACTTTTAAGCCAAATTTCCAAAGTCTCTTTGGGGCAATCATTGTTCACCTAATTTCCAGAGACAATTGCTATGGATGATCAGAGCAGAATTTGAATCAAATGATCCGTCTTTAGAAACAAATAATTGTGAAAACAGGCCAGTAAATAAGAGTGGACAAAACTAATAAATGTGGACAAGATAGAAGCAACCAGGAAAGGCATGCACCTAAAACTCAAATGATCATAGCATGCAAAGATTCACCACTTTTCCAAAAGTTTCAAATTAAATGACATAAAGCAAACTCCCTAAACCAAGGGAAAAAATTTCGCATATCTCTTTATGCCTAAACTTTTCAAGCTCATCCACTAGAAGCTAAAATATAAAAGCATTGAGTTTTTTCTTCCAATTACTTGGAAGTGATATGTTTCTAGCTTTCAGTTTCATGAACAAAATCAAGCAAACCCTACGATTTCATTACATTGCTCAACTTTTCTACATACCTGAAAAAACATAAAATATTCCCATATATATCTACTTCACCACTATTGAAGGAAACAATCAATTTTTATTCAAAAGGAGACAAGCAACACCTCACATCAATTAAAAAAAAGAGACCACTCTACAAATTATTAGAAAATAATACCATTTAGTCTTTAGACCTACATAGCAATGGTAATGCTCCAAGTTTTATCCACTTACCACTATCCAAGAATGTGAGAATAAATATTTATATCCTCTTGTTATATCAAAAGTAACACATTTCTAATATAATTCAATACCGATCCAATCTATATCAAAAGTAACACATTTCTAATATAATTCAATACCGATCCAATCTAGTAGTGGTGGGAGGACCAGTTCCAAGCCCTCCATGACAAAATAAAAACGTCCCTCTAGAATTTTAATCCCTACCATATCCTATAACAACTACAATTCCCTACATATCATATAATAACTACAAATTAACAAAGTGTTCTTACAACATGATCAGCAACGGCCTCGGCAATAATTCCACCCAAACCCACACAAATATTACAAAATACACCATTGTCCATATATTTATAAGTACCGAAATAAATCAACATGTAAATTAGATAAATTTAAATGTTTTTGAAGATGGCAGCGAATATCTTACTGTGCTGCATGTTGCATCGATGGCTAGAGTTTCAAACCCAATAGAGTAAAGTTCCTTAAACAAAATAAGTTCAAAGACAGATCCAAAAAAGACGCAGCCATTACACTTCAGAAAACCGGAGTATAAATCCTAACAGTCGTCTCATGTCAGTCTCCCTACATAGA
This sequence comes from Picea engelmannii, assembly GCA_009831015.1. NCBI lineage: Eukaryota > Viridiplantae > Streptophyta > Pinopsida > Pinales > Pinaceae > Picea > Picea engelmannii. The sequence goes on from ML791342.1 coordinate 216,756, forward strand.
ATGATTTCCTCTCTGTTTCTTTTCTTTCAAAAGAACTAAAAAAGACACTGGTAACAATTTGATATTATGATCTTCAGATTTAAAATCTAATACCAATTTTATATTATGATCTCGAGATTTAGGATCTCCAGTTATTAGTATTTTTATTTATGGACTCTTTTGGAAGATAAATAACCACCAAGGTTAAAACCCCCTATATAACCACAAAGGTTCAAACCCCCTATAGACACATTCGCCACATTCGCCCCTTGTGGGGCGTCTCACCTGGGTAAGGGAAATATCTTCCCTGCTTGGAGATTGGAAAGATACCCCCAGTCGCAGCATCTCAGTCAAATGCTATAGTCCATTGTAATATTACTATTATGGGGAAGGGCACGTCTTTCGAAGTTATAAACCGGAAGCATCTTTTAATAAAATGTGAATAGGTAATTCGGAGTATATTTGTACTTAGCAGGTCATTGAGAACCCAGTTCCATTAATAAGCTCATTGCCAAAAAAAAATTGCGATATATTCCACAGTAACAACCATCACCAAATAAATAATTTATCTTTAAAAACCCAAAAATACAACCATTATTTTGAAAATAAAATATCTTAATGCTCTATGCCATGTGTTCATGCATGGCTTCCATTACTCTTTAACATATCACAATTCCTTTGCTCCCTATAAATTGTATATTCAAAGCGTCAAAAGGGCAATTACGGAAAATAAAGCTTCAACGACAAAAACCTTAACTCTAATAAGATCATACAGAACATGCCATCATGGAATAAACCCCAAGAGCCTGCAGGACTTTGATCTTATATCAAATACAAACAACATACCTCTGGGCGATTACGTTGCATGTATTCGAAAAAAAGAAAAATCAAAGGAGATCAGACGGGACTAAGGAGCTGAGCACGACTAGGATCGGGCTACGAAATCATGCCGATAATGATAACCATGGAAATGAACCCATAGTGGGTGACTGTCTTGGCCTTCTTCATGACCCGTTTAGTCCATTCTTTGACAGCTTTAATGGCGGATCTCCATTAAAGCTGTCCTGGTTTTCTTCATGACCCATGTGGTCCATTTTTTGACAGTTTTAACCGCGGATCTTTGACAGCTATAGTCCATTGTAATATTACCATTGTGGGGAAGGGCACGCTTTTCGAAGTTATAAACCGGAAACATATTTTAATAAAATTTGAATAGGTAATGCTAGATATATTTGTACTTAGCAGGCCATTGAGAATCCAGACAACTGGTTCTATTAATAAGAACGTTGCCATATATCACACCAGTAACAACCACCACCAAAATAATAATTTATCTTTAAAAACCCAAAAACACAACCATTGTTCAGAAAACAAAATATCTTAATGCTCTATGTCACTGTGTTCGTGCATAGTTTCCATTACTCTTTAACATATCACAATTCCTTTGCTCCCTAAAAATTTTTATTCAAAGCATCCAAAGGGCAATTACGGAAAATAAACCTTCAACGACAAAAACCCTAAACCTAAAAAGATCATACAGAGCATGCCCTCGTGGAATAAACCCCAAGAGCCTCCATGACTTCGATCAGCCAAATGTCTTATATCAAATACAAACAACATACCTCTGGGCGTTTATGTTACATGTATTTGAAAATAAAAAAAATCAAAGGAGATCAGACAGGACTGAGGAGCTGAGCAATACTAGGCTTGGGCTCCGAGTTCATGCCGATGATAATAACCAAGGGAATGAAGCCATAGTGGGTGACTGTCTTGGCCCTCTTCATGACCCATGTAGTCCATTCTTTGACAGCTTTAGTGGCCGACCTCGACTCTCCATGTTTCGAACCCTTGCCCATTTTGCCTTTCCCCTTCGAATTCGTCCGCGACGCCATGAATCTTTGTCTTTTAGTTCTGCTGCTTTCTCCGCCTCCTTCAATACCAGTTGCTCGACATAGGGAGCTAATGTACAAACCCCGTTTTATACACCTCTCATCTGTTAGAAACCCTGGCACGCATTTTACTGTGCCCTATTCTATTTTACTATGTGAGGAGAAAGATCGTCGATGCACTTTCAAGTTGTGCGTGTTCTACGGCCCCAAACTACCGTTGCTTTACCACCCGGTCTCTCGGAAACCACGGGGCTATGAAACTCACCTGTGCACTTTGACTTGCCAACAAGGCATTGTTGGTGGACGGACAATTTTGGGAATCACCCCTTTCGATTAAAATTACCAATTTAGTTGGCGTTTTAATTAAAATTATTAACTAAGTGAGCAGGTTTTAATTTCAATTTCTTGAAGATTACCAATTTAGTGGGTGTTTTAATTAAAATTATTAATTCAATGGGTGTTTTCATTAAAATCCCTAATTCAGTGTGCAGGTTTTAATTTCAATTAATTAAAATCCCTAATTCAGTGGGTGGGTTTTAATTTCAATTGGAAGAGTATATATTGATGAAGATTACCAATTCACTTGGTGGGTTTTAGTTTCAATTTGAAGGATATATTTGATGAAGATTACTAATTTAGTGGGCATTTTAAGTAAAATTATCAATTCAATGGGTTGGATGTAATTTCTTTTTGAAGGGTATATATTCATTCATTCGGGTTTTAATTTCAAGTTGAAGGGTATATATTCATGAAGAATACCAATTCATTGGGCGTTTTAAGTAAAATTATCAATTCAATGGGTTGGATGTAATTTCATTTTGAAGGGTATATATTCATTCATTCTAGTTTTAATTTCAATTTGAAGGGTATATATTGATGAAGATTACCAATTCAGTGCGTGTTTTAAGTAAAATTATCAATTCAATGGGTTGGATGTAATTTCATTTTGAAGGGTATATATTCATCCATTCTGGTTTTAATTTCAATTTGAAGGGTATATATTGATGAAGATTACCTCGACGTTTTAATTAAAATTATCAATTTAATGGGCTGGTTATAATTTCATTTTGAAGGGTATATATTCATCCAATCTTTCCAAAAATAATTGTATTTCAAATTACAAGATTAAATTAAGTGAACTCTTCATGAAAAAAAAAATGCTAAATAAAATAATTAAGTACAATGGAAAAAAATGCTAAATAAAATAATTATGTATACTCTTTATGAAAAAAAATGCTAATTCTAAATTTTATAATTAAAAAAATAAATAACTATTAGATGAAAAATTGTAAAAACCTCACTTTTTAGTTTAATAAAAGATCAAAATATGTTAAGGTTGAAGATATGGAAGCCCTATTGTTCGAGGCAATGTTACATATCATATGTTGAGATACCCTTCCTTGTTTATCTAATTGCTTAGGTCAACCTCATGAGTGGTTCTAACCTCGATGGTCTAAGATTTGCTTAAAGTCACACATACCGATATGGCTTAAATATGTTCAAATCATTATCAGAAGAAAATCTATGTGATGAAATTAGCATAAAATGCAATTGTGACTACTTTATCGCTAGCATAGCAGCACCAATGTTTCTGGCTTAGAACTACTTTGTCTCAAATTTGTTGCATCTCCTGGGCACCTGCAATCTAGGAGATTAGATTACTTAAACAAAAATTTATCTTTTAACGCTTGGATTTGATGCTTTTAAAGCAAAACAATGATGAATATAGTCTTGCAATTAGTTTTGTTTATGTTTTGGGCAATTGTCTTTGTTTTGTTTATCGCTAGCATAGCAGCACCAATGTTTCTAGCTTAGAACTAGTTTGTTTCAAATTTGTTGCATCTCCTGGGCACCTGCAATCTAGGAGATTAGATTACTTAAACAAAATTTTATCTTATAACACTTGGATTTGATGCTTTTAAAGCAAAACAATGATGAGTATAGTCTGGCAATTAGTTTTGTTTATGTTTTGGGCAATTATCTTTGTTTTGTTTATCGCTAGCATAGCAACACCAATGTTTCTAGCTTAGAACTAGTGTGCCTAAAATTTGTTGCATCTCCTGGGCACCTGCAATCTAGGAGATTAGATTACTTAAACAAAATTTTATCTTCTAACACTTGGATTTGATGCTTTTAAAGCAAAACGATGATGAATATAGTCTGGCAATTACTTTGTTTATGTTTTGCACAATTGTCTTTGTTTGGTCCTAAATCCATAAATACTAACTTCATTTTATTGCATGTTCATTAATAGGTTTATGAGGTTTAATGCAAAATATGGCAAAGGCTATGGTACTAAACATTTTCAGGCACACTCTGCTTTTCCTCTACGATTGTTGTGCCATCTCTTTATTTGTTTGGATGAATGGGCCAAGCACAGTAAGTCATTGATGCCACTCACCAATCACCAGCAAGAAGACAAAAGACAACACAAAAGGAAGAAACAACATTCACTAGTTTCAATCTTGGATTCTTTTCAATTGTTTGATGGCTTCTAAAAAGGTTGGAATTAAAAGAGAGGGAAAACACTTATCTTCATAGCAGGTAGTTTGCTTGTGCTTGACGGCTACGTTTGGGCTCTACTTCAAATCACCCTCCAATAAGTGCTCTTGGTCTATCAATAATAGTCCATGCTCATTTTCCCCTCCTCGATTTTGAGCAACAATAGGATGGTTGTTTGACATTAATGAAAATTGTAGTGATGAGACAATTTGATTTTACAGTGGTTAGGTTCGGTGGCAGTCTGTCATCCATCGGATCCCTTTACCTACTTCATTCAATACTTATTAAATCCATGTACAATCAACAAACAAGTGATGGAAGACACATAGGCGATGAAAGACGCACATGTGATAGACAATTTAAACTCTAACCCTTTTTATGAAATTTTAATACACCTTACACTTCCTCGAAAACTAGTAAAAATGAAAATGAATTTTTTTACGAACACAATTTTAATATCACTTCTAGGACGGGTTGGGAGCCTTTGACGGGTTCAATTTTAATCCCTAATTACCATGGATCCATCTTAAGCAAGGGATATTAAGTTAAGAAAGGATAAAAAATAATTTAATTGTAAACTATTAGATGATGAAGATAAATATGTGTTAGTTATTTTTTTATTTATTTTAAACATATATAGTTTATTTAACTTGAAGGTTAGTTTAAATAGTGATATCTAAGTTGTCAGATCTCTCCTTTAAAGTTGAGGAGGTTTCAAGTTGGACTATTTTAATCCTTAGAGTGAGATGCTTGAAACTTAGACACCAATTATTTTTTTTCTATTTCAATTTAATAACATTTCATATATTACACCATTTGAATATCTTTTCCATTTGGTTATAAAGTGCATTTTGTTTTTCTTAATGTAAATAGAGTATGAATTCATCTTAACTAAAGATCTATTAAACACCCAAAGAAATTAAGAAAAAATGGAAAAGAAGTATTTTTATCTTTTTAAATTATCAAAGTTAGGGTTTTTTCACTTTTAAATTACAAAATCAACTTTTTTTTCATTGTAGTTTGTATTAATGTCATTTTATTTTAGCACATCTTATCCACATTCTTATTGAGTCAGTTGACTCGCCTCCGGCTCCACATTCTTCCTTGTCAAACCCTTATACAACCACAAATAAAAAGTTTGAAAGGGCCAATCAATTTGTTAATTACGGTATCGTGTGTCTCTACATTATCAATCACTTTGTCGACCTGTCATTATAACACTCATTCTCCAATTACTTATATGTCGCTCAAGGTTGCTAGAAATTGAACCATGTTGAGTTGTTGCACAATCCACCCACCCTTATGACCTAAAGAAATAGGTGTGGTCCATTTAATATAATTACTTTGCAATTAACAGATTAAACCAACTTGACTGTTATTTTATTATATTATAATTAATATTTTATTTAATTTTTTAACCAACTTATGTCACATTAATGTTACGTTATGTTACATGTCTCATTCATAACGCATTGTAAAATGCACCTTGCTTCTCTCAGTGAAATCACCAGACGATCCAAAATGAATCAAATATAATCACTACATTGTTTTGTTGATGTTTTAGAATGGGGAAATCAGAAGTTGGGATTGCATGTGTCACTATGGGTCAAATCCTTGAAATTGCATTTATGAACCAACACCAAAAATCCTTTGGTTTGAGGCATTAAAAAACATTTTTGGGGGTTAAGACGACATGGTTGTTTTATCCCCTT
>ML791342.1:222937-250493 GCA_009831015.1 Picea engelmannii
TTTTATTTTATTTTTGAGTATGAAGTTATCTGTCATGAGTATAAACAACATGCACTCTCAAGGATCACAAGATAAACAACATAGAGTCATTTTGACCTTGGATCAATTAAGTGTTGAGAAGGATTAAAGTCTTTGAGGTGCAATCCTATGCTTTATATCTTCAAAGACTAATTAAATATATTGAGGTTTACACCTCAAGGGTTTTATCCTTCTCAATGCTTAATAGATCTTGGGTTAAGATGAATTAATGCCAATTTTATTTTATGTATGTATTTTATGTATGACCTTAGATCTTGACTCGTCGCTCTTTACTATTTTAAATTTTTGAGTTTGAGTAATTCTAATTTACCATTTCATACTTTAGTTTCTACTATTTAGTATTTTGCTTAGTACTAATTAATTAGATTCTAAAATGATGAATGATGAATTTAATTTTTAAATCAATGTATCAATATTTATTATTTTACTATTTCTGTTTCAACTTCCATTTATGATTTATGAATCAATGTATTTCATTACTGAATTTGAATTTGAATTTTGAATCATGTTTAATAGTTTATATCATTTACAAATTTGAATATTCAATTTACTAATTTAGTATTTTAGTATTTACTGATGAATTTGCATGGGATGAACATTGAATTGTTATTGTTGAGATTTTATCATTATTATTTTTATTTTTAATTTTTTTTTATATTATATATGTGACGTTCCCCTGTCCCCCATTTCCCTAAAATTTGGGGGTACTTCCACACATCACCTGTGCGTCTCCCCGCACCCATGTCCCCCATCCCAGTGACTTGGTTGAACATTGGCATTCCTCAAGTGGCCACAATATGGGCTTGGGCAAAAGAGGGTTTGGATGGTTGTGATTGCCAATGTACTAGAAGCCTTACCTAAGGTTCTTCTTCTGTTTTATTTTCTTAAAGAACCTGCATGGGAAGCTACTGCCTCTCGTGGCCCTTGGGTTTCTAGAAAATTGAAATAGCCTTGTATTCTTCTGCTGGTTGATAGCTTGGTTAATGATCCAATTATATAAAAGCTGGAGAGGTGATGGTGGCTTGAACAAAGGATGGTTGGGATGGTTGCAATTGCCAATGTACTAGAGAAGCCTTACCTAAGGCTCTTCATCTGTTTTCTTTTCTTAAAGAACTTGCAAGCAAAGCTACTGCCTCTCGTGGCCCTTGGGTTTCTAGAAAATTGAAATAGCCTTTTATTCTTCTGCTGGTTGATAGTTTGATTAATGATCCAATTATATAAAAGCTGGAGAGGTGATGGTGGCTTGAACAAAAGAGAGTTGGGATGGTTGCATTGCCGGTATACTAGAACCTAAGGCTCTTCTTCTGTTTTCTTTTCTTAAAGAACCTGCATGCGAAGCTACTGTCTCCCGTGGCCCTTGGGTTTCTAGAAAATTGAAATAGCCTTGTATTCTTCTGCTGATTGATAGCTTGGTTAGTGATCCAATTATATAAAAGCTGGAGAGGTGGTGGCTTGGACAAAGTTGGGTTGGGATGTTTGCGATTGCCAATGTACTAGAAGCCTTACCCAAGGCTCTTCTTCTGTTTCCTTTTCTTAACGAACCTGCATGAGAATCTACTGCCTCTCGTGGCTCTTGGGTTTCTAGAAATTTGAAATAGCCTTGTATTCTTCTGCTGGTTGATAGCTTGATTAGTGATCCAATTATATAAAAGCTGGAGAGGTGATGGTGGCTTGGACAAAAGAGGGTTGGGATGGTTGCGATTCCCAATGTACTAGAAGCCTTACCGAAGGTTCTTCTGTTTTCTTTTCTTCAAAAACCTGCATTCGAAGCTACTGCCTCTTGTTGCCCTTGGGTTTTTAGAAAATTGAAAATAGGCTTGTATTCTTCTGCTGGTTGATAGCTTGGTTAATGATCCAATTATATAAAAGCTGGAGAGCTGATGGTGGCGACATTTAATAATGATTTTCTGGAAGTACAAGCTTTGGAGGTCTTTAACAAATAAAGTAGCCGAGGTAGCTTTGACCAAGTTAAGATTTTGTATTAGAGAAAATGGCCAGATTTAAGACTATTTGGGTGAATAAAAAGAGAAGCACAACTATGATGCAAAAACCTTGGACGATGGACTTGAGGAAGTCTGTGGAAAATAAGGCAGAGAAATGAGGTAGTGGCTGATTGAGATGGAGTCCCTCTATTGCAGAGGGTTGAAAAAGGGGGAATCGAGGTATAGCAAAGAAACCAGCTAATCCTGATGACTTCAAGAAAGCACAGAAAACGTTTTATTCCGGCCATGAAAATAATGGAAGTCAGAGATCTGCTAAGTGAATTCTATCAAGAAATAATTCATGAAAGCAGGAAAGTTTCCTAATCCGCAGTATGAGTTTGGTGGGTGCAAAACACAATTAGGGATCTGGCTGGTTCAGAAAAACAGGGGATTATAGAAAAGCTGCAAAGGCTCTAGGAGAAGTTGGAGAACAAGGTGACCAGAAGAAAAGTGTCCTTTGGGAACAGTGTTTCTGATTATGATTATGTTTCAAGATTGTGTGGAGGATATCTGGTGCAGCCAGCCAAAACTGTGTTAAATAAGGTCCTATGTTTTTAAGTAATTATAGTATTGTACGAATACTGGACGAGGAACGCACATTTAATTTGAAGTTCTGTGCAGAAGTTGGTTTATTTATTTTGGTTACAATTGAATGTATTATGTTTATTGTTTTGTTATATAGGTCTGTGATATGAGCTCAGGTTCCGAACGTTCTGTCGGGAGATTTATAAAGCTCTTAAGACAATTCTATTGTGCAATGTATTCATGCTGCTAGTTTCACGCTTAGTTCAACACCTATTCTATTGGGGAAAAATCTACTGGTTACTGAGAGTTACAAAGGGGGAATCGGGGTAAAGCTAAAGAACCAGTTGATCCCAATGACATCATCAAGAAAGCACAGAAAATTTCTTAGTTCTGCCAAAAAATGATGGAACTCAAGACGCGATAAGGGAGATGCTAGGTTAATTTTATCAAAGAACAATTCATGAATACAGGGAAGGTTCCCTAATCTGCAGTATGAAATTTGGTGAGTGTAGCACCCAAAGAGGATCATGAAAAAACTGTAGACGCTCTAGGAGAAGCTAGATGGCCTGGACAACAAGATGACCAACTAGAATTTAAACGGGCCCTTTGGAAACAGTGTTTTTTATTATGATAAACACCACCAGTCCATTTTCAAGATTGCGTGGAGGATATCTGGCGCCATTCCCATGGCAGCCAATCAAAACTGTGTTAAAGGTCGTATGTTTTTAAGTAATTATGGCATTCTAGGGATAATTGAAGAGGAAAGGACCTTTGAGAGCAAGTCGTTTCATTAATGAGAGCATCAATTCATTTTGTTTGGAGTGTTATAATTATGGAGATGCCACAATGCAATATTGATATTCAGATTTAAACCCAAACGTTTGGGCATTCATCAATCAATTAAATGAGAGCAAGTTTTAAGAATTTAATTCCATTAATTTGTTATGTGCTTCTAGCATTATGTGAAACGAAATAAATTCAATCAGATGTGCAGATTTGCAGATTAAAGCTTATTAGAGTTCATTCCAAGTTTTGAGCTAACACTTGTCTTATTTGCATATTTGAGGACGCATTTAAGGCTTGATGCATCTTTGTTTGCACTGCTGGTGAATGCTGTTATAGTATTTAACTAAATGGAAGTGTCTCTAATGCTTAACATCTCTATTTTTTTATTGTTGGTACTTATGGTGATCCACACATTGACTAATTACACACCAAACATAACTTAATCAATGCAAGCTTATTGAAGATGATTTCAAAATGTTTTTATTATTTGCGAATCTCATTTCAATTTTTCAATGTCATATGGTGTTCTAAATGAGCACACCAAAGGGTTGATTTAATTTGTGGTTTGATAACAATGGTGTGCCTATGCTTCATTTGTTCTCTGCAGTGGAAAACAATGATAAAACCTTATGTATAACAGCATCGATAACTGTCATTTAATCTTACTTTGAAACATGCTTTAAATACATAACGTCTTATGGTGGCGACCCTTCAGAGGTTGGTGGTTTTATGATACTACATATGGTTCTTATATCTTGATTATGGGCATCATTTCATTGTTCTTTGATATCTGATATATGTGACAACAGTGGGCTAGATAAACATCATCCATAACATTGGTATGCTTGAAGTCAATATTTTTTTGTCAAGCTCTAAGACTTGTAAGACTTGTAATTAAACAGTGTGAATGCCACTCTATTGGTCCATTGACTATAATCTTTTCATCCATTCTATTTAGATGTTGAATGTTGAGCAAGTTTAATTCATTTTGTGCCATACTCCCTCTATTTGGTTTTCTAACATTACATCATGCTTTTATAAACAAGTACACTTGTCAAAGTAACAAATCATCATGGTTTTCCAAGTCTAGTAACAATTTGCACATCTTAACTTGTTTTTATCATTGAGATAGAGTAAAAGTTGCTAGTTGTCTTAGTTAATCTAGTCTAAGTAACTCTCCGTTGCTACACTCGATTGACTTAGATTGACCATAGGGATTCCACCCTAAGCTAGGGTAGCTTAGTTCCTCTAGTCTAAAGTGTGTGGCAATGCTATCGATATGATAGTTGATAGTTTGTATGTTGTACCTCTATGCTTTCTTGTTGAAGTTGGGACTTTTCCTCCAAGGGTAGGGTTTGAGTGGTAACATTTTTGGCGTCCTTGTCGGGGATAAAGTCCATTCATTGGGTATTCGAAGTTTGGTTTCAACAAATATTTGATGAATAAGATTCAAAAATCTATTTAATTTGCTCATTTGGCAACTCCATTGATGGAAAGAAGCCCAATTCTCTAAGAAAAATTGAAGTCTTGGTTGCTTGTAGGGTGAAGGAAACATCTTTGGTTGACATTTGATTATTCACGTTGGTGTCTCCTCTTTTGCCATATTTGGTTTTTGGGTTGAAGTTGTGAAAATGGCACCTTGGGATTTTCATGAACTATTTCCTTGCTTCAATTTTAGAAAAAATGATGAATATCCCAATCACATACCTTTTTAGCATGGAAAGAAAATGTTCCAAAATTTGGCAATGAACTTTTGCATGCTAAACAACAAATTTTCTTCGTTTTTGGCATATGTTAGGAAGCTTGGTGTAGTACGTGAAAACATCTACATGTTTTTTTTTTTGTTTCCTTGGATGGAAAGAAAAAGGTTTGGATTAGAATGGTATTACTCCTAGGTCAAGATCATCTTGTGAGGATTTTGTTAGTCTTTTACAAGTGTTGGGGTCCTCCTTTGGAAAGGTTTGAAGATGTTGAAATGATTGAAAACCATGAAATTGAAGAGACCTTTACTATGTCTATAATTGGAAATGAAAAATATGAAATGGATTTAGATGAAGTACCTCATCAAGGTGTTCGTGAAAAATATTTTGATAAGAATTTGGATGAATTCTCTTCTCATGGTGATTGTGGTTCCCCTATACCATATAGAGGTGGAGTGTCATATTTGAAAGCCCTTAGCATGGATGAGCTAGAAAACAAAGAGAGGCATACACGACTTTTAGCATTCAAGAAAACCAAAAGCCACCTCTTATGGGTATATAGATGAAAAGTCTTCTTATGGTCCTCTTGAAAAACACAAACACTTTGAAGATCAAACTTATGATGAAGACCTTAAAGAATAACTTTTAGATGATTGGATTGAGGTTTCTAATCAAAGGAAAATGGAGGTTTCAAAGGAATCATTCATTAGAGTTGGGTGCTGGAATAAGCTATAAGATAGAAGAAAACAATGCCCTTTTGAACTTAATTAAGAAAAAATAATCTATAGCAAATAATCATTTGGCAACTCCATTAAAAATCAACGATATGGAGATGAAGACCAATCATTTAGTGGGGACATTAAGGAAGAAACACTTTATGAAGAGTATGACTTTATTGGTGACAAAATCTATGAGGAACACATGGATGAAGAAAAAAATCAAGTATCCATTAAGGAGGAAAATTAAGGAAAGCTAAAGTTATGAAGATATGCCTTGATGGTGAAAATGACTAAAAAAATTGAGGACTTAATGAATGATACCCCTTATCAAAATCTTGAGCTTTATGATCCATGCCTTGATAATCTTGAAAGGGTGAACTTTGAAGGATTGATGGACTTTCCTTCATCCTATGAGGAAGACAATGACCTTGGGGATAAAGACCTTGTTGATATTTTCCACATTGGAAGATCCAAGTGGCATATAATTTTTTCCTATTTTGAAGGTGATCCCATTTATGACACTGACAAAGAAGGTAAATATGAGATTGATGAGCTTGGACCTTGTGGACAATCCCACTTAGGGAGATTTCTTGATGAAGTGGATTGGTTATTGAATGTTTTACTTGGTCCTTTGCATTTTTCAACAATCCAAGGGTATTCAAATAATTATCAAGATTTGAGAAATAAACTACCAAGATTCCACAGAGTTTGTGATTCCCCTGTTTCACGCATCTCATTTTTCATTGATGTTACTTTGAAACTCAACGTTAGTCAATAAGATGTTATGATGAAAATGTTCATATTGTCTTCGAATTTTGTTGAGGATGAGATTTTGGATTGGTATGGAGAACTTGCTAAAGGAAAGATCTAATCACTTTCAATTTCTTCAAGATATTCCTTGAGAATTGGTTACCTCTTCATAAGGGGTTGAGTGTGAAGACGTTGTCACAGATATGGAACATTCCTTACCTTATGCCTTAGAAAGATCACCCTTGGCCTATGAGTGTCCTCATCCTCCTTGCTTATCTTTGACTTGTTCTCCGCCCTTACCTTTGATTAAAATCAACATTGGAGGCCAACCATTTCCATGTAGATCCTAGCTAAAGTCGCCTTCACAATCATTTTTCCTCAATGATTTGACAAGTGAAGTCAATTGGTTGATCTACTCCTTTGATTAGATCAGCCCTATTGATATTTGGATGGAGGAAGTTTGTGGAGGTATTAATCAACATTGGGTTAGTTTGGGCCCTGTACTTCATGAGTATGACTTTGCCATGGTTCCAAACCTAGGAGTGACAAATTCTGCCTAATACCCACCTAATGTTTAACATATTCTTGTTTTGGTTTATAACCAAACAAGGGAAAACTTCAAGTTGTTGATGGCCTTCTCAAATGGTTGCATTGGATCTTTGACTTTAATTAGTAGCCACACTTCTTACTAGCTTATAGGTTAGAGAAAAATAAGTTCTTTTGAGCATTAGCTTAGGATGCTTGCATGTTTATTTTCCTTAGAATAAATACATGCTTTCTATTTCATACTTGGAATTTTTTTCATTTTGTAAAGTTTTGAGTAATAGTTTTCCAGGGTTGGTAGAATCACCCTATTTCTTATATTTCCCCAAGTTTAGATGTGTGTAGGCAATAGGTCAAAGTGAGATTATGGAGTTCTCATACACTCTTATTTTGAGTGTGCATGTACTCGAGTAAAAGCCAAATGTTTCCCCTTCAAGGGAAACTACTTCCAAACTACCCTTTCTAGGGTGCTATGATGTTGCTTGGATGAGCTCTCCTGCTCATATCTGTTGATACTTCTAGTTTTTCCATCAAATATTGGATCATCCACCATGGTATATCAATGCTTATGCTTTCCACCTCATATGATATGTGCACCCATAGATGGTACTTTATGCTTTATATTTACTTCAATTGATGTGCTATGATTTCATGTGCGGGTTTCTTTCTTATAAGTGGTGTGATGGTTTATAACATTGTCATGAACGTAATAATCACTGGTTTGATCTAAACATTAATAATTTTATTATTTTGTCTCGTTATACCATGGGGGGACATAATTGTCCTTAGATAAATGTTGTCATGACTATTGATTGTACTACTGATGATTTGGTTGAATAGCGTACCATATATCCTAACCACATCTAACACTTTCCATTATTTCTCTTTCACTACATCTCATTCATAAAAAAGACATTATTCCTGCTCATATTTGATTTATCAAACGTCATCCAACAAGGTCTAAATGAAAAAATTGAAGAGCAATGTAAGCCAAAGTCAATTAAATAAAAAAAGGTGAGAGGTGAACAACATAAATGTAAAAAATGAGAAAATAATGAAGTTAGAGCCACACCACCTCATTAAAAGGCGCAACCCTAAAATCCTATGCTAAAAATGCATATCTAAATAAAAGGATTAGGAAAATCGAAGAAAAATGCAAAAATAGATAATAAAAAGGTGTTGATGTGGTAACTCTAAGCAAAACTCCTTAAAAGGATTACAAGTACAAATAATGAAGATTCATAGCTCAAAAAGGCTAGTTGGACTTGTAAATGACCTTATACCTCATTAAAAATGACTTCGAGGATCAAAACATAAGGTTTTCCCTTCATTTTTTAATTAATTACCTGTTATTTACCTATTTCTAATGAAGTGACATGGAAAATACTTTGTCTTAGGAATTGGCTCATGTAATAGGGGTAAAGTTGTCTCACCACGGTGAACTTAGGTAAATTATTAAATTAACCTATGCTAAATGTTGTTAGTAGTAATTACTTGATGTTTATTGGCTAATGACTTGTTTTGAAACTTGGGCATCATTATATGTTGGTGCTCCACACTGGAATTCATGCACTATGCCTCAGGATTAGTGTGCATGCATTGGGATTTGTTTTTCTATATTCAACCATATCTACCTACATTGGGATCCATGACAACACAATGGATGTCATCACAAATGTGTCCACATCAACACTCTATACACTTGTCTATATATGGAGCATGCATGAGCCACATAGACATGCATTACTTGATACATGTGAGAATTCTTCTAGGAGGGTGCACTTTCTCTCTCCTATAGCTCACACGTGTGCTTCTAGAAGCTTTTGGAAAGGGTGCTCATCATTCTTCCTTGTCTATCCACATTTATGAGTGAAATATTCTTTGATTGGCGGGGTTAGTTAGGGGGTGCCCTAGTTTTGAGTCCTCCTTTGACTTCACACGTGCTTTTAGAAGATGTTTGTTAGCTCATTTTGGACTGCCCATGTGGAATTAATTGACATTTGCTCACATTTAGGAGGGCTCTCTACTTTTGAAGGGTTTGTTGTAACTTCTAATGGTTCTCACATGGTTTTCACTTAGAACATGGTATTGGCTTTGGTTTTATTTCAGCACATGGTATGAGCTCATTGTTTCACTCTAGCTCATTGTTTTCATTGTATGGTATTGATGAAGACCTTTATCTATATAAGAAGAGCGCCTCTGTCACTTTTTCATGGTTGGAATAGATTGGAAAACTATTTTGCTCACTATTTGGTCTAGTTTCTTTTCTATTTTCTTGAGTATATTCTTCTAGGATAATAATAGAAGGTTTTGACATGCAAGAGACATTGAAGAAAGGTCTATTGTAATACAAACAATGCAAGCAAGGTATGAAAAAGGTCTATTTTATTTCTCTATTTTGCTCACTATTTGGTCTAGTTTCTTTTCTATTTTCTTGAGTATATTGTTCTAGGATAATAATATAAGGTTTTGACATGCTAGAGACATTGATTTCTTTGTAAAAATTTTATGCTGAATCTTACTATTGAAGTTGAATATCTTAGGGTTTTAACATTTTACCTTAGATTTATGCTTTAATTATTTAAGTTTTCAATACTTGAGTTGAATCTATTATTAGTTTAGCTTTCTTGTAAATCTTGTATAGTCTAGGTATCCTAGCTTGCTTAATGTTCACTGGGCATTATCCAGAGATGTGTGGGGACTTCAACGCTAAAGGTAAAACAATAACTACTCAAGGAGTGATTTCTCTTTCTTTCTTAACCATCTCATTTAATTCTTTCCCTTTCACTTTTTTCATCTAATTCTTTTCCTTTCACTTTTTTTTTGTTGTTGTTTATTTGGCAATCTAGGGTTTTAGTTGTATATACGAAAAATCTAGTTTTCCTTCATTTCAAGTCTTTGGAGCTAACATTTAAATCTAGTTAAGCCTTGGAATCTAAACGTTTAAACGTTGATACTTCATTAAACGTTTGATCTTTTATAGATCTAAGGGTTTAATTTCCTAACATTTTGTAGATTTGTTCACTGTATTATTAAATAGATCTAAAGGAATCATAAAGGGTTGATACATCATTAAACGTTTGATCTACTTGACAAAAGAATGCTAAAAAGAATGCTAGAAATTCACTAAGGGTTCAATTAAATATGCAAGTTTTTTCTTTTAAAGGTTTTGCTGCATTTCTACTTTTAACAATAATAGATCTTGGAGTGGCTTGTTGAATATCCCAACGACCTGTTAGAAAGGTACAACGACCCATCTTAAGAGTGAGATTCGTTGGCTGGAAATTGTTGTTTGGAGAGGTAAAATCACTTTTTCTTCTTTCACATGCCCAACATTTACCTTTTTATGCAATGCTTGGTTTATTTTGTGCCCAAAATCACCTATCACATAAGAACATTGCACTATACAATTCAATGATTTGCTTGAGAGGTTGATGAGTTAATTTGACAGTAAACTCTTGTTTCTAATGGGTTTGGACTCTTAAAAAAATATTATTTAATCTATGGTGCTTTGAGATTGTGCCCAACAACTTGCATTTACTTGTTGAATTATATTGATTACTACAAGATGATTCCTAAAAAGGCAAATTAACCCTTAACGTTTCACAAATTCTTGCTCTGCTTTTTCACACAGATTAAAGTCATGCATACAACTCAGATGCGTTGGTCCAAATAATTGTTATAATGTTGCAATAAGAAATACCTCAATGTTGGTTA
Organism: Picea engelmannii; assembly: GCA_009831015.1. Lineage (NCBI taxonomy): Eukaryota > Viridiplantae > Streptophyta > Pinopsida > Pinales > Pinaceae > Picea > Picea engelmannii. The sequence continues at coordinate 233,699 of ML791342.1, forward strand.
AACTCTGATTTATTTAACATATTAAATCCATGCGCTATTGATCAAAATTAATTTAATATTGGTTCTTAAAAGCTCACAGCTAATATGAAATTATGTTAAATTTTTTCATGAATGATGGTCTGCATATTTTAGTTACATGGTTTTACAGCAATGATTTTATCCTCTTAATACCACAGAATTGACAATATACATACTCAGAGCATTTGATCATTTTGTGAGGTCATTTCAATGTTCGTTAAACTCTGATTTATTTAACATATTAAATCCATGCGCTATTAATCAAAATTAATTTGATATTGGTTCTTAAAAGCTCACAGCTAATATGAAATTATGTTAAATTTTTTCATGAAATGATGGTCTGCATATTTTAGTGACATGGTTTTACAGCAATGATTTTATCCTCTTAATACGACAGAATTGACAATATACATACTCAGAGTTTAACCAACATTCATTTGATCATTTCTACAAAACTTAGTTTAACTTGACCTTTAGGGATTCCTCCCTAGGCTAGGGTAGCTTCTTTCCTTATTCTGAAGTGTGGTGCAAGGCTATCAAGGTGACAGTGGGTAGCTTGCCTATTGTACCTCTAAGTTCTCCTATTAAAGTTAGAACTTTTCCTCCTAAGGTATTTGAGTGGTAACAGGTTGAAGATATTGTTGATGATTATTTAGTTCGAAAAAGGTAAAGCCATGAGAATATTTTTTGTTAACAAGTGAATTGCAGAAAACAAACAATTCCTCATGTTAGTGGCAAAATAATAGGACAAATTATGTGGTCAAAAGACTAAAGTCAATGCCAGATCATACTATCCAAAATAGTATTGTCTAATCATATGTTTTCATGAGAAACTTAAATCAACAATTCCTCATGTTAGTGGCAAGATAACAGGACAAATTATGTGGTCAAAAGACTAAAGTCATTGCCAGATCATACTATCCAAAATAGTATTGCATTTGATCTAATCATATGTTTTCATGAGAAACTTAAATCAGCGTTTGTTATGTGACACTATTAAGTCAGCATTGGTTATGTGACAGATTAACTAATGTGTTCTATAAACAACTGACAATGATCACTCATCATTAGTAGCATGGAAGCTATAGAGAATATGATGGAAGCTATAGAATATGTTGAGTTTTTCCATCTGACATGTAAGTCTTGCTATAGTTAATATTCACTTTTTAATGTTACAAGAGAATGAATTTGTAATTTATGTTGTAAGTTAATGAAATATTGTTTTACTTTATTTTTGTGCAAACATTGCATGGAACATACATTCCCGTATTATCATTGTTATTCTTATGCAAGGAAGATAAATAGCAAGTCTAGAATTTTCATATCTTGTCATATCTTGAGTTGAATGTGTAAGTGTTGATTAAAGCTCTCTTCCACATATGCACACAAACACCATGCATGTAAATCACTCTTGTGATTCTTTGAATAAAATAATTAACATGGTAAGGCAAACTTGATCTATGTAAACCTGAAAAATACAATTCTCGATTGCTTTACATACTGTGGGAATCAACTTTGTGCAATATGTTACTTTCTCCTTGGATGTTCAAAGCATCCTCAAATATGTGTTGAAAAGAACCATCAAACTCAAATTTGTAACTCCCCCCCCCCCACACACACATATATATAAAGAGAGGGGGGTTGTTATAGAAATTTGATGCTTCTTGTAGGACATAAATCCTTGATGCATATGGATAATCCACTCACTTGGACACATGAACCATAAGATGTACTCCATTAAGGGATTTGGCCATCAAATATGCCAACTCATGGTTGGAAGCTACTTATAATATTTTGAGAGTAATATCAACCACCTCATGTTTGGAAGCTACTTATGATCTTTTGAGAGTAGTATCAAAAGTTTGGTGAACCTTAGAAGGACAAACCTTCTCCCTATCTTAAGGAGTTAAATTTTGAACTAATTAAAGTAAGATTACATTAATCAAAAGGTTCAAGTTTGATAGCAATGGATTTAAAGGCTCAAGTGCTTGCAATAGAAGGGCAAGCAAAAGCAGAGAAACTAGATGGAGGTTGCCATGTATGTCAATAAAATTTGGGTAGTGTATAAAGTATCCTCATATAGGATAATTTCTATTCTAACACTTGAGGTATAGGATTAGTTTTGACTATCCAAACTGTTCCATCTAGTTTTGATTATGTTTAATATGGATGGCAACTTGTTAGACCTAACAAACATCTAGGTGGCGAATGACGTTGAATGAAAATACATGCTAAAGAAAATTCTTGGAATCCTGTTGAATCACATGTTGGGATTTCAGTTTGGCTGATGCCTAAGAAGACAAGGCATGCTTCTCGTTACACTTGTGGAAGGAGAAAAGGAAGTCTACTATGCATTCAAATCCAATGAGGGGGTGTCTTTCCGACCATGAAGAAACAAAAGATGTTGAACTTGCATGGGGGATTGGGATCTCAACCAATAATGAAGAAATAAACTTTAAAACTTACAAAGGGATATTAATTTTAAAAGATAAAGGGGTTCCAAAAGAAAAGACCAAACCACCACACTCTATTCACTACTCATGCTTGAGGTTGAAGTATGGAGCAAAGAGAAGAAGGGTGGCTACAATGACACATTACTAGTGTAGGCGTTGTTGTTGTGTCTTGTGTGAGCTTGATGAGGTGTATATAGGAGTGAATCTTGTTCAAATATTCAATGTGATCGTTTTACCATAGACAATATCACTATTGTCACCCAACCATAGGCAACATGCAACCACCCCGAGCACCTTAACCTTTGCTAGATAGAATGATTATGGAAAGCCACACTAGAACCAACAGATAAACCCTAGTTGTAGCAGTAGCACGAGATGGAACCAGAAAACACCATCCAACTGCAACAACAACACAAGACAAGGAGAGCAAACCTCCTCCAAGGGTAGCGCACAAGAGAGAGAGTCTCCACAACCATAGAACAAGAAAAATACTCAATTGCACCAGTCGCAGTTTCACTTCTTCCTCAAATTTGCACCTTCAAGAAATCCACCAATATACTCCAGGATGTCACCAAGAATACTACCAAGAGATACTAGAAGGTAGGGCACATATCTTAGGCTAGATAGCGCTAGAGAGAGACCAAGAATCACCCCAGAGAATGCACCTTCCTTTCTTGCAACTGCAACTCCAGACTTGTGCTATACTTTACTGAGAGAGTGAGTGAGGTGTGTACAAAATGAGCTCAAGAGCCTCTTATTTATAGTCCTTATTGTCACTTGTCTAGGTCGACTTCTCTTTCTGGAGGGTAATACTTTAATATTATTTATTTTATTGAGCCGACTAGTTTTCTTGGGTTCTCACACATCCGTTTAGTGTTTCTCTTGCTTTCATAATATTCTATTCTTGTCAAAGGTTACATATGGAGGTTAATACCTCCTGCAACTACCATAATATCAACATTCCCTCCTAGCTAGGGAGGTATTAACTGTAATGGTCTCAAACACATCCATCCATTTCACATGGTATGGGAAAGACTCACATAGTCTTGTAGACCATTCTACATGTAGCATCATCATATCCACACAAGCTATCTCATGATCACACATATCAAGTCACGAGAATCATCATCACTATCAATATCCTCTGGTAGCATCCTGGCATCAAAATATATCATCGTCTGCATCATCTCTCGAGACCATACTCCATTTGAGTAATCGAGCATGATGTTGAATAAGTCATGTGTTGGACTTAGCACACTCAACATAGTGTCTCACATAAGTCACTCACTCAATAGAGTGATATAGGGACCATTCTTCATATCCTGGTCACTGCTTGTGACACAGGAAAAATGATTGTCCCAACGTATGTTGAAAAAATCCTTCAAAAGTTTGGGATGATGGATTGCAAATCCATGGAAACTCCCATGGTGACATATCTGAAGAAGCTGAGAGACTTTGATTTCGATCCAGTAGGCTCGTACCTATACCAACAATTGATTGGCTCATTGATGTATTTCGTTAATACCCAACCAAGCATTTGCTATGCTATGAACACGTTGAGCTAGTTCCAGGTGGAACCTAGACATGAGCATTGGATAGCTACAAAAGACATTTTGAGATGTCTTCGTGGGACGCTAAATTATGGTTTGAGATATGCCTCAAATAGTGACGTACAACTGCATGGATTTATTGATTCAAATTGGGCAGGGTGTGCAGAGGACAAAAATAATACTTTTGGTATATGTTTCATTTTGGGCTATGTTATGATATCATGGGATAGCAGGAAACATAAGTCTGTTGCACTAAGCACTGCAGAAGCAGAGTATATTGCAACTTGTGGTGCTTGTACGAAAGCAGTATGGATCTGTAAGTTGATTTCTAGACTATTTGACCAGGTGTTGGATTTGACTATGATATATATTGTGATAATCGAAGTTGTGTGAAGCTTTTAGAGAACCCTGTGTTCCATGACAGGTTAAAGAACATTGAGATCAAGTTCTATTTTATCCGTGATAAAGTCCAGAAGGGAGAAGTGTTTCTCCAGTGCATCTCCACTGATGAGTAGACAACTGATATTTTGACAAAACCTTTGTCCAAGATAAAGTTTGCATACTTTAGGGACAAACTGAGACTTGTGGAGATGCCCTCCTTTGGTTGAAAAAGAGGAGATGACTTCCTCGGTTGGGAGGGAGTGTTGATATATGGCATCATGGATAGTCAGTGTGCTGGTGGACAAACATTCTCCAAGTGGAGAATGGTCTAGGCAGAACAGATTGTTGACACATCATGGACTAGTATTTTTCCTAAGGCATAGATTGTGGCCTGATTAGGAAAATGGTCCAGGACCAATTTTCTCCCGAGGCATAGTTAATGGCATAATCAGGTTGAATAGTTTTCCCCCTAAGGACATGGCATCCCAATTAGGGTGGTTGATATGAGACCGATGTTTTCTAAGGAACACATGAGTAGAGTTTGATCTCTATGGTACATATGGTGACCCGATTAGAAAATAATCTGAGACTGACATTCCTGTAGGAATGATCTCTGTAGCCCATGGCGTGGCGTTCAACATCTGTTGGGATAATCATTCTTCCCGTGTCACAAGCAGTGACCAAGATAGGAAGAATGGTCCCTATATCACTCTATTGAGTGAGTGACTTATGCGAGACACTCTGCTAAGTGCACTAAGTTCAACACATGACTTATTCAACATCATGCTCGATTACTCAGATGGAGTATTGCCTCACGAGATGATGCAGACGATGATATATTTTGATGCCAGGATGCTACCAGATGATACTGATAGTGATGATGATTCTCGTGACTTGATCTGTGTGATCATGAGATAGCCTGTGTGGATATGATGATGCTACATTTAGAATGGTCTGCAAGACTATGCGAGCCTTTCCCATACCATGTGAAATGGATGGATGTGTTTGAGACCATTATAGTTAATACCTCCCTAGCTAGGAGGGAATGTTGATATGATGGTAGCTGCGGGAGGTATTAACCTCCATATGTAGCCTTTGACTAGAATAGAATATTCCGTAAGCAAGAGAAACCCTAAACAGATGTGTGAGAACCCTAGAAGACTAGTCAGCTCAATACAATAAATAATATTAAAGTATTACCCTCCAAAAAGAGAATTTGTCCTAGACATGTGACAATAAGGACTATAAATAAGAGGCTCTTGAGCTCATTTTGTACACACCTCACTCACTCTCTCAGTAAAGTATAACGCAAGTCTGGAGCTACAGTTGCAAGAAAGGAAGGTGCATTCTCTAGGGTGATTCTTGGTCTCTCTCTCTAGCGCTATCTAGCCTAAGATATGTGCCCTACCTTCTAGTATCTCTTGGTGGTATTCTTGGTGACATCCTGGAGTATATTGGTGGATTTCTTGAAGGTGCAAATTTGAGGAAGAAGTACAATTGCAACTGTTGCAGATCAATATTGTTCTTGTTTTGTGGTTGTGGAGACTCTCTCTCTTGTGCACTACCCTTGGAGGAGGTTCACTCTCCTTGTATTGTGTTGTTGCTGCAGTTGGATGGCGTTTTATGGTTCCATCTCTTGCTACTGCTGCAACTAGGGTTTATTTATTGGTTCTAGTGTGGATTTTCATAATCATTATATCTAGCAAAGGTTAAGGTGCTCAGGGGTGGTTGCATGCCTATGGTTGGGTGACAATAGTTCAATTTTCTATGGTAAAATGAGCACATCAGATATTTTAACAAGATTCACTCCTATCTACACCTCATCAAGCTCACACAAGACACGACAACAACACCTACACTAGTAATGTGCCATTGTAGCCACCCTTCTTCTCCAGGATGTCACCAAGAATACCACCAAGAGATACTAGAAGGTAGGGCACATATCTTAGGCTAGAGAGAGAGACCTGTTAGAAAAACAGGACCGTGGAGCAATAAAATAAAACAAATGCGGAAAAAAACCAGAGAAGATACACAATACAATAGAGACACAGATTTTGAGATACAGTGTGGGCTACGTCCACCAGAGAAATTGCCAGGTCCTTCCTTTATTATTATCCATCATATGAAGGGATACAACCTACAACAAACCCGTTGTAACTTCCTCTTCTTTCTCTCACAGTCTTCTATCTCAGAATACAATATTCACAATCAATCATAGCCGCAATACATTTCCCTCATAAAAGAGGGTTTCCTTGTAGGGCAAAAAAACCCCTAACATAATCTCTACTGTTAGATCTGCGACCTTATAATGAACGGTCTAAATTTACAATGAAATTACAATATACATTTATAAGGAAATTTTTTCTTCGGGGGCTTCGCCCCTGAACTCCCGTTGGGGGCCCGCTTGCCCCCAGACCCCCCAACTGGGGGGATAGCCCCTCCGGACCCCACAGAGGGGGTACCCTCCCTCTGCACTCCCCCGCGTGGAAGAGTGTACATACTTCTGGGGTGTAAATACTTCATGGGGTATAAACACGATTGAAAGCAAGGACCTATGAATCAAGAAGATAATCAGGCTCCACAACCAACAAGACCAAGAATCACCCCAGAGAATGCACCTTCCTTTCTTGCAACTACAACTCCTTTCTTGCACTATATTTTATTGAGAGAGTGAATGAGGTGTGTACAAAATGAGCTTAAGAGCCTCTTATTTATAGTCCTTCTTGTCAACTGTCTAGGCCGACTTCTCTTTCTGGAGGGTAATACTTTAATATTATTTATTTTATTGAGCTGACTAGTCTTCTAGGGTTCTCACACAACCGTTTAGGGTTTCTCTTGCTTTCGAAATATTATATTCTAGTCAAAGGTTACATATGGACGTTAATACCTCCGACAACTACCATAATATCAACAAATATTTGTGAAAGTGAAAGAATAGAGGTGTAGTGTAATGTAATGATATCAACCATTTGATGGTATAAATGGAAAGATGAGTTTGAGAGACAAGTTCAAAAGAAAATTTGAGTTAAGTATTTTTGTGCAATGGACATGGTGAAGCACATATTGGTAATCTATGAATGACATAAAGAGGTTTAAGCATTCATGGGGATTCATTATAGGAAACACTTGGAGCGCAATATGCAAGTGAGTTCTCTGTCGTTTCCAGTTGGAAGAATTCCAACTCATATTGATCTACCTCTGTAAGTCATTTCATCTACCTCTCTCATTGAGTCAAGCCCATCCGAGGAACCCTCCTATATGACTTATATTTGGCCTTAGGGGCATATTATGCTCTCAAAAATTGGAATTGGTTGAAGGCACAAGTTAGGACCACCTTGCTGTCGCGTTTGAGGAAGAGAAGTGCTAGGATGATGCTATAAGTGAACTAAAGGAGGACATGTAAGCAAGAGCCTCCCATGGTCATGGAAATTAATGATCTTATTTTCAACATTTTATACATTTTGATATTTTTATTGATTACTTGAACAATATGTAAGGAAGTACACTTCCCAAGCCTATAAACGATGGAGCGAGGAAGACATATCCTATAGGTTGATGGATTTAAAGTTCTACAATTTGGACATTCAACCATGACCTTTACTCCTTTTGTATTACAAAGATATTTAGTTCAACGACAACATTTCCTAATATAAAATATAATCATTATTGTGAAAAGAAACAAAAAAAGTAAAATAGGGTCCAAAATTCAATGGGGCAAAATCTAGTGCTAAAGCAGAGTCCCTATGGATTATTAAGTGACTATTAGGCAAAGGATGGTTGTGGATTCACGAGGGCATTTAAAAAAATTGGGGATACCTTTCACCTTTTAAACATTTCTTGAAGCGCTATGAGAAATAGTTATTCAAAGAGTGGAAAAATAAATTAAAAATCACTAAGACATTGTATTTGGTTGTTGGGATTTAGGTTTGCACCTAGATTATGGTTTTGACCCAAGTTTACTTCCCTTGGTCCTTTAACACTTTGTTCTTGCTTTTAGAAACTCTCTTTAAGGATTCCTTTGGGAAAACATCAAACATTGTGAGTCAATTGAAATATTTGTTGCACAACTAGAGATTGAGAGGAATGGAGATTATCAAATCCTTTTCTGAAGCTTCAAGCTTGTGTGTTAAATGACTTATCAAAGACCTAAAAGGAAGGCATGCTTGAAAGGTGGTCTTTTGTAATTATGTTGGTTGAAGAGCTCCTTTGGCCAAGAAGTCATGGTTGGCTCAAAATTCATGGACTTTTATTGTTACCCAATGATAGTTAGAATATATGGAAGCCCTGGGAGGTTATCAAGTATTTTTAGAGTTGGAAGGGACAAGGGTTCAAGTTTGGCCTATCTTTCAACAATAACTCTTTATGGTGGCCTCTTATCCTAAGTCAAAAGTGTGATTAAATTACTTTGGTTCTCTATGTTGAGATTCTTCATAAGAGGAATTAACACCATTTGAGACCTTTTCATTCTTGGTTTAGAGATTGGGTTCCTTGGCCTATTTTAAAGGAGCGCTTCAAATTTGCCAACCTTGACAAGGTGGTTTTAGAGAAAATAAATGAGTTTACCTTGGACAATCTTTTGGTGAAAGTTGGAACTTCAAGGAATTAACACCATTCAAGACCTATTTGATTCTCAATTTAGACATTAGGTTCCTTGGTGTAATTTGAAGGAATGGTTCAAACTTGCTAACCTTGGCAATGTGTTTTTGGAGAAGGTAAAAGAGTTTACCTTGGACTCTCTTCTGGTGAATTTGGAACTTCCATTCCTTGGTCACTCATGGAAAGATTGGAATTGGAATTAGATTGAGGCCTTCTAGAAAAATATGTCCACTAATGGTTATAAGGGGATATGTTGCAAACATGTATTGGATGTTTCACTAAATAAACTCTAGTGACTCAAGTCTAAGAAATCTACATGACTTTGCAGGGATTGTAGCATTTGGAAACCTTCACATAGAGGATAGAGGATTGATGTTTTCCTTGAGACTTTGAAAAACAAGGAAAACCTTCACATTTGACTGATTCAGGTGGATATAGGTGGCCACCCACCGATTCCAATTGTCTCACATACATATTTCATCTTGGCAGTTCCAGTTTTCATTTTGGCATTTATTTTCCTAGATTTTCGGGTCTTGAACTTCTGGGGTCGTTTTGAGGCCCTAAACAACATTTCTTGGGCCCGACACAGTCACAATATAGATAGAGTTAGAGTATGAAAACATAATGTGTAGTCCTCGGATAGACCTTTCCAATGGGATATCGTGTGCCTAAAATGAAGATTGTATGCAAAAGTTACGACCCCAAGAAGTTGATGTACCAACTTACCCCAACGAGACCCACATGACTTTTGGTGCTTCATCTCCTAGGGTTAGGTTTTTGGATGTCTAGGGTTTTGGCATTCATGTTTGATGCAAATGGCCTTTGGAGCCTCATTGTACTCTTCTTGCAATTGAACATGGCCGTCACATCTCTTCTCAGAGATAAGCTACCACCATTCTAGCAAGCTTGTTTCAGTTTGCATTTTACAGTTTCAACACATTTCTTATTTAATAGGTCCCTGTGTTAATATTATAGATATGTGTTTTCGTTTTGTTCTACTCATAAATATGGATCAGTGGTATCAGAGCGGTCCGCTCCTTGTCATTTTTTAGTGCATGTCCCCGACGAGGTCATGGTATAGAGAGTTGGGTCTCGAGCTGGTTTCTCTTGAGGACAAACTGCTCTCGCACGCCTAAGAAACCTTCCATGGCGAGAGAAAATAAAGATGACAGGACGAGATCCTTTCAAAATGTTTCTTGAGGAATCCATCAAGCGATAGAGGAATGAGATGATGGACGAATTTGCACAAATCCTTCAACGACTGCCAACAAGCGACACATCTACCTCAAATGGAGGCGCCACCCCCTTCAAGGTACATATCAATTTTTATATTCCTATATTCGAAGGTCAAATAGATGCGAAGGTTGTAGATAAATGGTTAAACCTTATAGAAGGGTATTTTTATTTCCACAACTTTTTCAATAGAGAAAATATTACATTTGCGCTCCTCAAGGCCGTCTCCCATGTCAAATATTGGTGGGAGACTTTCTTTGAGAAAAAGGAAACAAAGGAATCTACATTGTTTGTAGTTGGACCGACTTGGGGTTCCTTTAGGGATGTTATTAAGAAACAATACTACCCTGTTGGAAGTTATGACGACTTATATACAAGATGGATCACACTTAGGTAGGAAAGGGACCAAATAGTGCCAGAGTTCACCAATGTCTTCCACACCTTGCACACCAATCTAGGTACCAAAGACTCTAAGCGACATATGGTGCTCAAGTACCACGATGGTTTGCATATATACATCCAAAAAAAAATGAAGTTTATGGACATTTCATCATTGGGCGTGGTCTATCGATATGATGTCAAAATTGAGCAGAAGATTAAACAGAGGATGTGAAAGTTTGGGTCTACAAACCCCTCATAGCAGAAGCAGGGAAAAGGCGACCCTGACCCATAGAACAAAGAACAAAGCAAGGATGAGCAGCCTCAGGACAATCAGTCCAAACCACAAACAAAGAAGGACAATGAGAAGACAAAGAAAGACACTGGGAAATGGTGCGAGGTCCATAAGAGCCCCTGGCATAACATCACCGAATGTCCCTCAAATAAGTCATTGGTGGTTGAGGTGAAAGCCTATGAATCATATGCAGGCTCCAAATCAGAGTCATAACCGGAAAAAGGGAGACAAATTATTGATGCAGAACCCAATGCCATCGTTGTTATTACCGCCAAGGTCTAGCCCAATGAGCCTGATGAAGCAGAGGAAGCTGAGCGCCTCTTTCATTCACAGATGTGGGTGAAGGGTACTCCACTGCACTTCATTGTTGATAATGATAGCCAGAAGAACATCATCTCAATAGAGGTAATCAACTAGTTGGCTCTACCGACATCACCACACCAGTAGTCGTACACCATCTGGTGGCTCCGCCAAGGGAGCGATCTCTATGTCAACCAACAATGTTTCTTGGCCTACAACATCAAGCCCTTCAAAGATGAGGTATTGTGTGATGTCATCCTCCTTGAAGTTTGTGATGTTGTTTTGGGCCAACTTTATTTATGGAACATCATGTTTTATATGAGTCTAGGCCTTGTAGTGTTATTATTACTTTGGATAGGAGATTATACAAGATATCATAGGTAGTCCCATCCACCGCCATTTCCTTGATCTCTGCCAAGCAATGTAGGAAGGTCATCTCTCAGACCGAGAAGTTTGTCTTCTTTGTGATTCACACTCAGAGTAAGAGGAAGGTTGCAACCACATCCATGGCATCTGCGACAGGTCTCTCCATACAACAGAAGCAAGTGGATAAGGTCGTGGTAGAATACAAAGACATTTTATCCTCACCCACCAGGGTACCTCTGTATTATCAGGTCAAGCACTCAATCAATCTGACCCCCGACGCACTGCTAACGAATGGGCCAGTCTATTACCGCTCTCTATTAGAAAATGAGGAAATCAATTGCCAAGTCTAAGAGATGCTCGAAAAGGGGCACATTCAGCCAAGCTCATCACCTTGTGGAACCCCAATCGTGTTTGTGCAAAAGAAAGATGGGTCCTAGGGACTCTCCATTGATTACCAGGACCTAAATAAAATCACAGTCAAGAACCGGTACCCAATTCCTTGAATTGACGATATCTTTTACCAAATCAAGTGAGCCAAATACTTCAGGAAGATTGATCTGAAGTACGTCTACCGCCAAGTTCTAATAGAGAAAATCGATGTATGGAAGACTGCCTTCAAGTCCAAAGAAGGTATTTTTGAATGGTTGGTCATGCTCTCTGGCTTGACAAATTCCCCAACAACTTTCATGAGGATGATGGATGATATCTTGCGTCCTTTCACCAATTCTTTTGTGTTAGTGCATTTGGATGAAATCCTCATCTTCAACAAGAATTGGGAGGAACACTTGCAACACATTCATCAGGTTCTGCACACTCTGCGACAACACAAGCTATATGAAAATTTGAAAAAATGCTCCTTCGGCATGAACAAGGTCTAGTACCTAGGCTACATTTTTTATGAGCATGGGTGCATGTTGATCCAGCCAAAATCCAGGTCATCCATGACTGGCCAGCCCTGACCATACTCACTGACCTCTGGAGCTTCTTGTACCTTGCCAATTTCTATTGCAAGTTCATGTTGGGATTCTCCCACATTGCATGGGCCCTTTTCCAATGACCAAGGGTGGTGGCAAGGAAAAATTCCCGTGGGGCTAGTCACAACAAAAAGCGTTCGATGATTTGAAGCAACGATTGTGCTCAACCCAGGTGCTCTTATTACCCGACCTGCAACAACTGTTTGAGATTGAGACAGATGCTTCAGACTATGTTGTGGGCACAGTTCTCACTCAACATGGACATCTTGTGGCCTATCATAGTGAGACACTATCAGATACAGTTCGTAAGTACCCGACTTACGACAAAAAGATGTACTCCATTGTACAAGCCTGTCGTCGGTGGAGGCATTACATTCTCAAGAAGGATAAATTCATCCATAATGATCATAAGCCTTTGCAGTTCATGAGGACACAAGGAAAATTGCAGAATGACCGCCATCAGAAGTGGTCCACATACTTGCAACAATTCCATGTCAACATCAAGTATAAGACATGGAGCACCAACTGCGTCGTTGATTGCCTCAGCTGACCTCCAGTGGTCGCACTAACCACAATGCTACACTCCTATGGACATGAGACCTCTGGATGGCCCCAAATCTATGAGCAAGATCCTGACTTCACCACTACCTACCAGATATTGGGCACAAACACAATTGTCATTGATTTTCATCTGCAGGATGGGTTATTGTGTCGTCTGGGCCATCTATGCATTCCATCAAGCGAGCCTGGAAAGTTGATTTGGGAAGCTCACTACAATTGGGTGGCAGGACACTTAGGCGTAGAGAAGACAGTGGCAATGTTGCAACAACATTTTTACTGACCAAAACTCTGACAGGATGTCAAAAAGTATATCAGGTCCTGCACGACCCGCGCCATTGTCAAACCGACTATTAAGAAACAAGGCATGTACACCCCTCTGCCTACTGACAGGCCCCAGGAATCCATCTTGATGAAATACATGTTAGGCCTTCCTTCAACCAAGCAAGGAAATGATTGTGTTTTCGTGGTTGTTGATCTATTTTCCAAGATGGTGATTCTAGTCGCCTGCAAAAAGAGCATCACAACAGAGGCCACTGTCAAGATCTTCTTCGAACGAGTGTGGGAAAATTTTTGGATACCACAAACCATCATCTTCAATCGTAAAAGCCGATTCCTCATCACATTCTGGTCGAGCCTCTGGTCATGCCTGGACACCAAGCTCACCAAATCCACGACCTTCCACCCCCAAACGGATGGCCAAACCAAGGTCATCAACATGATGATTGTGCATATTTTGTGCATGTACAATTCCAAGCATCCACCCACATGGGATGAGAGTCTTCCCTATGTTCAACACAATTACAACAAATCCATACATAGGTCAACCCCTTTCAGGTGGGGTTGGGATTTCAACCATTGGTTCCCATGGATGTTGCACTACCCCTTGCGTCCACACAGGAAGAATTGTCCCATGCAAAAGCTGAAGCCGACAAAGCCACCCAATTCATTGAACAAATCCAACACATTTTCCAACAGGTTCAATATATTTTGCATAATTCCAATGCCAAGTACAAGAAACGCCATGATCAACACAGGGTGCCACACAAGTTTCAGGTGGGAGATAAAGTTTGGTTTCACTTGCAGAAAGAACGCCTTACAGGACCCCATTGAAATCTTTGTCCACTCCACTATGGACCTTATGCCATCACCAAGGTTGTGGGTGACAATGATTTTGAGCTTAACATTCCCCCCTTCCTTGGCTTGCACACAATTTTTAATGTGGACCTCCTTCGACCATACTATCCACCATTATTGGACACCTCAAAGGTAGCAGAACAATTGACACAAACAAAGCTCAACCCTGACTGCATGGAACAAGCATCTACTGATCAGATCATGGACACACAGGTCAAGGGAAATTGCCAACAAAATTTTAAGCTTTATCGTGTTGTCAAAGTAGGGCAGCTCCTGCACCAAGGCAAGTGGCTCACCCAGGGCCAAATTCAACAGAAATTTCCTCATATGATGGGGGAACTCAATGCAATGGAGACCATTGCTTCCTAAGGGGGGAGGATTGATCCAAGTGGATATTGGTGGTCACTCACCTATTCCAATTGGCTCACATACATATTTCATCTTGGCAGTTTCAATTTTCATTTTGGCAGTTATTTTCTTAACTTTTCGGGTCCTAAACTTCTGGGGTCATTTTGAGGCCTTAAACAACGTTTTTTGGGCTTGCCACGGTCCCATGGTGTGTCAAATTAGAGTGTGATGACATAATCTGTAGTCCTCGGATAAACCTTTCCGTCAGGCTATCATGCGCCTAAAACAAAGATCATATGCAAAAGTTACGACCCCAAGAAGTTGATGTACCAACTTACCCCAACGGGGCCCACATGACTTTTGGCACTTCATCTCCTAGGGTTAGGTTTTTGGATGTCTAGGGTTTTGGCATTCATGTTTGATGTAAAATGGACTTTGGAGCCTCATTGTACTCATATTCTTTCAAATGAGCGTAGGCATCACATGTCTTCTCAGAGATAAGTTGCCACCATTCTAGCAAGCTTGTTTTAGTCTGCATTTTACAATTTCAACATATTTCTTATTTAATAGAAGTCAAGTTTTACTATATCTCTGTTATTATTCACTGTGTCCCTATGTTAATATTATATATCTGTGTTTTCATTTCGTTCTGATCATAAATACAGATCATTGATTTGTAGGGTTTGTTAGCATTTGAATGATAACATGAGGTTATCATTCAATCCTCTACGTGATGCCAAAATCTAATTTGTTGCTTATCCTAAGTGAAAAGTATGTTGTTGAGGATTAACCGTAATAGATACTTGGCATCCCTACTCTTCCCTTTCCTCTTCATTTTATACTATGGATACTTTGTATCCAATATTGACCTTATATGATCCCCATATTTTATTTGGGACCCAAACCATTGAGTCTTGGTGATCCCTTAACTTTGTTGAAGTTAGGGAATCCTCTATTATTTCTCCATTCAATTCCCAATCACCTTCTAAACCTAGTTGCTTTGTTGTCCTCCAACATTATGACCACAAACTTGTGATTTCTTTGTTGTAAACATCACATAAGAAATGGATTTCCTTTGAATGCAATGGGCTTATAAATTATTGCGATAACCTTGGGGCATTTTGACCCAATCAAAGGGTATGTACAAATTCAAATGATTTGACCATTCTCTATATAACCTAGGTAATATTTTCCCTTACAATTTTGTAAGCTTCAATCATTTATCTCCATATGATGGTTCCCTTGCTTCCTTTCTTAGTTTGTGTTTTGATCCATTCTTCAATATTTAAAGGGGAGATGCATTTTCATCACATATTGCCATAAACCTTTAGTTTCCATCATACTCCACCCCCTCAACATCCATGGATTTAAAAAAATGATCCAAATATTTTATTCCATATCCTCCTATATATATTTGGTTCTGGTCAAACTTTTCTTTTCCATTTGACCAAAGTGATGCTTGTTTTTTCCTTCTTGCTAGCTCAAAGGTACTTAAAGCATTTCTTTCTTATTTTGTTTAGGATACTTTTTGGGATGGAAGCCATGGTCATCTAGTGAAATAAACTAGCCTCGATAGTGATTTTCATTAGAGTTAACCTTTCTCCCGTAGACAACCACCTATTACACCATGAGTTAATTCACTTCTCCACCCTTTCATATATCCACATCCCATGCTTCACTAAGTAATCAATTTCCTTCAACTGGAAACAAGTTGAAACCTAAATATTTCATGCATTCTCCAAACACTTATCATTAAACAAGATAATCGATTTTATAACTTGTGTATGAGGGTCCTTTAGTTTATGGAATTCAACGTAGATTTTTAAGGTTTATTTACATCCCCTTCATTGAGTAGAATAGTTTGGGAGCCCTATATAATACTCTAGCTTCCCTTGCACTTTCATTCAAAAAGAATAGAACATTATGTCTTTAATTACCTTGACTCCCTTAAGTTATACATCTATCTTCA
Source organism: Picea engelmannii (assembly GCA_009831015.1). NCBI lineage: Eukaryota > Viridiplantae > Streptophyta > Pinopsida > Pinales > Pinaceae > Picea > Picea engelmannii. The sequence goes on from ML791342.1 coordinate 250,255, forward strand.
AATTGCTAAGAAGTCTATGAATACCTTCAGCCACCCAAATAAGAAAGAGGGTGGAGAGAGAGAATCCATCAACCTTGATGTGAACCCCATCAATTAGAATTGCATAAGAAACCATGGAATGCCATTCCTCAATCCAATTGACCATACATACATACATACATACATACATACATACATACATACATACATACATACATACATACATACATACATACATACATACATACATACATACATAC